>CM062283.1:21147670-21469640 GCA_031216635.1 Dissostichus eleginoides | reverse complement strand
CATTTTTATTTTTTATATTTATTTCAAAACTATCTTCTTTTTTTTTTAAATCACGTTGAATTAATTAATTAATGTATTTATTTGTAATATTAAGAGGAGTTTAGATACAGTATGTGATATGACAGTTATGCTCCCAGTTGGCTCATGTTATTTATGTGAATGCATAAAATCAATGTGTAAACAACACCACTGAAGTGCAGCAACAGTTGAAGCTCCAGAAAAAACTTGTATTTACATGCCCTGTGACAGGGAATGTATTTATTTGGCCCTTAGTTCTTATTGACTTTACTTCTCCTCTCTCTCCTCCCTTCCCAAGCACAGGCACATGGCCCTGGGGGGGCTGCTTCACTCGGTGTAATGCAGATGTATGCTGACGACACGGTCATCTACACTCAGGGGGAAATTGCTGGTTGCCACTCAGCTCTCAGTAATGCTGTAAAAAGTTGTCTCAATGGCTAAGTGATTTTGTGTCTTACTTTTCACACAAAAACAAACTGTGACTATGTATTTTACTAATAACAAAAACAAACCATGTATCCACAGCTTAAACCAACAAAACGAGGTATAATATCTAGGTATGATCTTGGATACCAATTTGACTTTCCAAAAACATTGGTTGAAAACTGAAATATAACATATTTAAATCTAAACATACTGTATTAGGAACTCATTAACAATAGAACCATCAAAAACATTTGTTTTAATTGTTATACCTGCACAGGGACTGCACATGGAAATTAGTTTTTAGCTATAATCTTGAATATAGCATTTCTCCTCTTTGAGATTAATGTATTTTTATGCATGGTCATGTTCAATAAAGATTAATAACAACAATAATACTGAGTCTTAGCATATGTCACCTGATTGGCTGTAACGTCCAATAAATCAGTATCGGACATCAGTTAAAATTCCGCCTGTGTACTTGTGTTTCCAGTTCTTTGCTCCAATAATTTAATCACAACTTGAAGCCCTGGCATTGTAGATATGTTAATGAGAGATTGCAGGGTGAGCCACAGAGATGCCCCCTTCAGATGAGGAACGTGAGGTACACACAAACTTTATCTCTATAGATGACTGTTTTCCCCCTGCACTGGGGCTGGGATGACCCCCATCATAGAAGTATGACACAGCAGAATGTTTTTGACATGATGAAAGCTGTTCACGGTTTCAGATGAGGACCTAATTATATCCCAGCAGTATCCACTCCAATCTGCTCCATATTCATTCGTTAATTATGCTCCCAGCAGGAGTATCTGCTGGGGAATCAGGAGTACAGAGAGCGTGCTCTGGGCATTACTTCACATTTATCTCTGCATAACTCTACTCAGTTTGCCAGCTCACTGTTCTGTGTCTAACCCTGGAGCAACGAGCAGGCTTCACCTTGAGGACAATACAACTGCTGCTACTCACACATCTCAAGGCAACGCTGTCTTAGAAAGATCTTAATCAATGCTTTATTATGCTTCTACCTGTTTTGAACAATTGAAAATGAATAAATGTTAAGTATATTTGATAAGATGAAAAACCTTTACTATCTACCATCTTAGAACTCTGTACTAGAGTGCATTGTGGTGGATGCAGTCTTTGGTATAATTCCTTGGATACAAACAGAACTTTTCCAATTTCAGGATTTCTGCTTACAGTTTTATAAGAAATATGTATTCCTCCACCGATCAATGAGTTCTTAAGCAGTGTGCCAAGCAACACACAGATGCTAGGCTCACTCAAATTAATGTGCCTTCACGGACGTGATTTCTCCTGCCTTTGGTGCTTCACAAGCAATGATTGTTGAAGATGCCAATGAATTTTGGGCAAACAAAAAAGTCCTCATCATACGGGAGCGATGTCTTTAGTGATATTATTGTCGACGCACGCCCATGACTTGCACAGATGGCATGTGTAAAGCCCCTTAGACCAACTGCAAATGTGTAATTTCGCCTTTGAATATACAATTCTGGAATGCGCTCTGTCCTCAGACAAGGCGAGGCAAGGTTTATTTATACATCACTTTTCAACCGTTCCTTTTTGAAGGCAATTCAAAGTGCTTCGCAAAAATGACAGTCATTAAGAGCATTAAGAAATAGTGCAGCGGAAACACATTGTGAAATTGCATTTAAACAGTCATTAAAAAGCTAAGATAATTAAATAAACATAAAACATAAAATGAAATATGAAATACATGAATAATAGTTACAGTTAGGGATGCATACCGGTATCCGGTATTACCGAAATACTGGTTACTTGTGGCTACGGTATACCGTACCGAAATCAGATCCGGTTTCGATACTTTAAAAAAATATATATATATATTTTTTTACATTTAATTTTAAAAGTGAGCCGTAATATGCTTAAACTCGGGCCCAAACCGTCAAATTACGATGTCAATTTCGACGTGAAACTCCATAAGCGAGTCACTGTGGAGTGTGGGCTGCGCCATATTGTTGACATCCGCCAGCCAATCAGATCGCGCGTCTTGCACCGGCTTCGGTGATAGGCTTGATTGCCTAGCAACGCTCGTCACCATCCTCCCGAACGTCTGAGCCTTTCAGTTAGCTTTCATTCTTACTTACTACTATTACTACTATTAGCTCGATGTCGGCACGGAAATCGAAAGTGTGGTTGCATATGACTGCCAGTTTGAATGGTGGGGTGTGTAACCACTGCAATACATTTATTTCTGGGAAAGGCGGCAACACATCAAACCTGTCAAAACATTTGCTACTGGCGCATAAAATCCGAGTACGAGAATGTTCAGTCTTCAAGCCCCAAGGACAACCACTGTCTGCAGCCTCCCAGATTCCGACGCCTTCAACATCCTTACCCATGTTACCTATGCTACAACCAGGTGAGTTTCTTTATAAGTGATCGACAATGTTTAAAACCAAGCTAACTGACGGGACGCTTCTATTTGAACTGGCGCAGACAGGGGGGAGAGTGAGCGATACAGGGGGAGAAACGCAACAGAAGAGTCAATTGAGTGGTAAGGCATAGGTGGAGAGATTAGCTACGGACGGAGACCTAGCGGCAGACAGGGAGAGAATAATAACTACACATGGACAGACTCATTCATGTTCATTCTGTCTACTGGGAGCACAACAACCAGAGTTTCCGTTATAATTTTTGTTTGCCGGTCAACATGTCCGTTAAAGTTTAAATCTTCCCTCATGTAAACACATAATAATGCTGCGCTATACTTTGCCGCCACAACCCGTTGCCAAGTAACGCTTATTGTTTGTTTAGGTGTACTTTAATAAGCAGGCAGTCATATCATTAGCTAGAATTAGCTAGATCTGATGGATATAGACATAAACACGAGTGAAGTCTAATCGGACGGGAGAGAGAGATCTGAGATCAGAATGAGAAAAGTGCTGGTCAAAGGTCTTCTTTGTTATTTATTGATCTTAAAAACAAATTGATAAACACTCTATATAATAATAACAGAGCCTTCTACCTCGCTGCCCCCACCCTCTGGAACTCCCTTCCACAACACATCAGAGCCTGCACCGACCCCCCCACCTTCAAAACACTGACCAAAACACACCTCTTCAGACTGGCTTTTAATTTGTGAATTGTGTTGTGTTGCTGTTTTAATTTTTTTATTCTATTATAATATGTGTTGCAGTTTTAATAATTTTTTATTCTATTTCATCTCGTTTTATCACCACTGTAAAGCATCTTTGAGCACCTGAAAAAGCGCCTTGAAATTAAATGTATTTATTATTATTATTAATAATAAAGGGAGCCTCTCTTTTCCTCTCTCTCTCTCTCTCTCTCTCTCTCTCTCTCTCTCTCTCTCTCTCTCTCTCTCTCTCTCTCTCTCTCTCTCTCTCTCTCTCTCTCTCTCTCCTGACAGCTTGTCAGTATCCGTCTCATGCAGCTGGGTGGGGGGTGTGTGTGTCCATGGGATATAAGAGGGACAGAAAGAGAAACTGTCAAACTGTTTAATTGTTAACATGTGTTGACACTGATATAATCTAACCCCCCCCCCACTACCGCATCACATTGTGTTAGTGGTAGACAACCTGCGATCTTTGACTCGTAAAAGAATAAAAATAATTATGCGGGGTTTGACTTAATGCAAGACTGACCAGACAATTGTTTAACAAAATTAATGTTGGCTATTATCTTTCCATTTTGTTTGCAGCACCAGTAGTAACACCTACGTTGCCTGAGACGTCACCCTGGAGCATTGCCAGAAGGACCAAACTTCAACCAGAGAAGTTACACAGCATGACGAGAAAGGTTACAAAGTATATAGTTAAAGACATGGCGCCCCTTACGACAATATCAAGCCCACACTTCAGAGAGATGCTTGACGAGTTTGACAACAGGTGGAAGGCACCCAACCGGGATACTTTGGCTAATACCTTGATTCCTTCATGGTATGATGAAGAAAAGTCAAAACTCATACGTGACATTGCCAGAAGCCAGTTTGTTGCCATGACCAGTGATGGATGGACCAGTGTGGCCACAGATCATTTTCTGATGTTCACCGCACATTTCATTGTTGACTTGGCACAAAAGCTGTATTTGTACCACAGACTGGAGAGAATGTGGCAGTAGAAATTGAGGACTGCTTGGCTGACTTTGGATTGAAGGATAAAGTGTCCATGATCACTGTCGACAATGCTGCCAACATGGAAGTTGCCGCTGAGAAGGCTGGTATAATGAAACTTGGGTGCTTTGCTCACAATCTAAACTTGGCGGCCCAGAAAGCAGTGGACAACCCAGAGGTGGCCAGGTGGAAAGGAAGAATACGTACTATAATTTCTTGGTTCAGGTCAATAAACATGAGGAAAGTAGTGCTCCGAGAAAAGCAAAAACTTCTAGGCTTACCAGATCACCTGCTAATCCTCGATGTTAAAACGAGATGGAACTCTACCCATGACATGATGGTGCGATTTCTTGAACAGTATCCAGCACTGCTCTCGGCATGTCGGGATGAGAGGATAAGAAAAAGCCCAGAGTGAACGTTTGGACAAGATTAGTGATGAGGACATTGGTAAGGCAGAAGAATTCTGTGCGGTCATGAAAATTCCTCTTTCCTGCACTGTTGCCATGAGTAAGGAGAAACAACCCACTGCCGGCCTGATCATTCCTATACTCAAGAAGTTGGAGAAGTGGATGACCATCAAGCCTAATGACTGGCTTAGTTGGTAAGGGCCCGGGGATTAGTAACATACTGCTGGCCAGCAGCTGGCGATTGGGTGTCTTTTCCCTGATGGGTTCAAATCTTAAAAAGAAAAAAAACAATTAATACGGATTTTCAAGCACATTGATGCAACTAGAAATATTTGTATCCCACTTCCAAAATAAACACATTATTATTGATTATAGAATTCCCTTTGGCATGTCAAATCGTTCTAACAAATTCTGATATCAGTAGGGCATGAAAAACAATAACAAATAATCATTTATAAAAAATATCTAGATAAGTAACTTTGAATATTTAATTTGTTATCCCCTTATGTGTTTTCAGTCTGAGTCTGTCCGCCACTTTTTGGAGGAGGCTGCTGCTCTGGATCCTCGATTCAAGGGTACTGTGACTCATGATGATGCCGTCTGGGAGCGGCTGGCTGCCTTGGTCAATAGGGATAACATTGGAACATGTACCATCCAGCAAGAACCGGCTGGTTGTGAAAGTGATTGTGCAGCAGGCAACAGTGAAGAACTAGAGGTACAGTATATCTGAAAGGGTTGACAGAAGCATTGGGGGGTCTGAGTATTCTCCATTTATAACCAAGTTCAGTGAAATTGCAATATTTGTAGAATTTGACCTGGCCAGTGAATGGGAAAAGCTGGTTTCTCATTCTCACCATGGAAATTTGTAACAGTATTAATCGCCATTATGTGCCACTCCTTCTTGAAAATCATATGTGTGAAATTAAATTCTAAATTATGTTACACTCCAGTCATAAGTGATCAAATTGCTGAACCAACTTGATCCCTTTGATGTGCACATGAAAGGCTTAGCATACAGGCCTTACATGGTTTCTAAGGCACATAAAAAGGTCAGACCCAAGTCAGAGAAAATTTTCATAACATGTATGCCATAGCAAGGCTTTTACTATAGGCTACAAGCCAAGTCTTAATTAAGATGTTCCTTTTTTTATTTGTTGCAGAAACCAAGCAAAATAAGAAAATCTGGACTGGCAGAACTTTTCGAAGATGAAGATGAGGTCTTGATTACCCACGTTGAAGCCCCAGAATCGGACCATATGCGTGCCTTCAAGGAAGTGGAGGATTACCGTGCCACAAGGGGAATCACCAGTGATATGGACCCACTGATTTTTTGGCAAACCAATCAGTTTCGTTTCCCAATGCTGTGTCTTTTGGCAACCAAGTACCTTTGTGTACAGGGAAGCAGCGTGCCAAGCGAGAGAGTGTTTAGTTCAGCAGGTGATATCCTGCGCAGTGAAAGGGCCCGTTTGGATCCAGAGAGAGCAGATATGCTCATCTTCTTGAAGATGAATGCAGAAAACTGATGTTCAGTTTTCTGCATTCATCTTCAGTTACTGAACTGTGATGAGATTAGTTTGTTTGTGCAATGCCGAGATCTCATGACCTTTATTCTATTATGTATTTGTTCTCTGGTCGAATCTCAGGTTTAACATTAATTAAAACGGTGCTATTATATTCTGTTTGCATTGACAAGACGTGCTATTCACGCGGCACACCTGATGGCGGGTGTTGTAAATTATATTGCATAATCGTTTTTCTTCATATTTAATGTATTTTTCATTGTTTGTTCAATACTAGAAAGGTAAAAGTCCCACAAATGAACTGTGATGGGATTTGTTTTCTCTTACCAGGGAAGGCAAATGTTGATTTTAATGATGAGATTTGTTTGTTTGTGCATTGCTGAGATCTCATGACCTTTATTCTATTATTTATTTGTTCTCTGGTCGAATCTCAGGTTTAACATTCATTATAATGGTGCTATTATATTCTGTTTGCATTGACAAGATGTGCTATTCACGCGTCACACCTGATGGCGGGTGTTATAAATTATATTCCAATTCCATAATCGGTTTTCTTCATATTTTTAATGTATTTTTCATTGTTTGTTTAGTACTAAAAGGTCCAAGTCCCAAAATTGAATTTAATATTCATTTGACATGTTAACTATATCGTAAAGCGCTTCACGGGAGTAATTGCGGGATGATACATTTTCCCTTATGCAACATGAAAGTATCACGATATGTATCGGTTGAGTATCGGTATCGTTCAGTGGTATCGGTATCGGTATCGTAAAAAAGTCAACGATATGCATCCCTAGTTACAGTGCAGTGATAGATATGAATAGTTTAATCAAAAGCAGCGGCAAAAAGAAAAGTATTCAGTCTGGATTTAAAAGTAGTGAGAGTTGCAGCGGACCTGCAGGATGTTTGGAGCAGAGTAACTGAACGCTGCTCAGAGGGACGGCCCCCCGCTGCGTGCTTGTGGCCTGGTGCCGACCAGTCTAGTCAGACTATTTTCAAAACACTTTAAATTGTGCTTAAAGCTAGATATAATAACCGGACAGTTTGACCAGAGAGATTTACATTTCCCGGACTTTACCGGCTAACAGAAATACTGATAATAACCACATATGTTTCTCCAATCTGCAACTACTAACTCACTTACCCACTTTTGTTACAGTGTGACCCAGCAACATTTTTATAAAATGATAACACTACTATGACAATATCAGTAGCTACAGAAAAGTTTGGTTTGGATTCCTGAAATAAGGTCTGTGGTTTACACAAGCTTAAGATTTTTTTCACATTTTGTTTTAGGACTTAAAATACGTCAGCAAATAATCTTGAAGTGTTTCTCCTCACCCCTTATGCTTCTATGTGTCATAAAAATGGCGGTTGCTAACAAGTGACTAAATTAGACTATTAAAGGTAAATCTTCTTAACATTAGCTGCCTTTAGCTTAGCGGTGGGAATGCAAAGCTATGCGACTCATGTTGGTTTCGTCTACTCTTTAAATATCTGAAAGTGGTGAACAAACGTGTAAGTATCATAAACATGTGATTGCCATATAATGTTTTTGGAGCAATATTCTGAAATCTCATGTAAAACCCCATTGCTAACATGTTGAGAGTCCTTGCAATGCTGACTTTCGGGTCGGCCTACAGAAATACATCATCACTGCACCACTCTATTAGTGACTAATAGCGCAGTAATACCGAATTAATGTGGTCACAGCTGTATGTTTATAAAGTATCTTACACCGTCTTTAACATGGCGCAGCAAATCACAATCAATCACTGGAACTAAACATATTCTATCCTTTGCTTTCAGATCTGTACCTGACTCCGGATAACAAAACGTTGACTTATTATATGTACCGCTGCCGTTGAGATATGAAGGGGAATCAGAGGCTTAAATTATGAAACTGAAACTATGTCTATTATTAACATGTTAAAATGTTGTCATGATGGGGTCACATCAATTAACTACATATCAGAAAAACTGCCAAAGAAAACCTTGTTAATAAATTACATTTGAAGGGTCCTAATGTTCCTCTGCATAATGTATTGAAAGGCCCTTATTATGTACAGCAGAAGTCTGTTATTTTTATATCCAGTTTTTTCTAATAAAACAAATACCATAGTTGTATAGTCTTTAGTTGTTACACTGAAATATAACATAGTATGTGCTGTTCCGAAAAGGATTTTAGTTCTCACTTTGTATTAAAGCACATAATGACGAACATTAAATGTTAGTGAAGACCAAGACAACTTCTCCAATAGCCTACTAAACACTTGTTGAAAGATGAACCATCCATTACTTAAAGTGCCAGTGAAGTGCATTTTTTTGCGCCAAAATGAAATGGCAGTTTCATTTCTTACATATAATTGTACCTGTTCATGGCTAAAATAATTTTTTAGGAAGTGCGAGGGACGAGATAAACATCGCAAATTTTTCAGAGTCTGAGCCTACCGCTGCTGCAGACGATAGCGGCTGTGACGTCACAAGATGGGCCCAGTTGTGATTGTAAACATGGCGGAGCCTTCGGAAAGTGATACTGGTGCGAGAGAAATGAGTGATTTTGACAGCTTTTCGGACAGGATAGATGAGGAAAGTGGCCATGGAAGTCAATTTAGTTGAGGACAATATTTTGTCATAGATCTAGAGTAGATCTACACACAGGATTGGCCATCACCTGATCATACATTCATCTGTTCATAGCATGATGCAACATTCATGTTCACATGCAGTGTTGTGCTAGTTACTGAAAACCAGTAACTAGTTACAATTACTAGTTACTTCACTACTTACACCAAAAAGTAATGCGTTACTGTGAAAAGTAACTTTTTAGTTACTTAAAAAAGGGCACCCATTAATGCCCTTATACTGTAGCCTTCATTTCAGTACTGTTATTGCATCGGAGAATAATACAACCTGTTGATCAATTTGACATGCATTTGCATCACTGAACTCTGCTAAGCAATGTGATCTATACAAACACAAACACAAAGATATGTTTCAAAGTGCCAATCCAGCCGCTGTTGCTTAGGTGGAGGTGGAGTGGCGTCGGATGAGTCTGGGTCTGTGGTCTTAGCTACTAGCTTCGTCCCAGCATGTTGTTTCTGCAGATGTTTCAACAGATTTTAATTGCTGTTTTGGGCAGTCGATAGGATCTTTGACCCGCCAAGACACAACTTACATTTAACTAAAACGTTCTTTTCTTTGTGCTCGACAAAAGTGAAATAGTGAGAATATCTCCAGGCGGAGAAACTCGACTTGAGCTCTGCCGCCGCCATGATAGTCTTGTTAATAGACACAAACACAGTGGCCTTTATTTTTCATAAACAATCTACGAATCTACGAAACAATGACACCAGCCACTCACCTTCATCTTTTGGTAACAGAAACATCGCCACTTCGGCAGAATTGACATTACCACAGCCAGCGGCAATGCATCGCTTCCCGTGTGTTTTTCCTCCCTTTTTCTTCACTGTCGCCTCCATTGTCAGGTTTCCTCGATTGGCAATCACTTCAAGTCGACTGCGAAACACTTTCCAATAAAATACTCGCTCAAAAACGTTGGTAAATTCCACTTTGAAACAGAGACAAAATGAACGGTGGTGAATGTAAACACTTCGGCTGAGCCCATCTTCTGACGTCACGCAGTAGATCGCAAGCCACGCCCACGAAGGCGGAGGTTTCCCAGCGGAAAATTCCAACTCGTCAAATTCGTTGCTATTCCAACATCTTTTATATGGGTTCCAATGGACAATTTTGGTCATTACTATACGTATTAGCATAACAGATCATGCACCGGCGCACACTTCACTGGGTCTTTAAATTGCTTGCCGAATACCAATATTTCTGATAGAGCTGCAACAAGGACATAGTTTAGTTTTGTGACAATACAGAAGTAGTTATGGTTTATTGAGAGTCTGGTGGCTTACCCGTAGATGCAGGAGATGTCAATGACCACATCGATCATGTCACAACACAGCTCATATGTCTGCATGTCCACTGGACTGCTGTCTGTGGCAATGTAAATCTTACTGACCACATCGAACAGGAAGGCCTTCTCAATACCCGAGTTCTGAAAACAGGAAGAGAAAAAAAAGAGCCAACCATTAGCCCCAGGAATCATCAGTTACAGGTTTTGATTAATGCTGTCAAAGAATGTTATCGAGTTATTCGTCGTTTGCCCTGTTCTGCCCTCTATGCTGGACTGTGTATCAAATGCCATCAATCTTTAGACACTTAGCAGAGAGCCGCTGTGATGACCCTCTGTATAATGTTGTCTACACATGTGCTGGTCTAGTAGTATAATTGCTGCAGCTAATATACTCCTCTCTCCCACTCCTGGCCTTCAACAATGTTGAGGGGCCTCTAGTTGTGTGTCAATAGAATACTATTTATATCCAACACATTTATTAAAACACAGAATCAATCTACATATCTTTAGGAGACAGCATACAGTCCCTGTCATCAACATTTTATACATCATTTTAATAATCAAATAATTTAACCTATTTACTTACAAGCCATTTGATCAATCATGTACTGATGGGTGGGCCATGCTGCCTTTCCATGAAAGTATTTATGTGACCTAAAGCATTTAGCATTTACAGCTTAAATGTCTAAAAAAACACTATCTAATGAAGATCCATGTTATTCAAACATACTGTTTGTATATACCTTACCACATGCACTTATTTTTCTGATCATTTGGTT
This sequence comes from Dissostichus eleginoides, assembly GCA_031216635.1. Classification (NCBI taxonomy): domain Eukaryota; kingdom Metazoa; phylum Chordata; class Actinopteri; order Perciformes; family Nototheniidae; genus Dissostichus; species Dissostichus eleginoides. Next base: position 21,458,451 of record CM062283.1, on the reverse strand, counting down.
TCATCATTGGGCTTCATTTTCATTGGCACAGGGAGTTTGTGCTTAATGAAGACTCAATACTTATACAATAAATACTTATGGGCATTTTATGTTCTTTGAAAACAGATGTGGCATTTAGACCTGGTAACTCCCTAAACTGTACCTAAAGATGGATCTAGCTGTGACATCACCCATTGGTTTGCATTGGTATTGGGCAGCAGTAGCTCTGTTTGTAGGAACTTATCTTGGGAACCAGAGAGGGTCACCAGTTGTCCCTGAGTGGGCCGAGAATAGATTGCTGATTGGTACTTTGAGTGTTTCCAGTTCACTTCATGGACACAACTGAGATGCCCTCGAGCAAGGCACTGGGTCCTCACACTGCTCCCCTTGCACTCTTTTCCTGCACAATTTCACTTCTTTATATTTCTTGAGTATATTTTATGTTGCGCTGTCATCTGGCCCTGGGACTTTTCATTGCCAACAACTACACTGTAGATATTGTGCATATGATATCTAAAGCCCTTGAATTTGAATTGAATAATACTAGACTGATCTAAATGCAGAGACTAAATCTCACTGTGTGTTATGTGCTGTGGACATGTACATGTGGGAACATTAAAAGAGGGTTTTTATTTGTATCCTCCATCTCCATTACAAATGAAATGGGTTAAGATAATTCCAAATGGAATGGAAATGGTCCAATGCCTTTATTTCATCAGAGCTGGCTCCATGATCAAATTATCCAGGTTAAACTGCTCGTGAGCTGATGATTTCCACATTTTAGAACACCTTTGATTTCCCCGTTATCAGTGTGATTCCCTCTGGGATCTTTTTAAAGGTTTAGAGCATGCAACAGTGTGCAAATACTTAATCCTTTACAAACTCCTATAGATATTACACTGTATTACAAACGTGTTACAAGTCTCATAAGCTCCAACTATTACAACATGTACTGTTGGGATTTGACAATTATGCCAAAAAACTGCGAAAAGATATATATTTTACTAATTTGATTCGAAAAAAACATAACCATATAGCTTTAAAACCATTATTTTGGTTACCAATTGATGAAATGTGTTGACATCATTTTCTCTCCAAATCCTATGAATACTGTTAAAACCTTAAAATATTTTCTAAGAGGAAGAACAACAAATATCTAAATGGAATTCTTCTTAGAATTTTACAAAGCTTTTTAAAGTGGAACATTCCTTCATATTTCAATTAAAGGTGGGGTAGGTAATTTTGGAGAAACCAGCCGAGTGCGCTAGAATTTGAAAATACACAGCCGGAAAAAATCTGCCACTTCCTTACAGAGCCCCTCCTCCACACACACGAACGCGCACATGACCAATGAGGGCACGAGATAAGTTTGTGCACAGATGGAAGGCTGACAGGCAGGTAGGCCATCCAGTTATTTTAGCCAGGCCGGCTAAAATGATTGGTCGTGCTTTTTACAGTACTACGGCTTCCACAGATGACATTTTTTTATGGATTTTTTGTCAAAGCACTTAAGATATTCATTGCTATCGGGATGTTAAGAGCATTCCATGGAATATAACAACAAGTGTATCTCGAGCCGGTTTCTCAAACTTACCTACCCCACCTTTAATAAAACATATTGAATTTGGACATACAATCAGAAGTATCATTTTAGGAATCTACAAAAACATGACGAATTGTGATGTATTGCCTTCTGGCACAACTAAGATGGCGCCGCAGATGGCTGCTTCGGTGTTTTGGTTCGCTCTGTTTTGTCTTGTTTTGTGCGTTAATTCAGTGTTTACATACAGTGCACCAAACTCTTTCAACAGGAAAGAGCTCCTAAACATTAGAGAAACAACTTCAGCGGATTACTTTCCCACTTTTCTCTGTTCTTCCGTGGAATTATTGGACATTCTTGTAAAAGGTACCCTCACGTGCATCCGAGCACTGAAACGCCACAGGAGAGGGAAACGGGCCGGGACACTCGTGCGCCTCCGGAGCCGCAGACTTCGCACAAACTGGACGAGCTTCAGCTACTGGTTAGTAGAAACAGAGACTTTTCTTCATCTTGTGTTTTGTGCTTCACTGAGACCTGGCTGTGTGGATCGATTCCGGACTTGGCACTGCAGCTGGGAGGCTTCCAGCTGTTCAGAGCAGATTGTGACACGGAGCTGTCTGGCAAATCAAAAGGTGGAGGAATATGTTTTTACACTAACAGTGGCTGGTGCAACGATGTGACAGACAAACCCTTCTATTCCCCCCGCAAGTTCTCTTCATTGATATTGGTCGGTGTTTACATCCCACCGCGTGCGAACGTGCAGGAGGCGCAGCGCACACTCGCCGACCAGATACTGTGTGTGGAGAGGACTTATCCGGACTGCCTAGTTATTGTTCTTGGTGACTTTAACAAAGGCAACCTCAGCCACGAACTCCCAAAATACAAACAGTTTATTAAATGCCCCACCAGAGAGGGGAATATTTTTGGATCACTGTTACACCACCATCAAGGGAGCATATCACGCCGTCCCCTGCGCCACACTGGGCCACTCTGACCGCACCATGGTCCACCTGATTCCTGCATACAGGCAGAAACTCAAACTGTGTAAACCTGTAGTGAGGACATGCAGGCAGTGGAGCAGTAAAGCTATGGAGGAACTTCAGGTGTGTTTGGACTGTACTGACTGGGACATGTTTAGGACTGCTACTCAAAGTCTGGATGAATATACAGAGGCTGTGACGTCATACATCAGCTTCTGTGAGGACAGTTGTGTACCAACACGCACCAGGGTGAGTTTCAACAACAACAAGCCCTGGTTCACACCTAAACTGAAACAGCTAAGATTGCAAAAGGAGAAGGCCTTTAGGAGTGGCGATAAGGCACGTTTTAGAGAGTCGAAGTATGTCTTTAACAAGGCGGTGAGAGATGCTAAACGACAATACTCTGAGAAACTCCAACACCAGCTCTCAGCAAACGACTCTGCCTCTGTCTGGCGTGGTCTTAAGGCCCGGACACACCGGGCCGATTTCGGCCGCCGATAGATGTCTGGCCGTCGATGAGCGTCCTGTCGCCCTACTCAGATTGGTGTGTCCAGCACCGTCGTGTCTTTTCGGCCGTGCCGACACCTTCCGCTCCCGATTCAACATGTTGAATCGGGAGTGGAAGGTGTCGGCAAAAGAAATCACTCTGATTGGCTGTTCAGCTTAGCGAATCAGTGCATGAGAAGCAAAACGGAAGTGAAGAAGGCACACAAAGACGGCTATTATTTTTCATTTTCCAGTACCGCAGTATGTTTTCGATTATAAGTCGTTATGTGAAACAGTCTGTGAAACAGTCTGTGATGGACGAGATTGAAAATGGAACGCACGCTATTTGTTGTTTGTATATATCATGCAGTCTGTCTTTCGGTTGCCTCTTTTGAATTAAGAATACACACTACCGCCGCTTGCTTGTAAGGAGAGTTATTGCCACTCACGCATGTGCGTACGACGTGCTACTTGGCCGTCGGCTGAAGTCTTTGCGGTGTGTTCCAGTGCGACTGTTTGGCCAAGACGCAGGAGACGTGAGGCGACAACAATCGGGTCCGTCGGGACGTGTTCTTTGGTGTCAGTTTGGTGTGTCTGAGCCTTAAGACAGATCACAAACTACAAGCCAAAAGCTTCACTCTCCATGAACGACCGACGCCCTGCAAACGATCTGAATCAGTTCTACTGTAGATTTGATGACAAAGAGTTCAGTCCTGACACCATCCCCCATGACACCTCCCAACAGCTTCAGTCTCACACCTTCACGTCCCCCTCCCCTTCAGACCCCATTTACACGCAAACGAAACGCAAATGAACCGAATACGATATCAAAAAAGTCTTCCGTTCGAGACCGCTCGAAAGCGCTGGAGATGCTGTAGTACATATGCCGGGCCTGTAAGTGGCGCTGTACTTCCGCACGAGACCGTTCGAAAGCGTGGAGACGCTGTAGTACATATGCCGGGCCTGTAAGTGGCACTGTACTTCTGCCAAGTATTTTTTTTTCAAAATACACCAAAAGCAGCGAAGAAGACCCCCGAGCATGGTTGCCATGGTTGCCCTTCTGTTTATGCCCCGCGGTGGATTTAGCAACATGTAGTTCATGTCATTCTCCATGTCCACTTGTTGCTGATGGTTGTGGTAGAGGAGCTGTAGATTTTGTACTAACATCTGTAGCATGGTCGAGCTGTAGATTTTGCACTAACGTCTGTAGCATGGTCAGTAGCAGTACAGCTACTGACCATGCTACAGCAGTGAGCAGCAGAGGTGGGGCTATGGCTTCATCGTTATCAGGAAATGATCGTATAGGGCGTACACACTGAGCCGTTTGGCCCATCAGAGCGTTCCGTTTGCAGATCTATCCACCTTGGGACCCGTTATCGTTTGCGGGGTCCGTTTCCACGTTTCCGTTAAGGCCTCGTGTGAACGAACGGGCTATACGAAAGAGAAAAGTAGCGGATACAGCCGTTTGCGTTCTCGTGTAAACAGCCAACACAGTCTCACTCCCTGATAGTCCAATAGCGACGTTTGGTGTCAGGGTTCTATGGCGTGCAGTTGTGACGCGCCGAGTCTCCTTCAGCTTCATAAACGGACGCAAAGAGCTTTCAACTGATTGCAATGTATTCCCATCGGCGGCGGTATTTGACGCTCAGGGAAGCACCGCATCGGTCCATGTCGGCGGCAGTTAAAGGCAATGTGAGCGTCCATTCCCATTGGATAACGGAGGATTTTACACCTGTAAGTATTCTCTTTACTGTCGATTGATTTTACAGTGATATCTGCACTAATCATCAACTCAAAAACACCAGATTATCCTTGTTAATTACACAACATTGATTGGTTTAAATTGTGTACAATGCTTTTGTATTTTTCCCCTTCGATTCGGAGAAACAAGTATTTTTTCGGAGTTTAGGATGGCAGAAGACACTACACTACCCAGAATCCTCAGCTTTCGTTTGGGACTACAACATGTGCTTTGCTTCACAAACCCCCTGATTAGTCCTCAAGCTCTGTGATTGGATGTTGGAGTGGCAGTGCGCAAAGTTTACACGGAGCGTCAAACAGCACTTTGAAATGGAATGAAACCCATCGACGGCACACTATCCAAAACAGGAATCGAACGTGTCCTACCCCCCCCCCCCTTAGGTCACAGGCTCCTCCAATAGTGCAACACAATAAAACAGATACACAGAAAAAAATCATCGAGTCCATCCTCACCTCCTCCATCACCATCTAGTACGCTGCAGCCACAGCCAAGGATAAGGGCAGGCTGCAGCGTGTCATCTGCTCTGCAGAGAAGGTGATCGGCTGCAATCTGCCATCCCTCCACGACCTGCACGCCTCCAGGACCCTGAGGCGGGCAGGGAAGATAGTGGCCGACCCCTCCCACCCTGGACACAAACTGTTCACCCCCCTCCCCTCTGGCAGGAGGCTGCGCTCCATCAGGACCAAAACCTCTCGCCACCTTAAAGTAACCTGTATGACCTGTTTCAATAATTATAACTTTGTCTGTGTAAAATGTATACTTATGAAACTAGACCAAGTGTTCTTATTTTGTTTTGTTCGCTGTGCTCAATTGTGTGTGCGTGACTTAGGAATGTAGAGGATCCAGTCGCCCCCCCAGGTTTTTAATGGGCCGGATAGGAGCATGGGAGGGTTGCAGGAGAAAGGTAATAAAACTGACACCATTGAGTCTATGCAGAGATTGTACTGAGAGAAAGATTGGGATGCGGAGTGGTACGGCCAGGTGCTGAGGATAAACGAAGATAAGGATTGGTACCTCACCCCCGTTCAACCCAGAATTGTTTATTTTATGGCTGCCATAAAAGATGACCTGGGACTGATCGGCGGCGCAGGAGATCCAAACTTCCCACACCTATGGCTGACTCACTCTGATTCGCTGTTTAGACCTCGTCAATGGCTGACTCACTCTGATTCGCCCAGGAGTGAGTCCACCAATGGATGAACACCTAGGGAGGAGCAACCGACACAACTCCTCTCCGTTCGTGGGAATAAATATTGTGAATTCTGTACACTCGGGGCCTCTGTTTGGTCTGACTGTCTGATACGTACATCGCACGGTGGAAGAACTGAGGCCCGAAGTACTTCGTTATATTGTACTGTTGTTTCTACCATTAAATCAGCTTATTGTTAACTCATATCTCTGTCTGAGTCCTTCCTTTTATAGCAGACCACTCATCAAACGAACGGCGCGGAGCGGGCTCGAACCTTCAACAACTGAAGGGTGCTTCAATCCAACAACCTCAACAGTTTCTTCCCCTCCGCTACCGGCCTCTTAAACAAGGCCCGGCCCCCCCACTGACACAACGTAGACTCTATGCATTACATTAATGCACACAATGTTCAAATACTGCTTACTGCACATATTCTTATTTCATATTTTATATTCTATAACTCATTGCATTCCATTTCGCTGTAAATTACTGCTTTACTTTATTGCTATTTAACTATATTTTATTACAGTGTCCTTAAAGATTTTTTGTTTTATATTAGATTTCTTGTTTTATATGGAGATTCTTTGTTTTATATTTTATGTATGCACCATGACATCAATTCAAATTCCTCGTATGTGAACCTACCTGGCAATAAACCCGTTTCTGATTCTGATTTTACTGGTCGAGTTTGTTTGTATATAAATCTTCTAAAACGTTTCCGATGCATGTCAAGAACTGTAAAGACATTAAAACTACATTTGTTTGAAGAAGAAAACGTTTAGGCTTTACTGCAAGCTTTACCTGACCTCTGCTCTGTACATGACTGCCCCCAGAAGGCTACTGGAATGTTAAGGAATCAATTCAGCAACAAACAAAAAGGTATGTTAAACTAAATGTAGAAAAAAACTCAAGGCATATAAATCCAAAGTGATCAATGGATCCAAGAGATATGTCAAAATCCCTACGTATTTTTGTATTCGCTATATGGTGTGAAGGCTATTTTAAAATGGGCTGGCTCCGGCCTATATAGCCGAACTCCTCCATCGCTACACCCCAGCCAGAGCTTTAAGGTCTGCTGACCAGCTGCTGCTGATAGTGCCCAAGACCAGGCTCAAAACCCGAGGGCACCGAGCCTTCGCAGCAGCTGGCCCCAGGCTCTGGAACACTCTGCCCCTCCATGTGAGGTCGGCCCAGACCCTAGGGGTTTTTAAACCCTCACTAAAAACACACTTCTTCTCCCTGGCCGTCTAGTCAGAGCGGAGCATGACACCTGACTATTCCCTTTGTTTTTGTTTTTTATATTTCTATTGTGAATTATTGTCTTTTATTGTGATTGTAGTAATGTGTTTTTTATTACATGTACAGCACTTTGGCTCGACCAAAAATCGCTTTTAAATGTGCTATATAAATAACACTTGATTTGATTTGATATAACATTAGAAAGACGGATTCTTATTATTACATTATAAGCTTAGTGCTCATTTTATGTGGCTGTGACTTTGGAATAAATAGACGTCTTTAGCCTGCAATACAGAGTAGCAGGGGCGCCGGAAGCAGGGGGGCCAAGGGGCCATTGGCCCCCCCACTTTTATGGATCAATTCAAAAATATACGTGTATTTGTGTAAAAAAATATTTTTCCGGGGTTCGGGTTTTTTGTTTGATTTTAAATAAGCAAAGTCTTGGCTTTCAGAATATGAAACTTTTATTTCCAAAAACAAACAATAAATACAGTTTTGAAGCTTGTAAAGGGAAGAAGACAGGCACCTCGCTCTCACTCGGCTCCCCCTCAGCGCAGCAGCAGCAGCTCCCCTCCCCCTCCCTCTCGCTGAAATTATTAATGTAAACCGTATAGTAATCTAGATAACACGGCAGGGTCCGTGACAGTTTGTTTTCATCTGATTTCAAATAAACAAAGTCTTGGCTTTCAGAATATTAAACTTGTTTCGGCAAATTCAGATGATAAATACAACTTTGAAAGCTTGTAACGGCATAATTACAAGAGGAGAACGGAGTAATTTAACGTCACAGGGCATAACAACAGCCGGTGTTTCTCGTCTGTGTGTTTCCCCGGGAAAGTTTCCCGGGGAAACACACAGACACACTTGCGAGTTTACCCCAGACAAGTAATCCAAACGAAAATATTTTCCCTCCATAGCTACTCTGGTCATTTGATCCGCTAATAATCAATCAGATCGATGGATTCCAGAGAAGAGGAACGTCTTTTTCTCAAAATGATGACTCGGTGGCAGTCATTATATAATGTGACATTTTGCTTAATATTTGGAGTACAATAACAATCCTGATATCATTAGAAAGCTAGGAATCTCCTCTTTCCAACAGTGTATACAACTCAAAATGTGTCTTTGGGTCAATGCGAACAGTTCACATATTGCACTAGGTAAAATAAAGCAGGCAAACATAACAGGAAGAATATGTACATTTTAATCCAATCAAAGAGGACTTTGTCACACCATTCAAATGTATCAAGTAGCCTACATTACAACCAATAAAAAAGCTGAGATTTGTTTATTTGTTACGTTGTTCTGTGTGTGGCAGCCGTTAACCTAGAAAGATAAACTTAGCTCGCAAACATGTCAGAAGAACCAGCGCATAAGAAAATGAAATACAGTCAAACTAAACTTAAATTCAACCACTTCAATGTCACATCCCTGACATCCACCACAACTCCGGAGCCTGGACCTTCAACTATAGAACCAGCGCAGCCAGATAAACCCAAAAGCAGCAGCTCTGCGGCCGCAGAGACTGTCAAAACCGCAGGCCTCGTTGAACCAAACAGGCTGGTTCCGACTGCGTGGAGGCTTGTTGTCGCGACATCGAGACGGGTAAAGCTGCACAGCTAATTGTTGATAAAAAGGAGACCGCTAGATCGTTTGGACAAAGAGAAAGGTACTTTAATGCAGAATGGTACAAAAACCGAGAGTGGCTAATTCTTTGTAAAACCACTAAACGGGCCTTCTGTGAAATTTGCAGATTTGCTGCTGTCAAACGGCTGGTAACTTTCTCAAAATGTGGAGATGACAGTTTTGTAAATACCGGATGTAATAACTGGAAAAAGTGCCCAAGCCTCCTGGACAGCCACGAAAAGTCCAATGTTCACAGAGAGTGTGTTCAAAAAAAGTGTGCTTTCTTCAGTCAAACACCAGTCAACATCCAGCTTGTCCAACAGGAGCGTATTGAGCAGGAAAAAAGAAGAGATGGGATGATGGAGCAGCTGCGCTGTCTGCAGTTTCTAACCCGACAGGGCCTAGCAATCAGGGGGCATGAGGATAAGGAGAGCAATTTCAAAAGGCTAGTAGAACTCGTAGCTGATAAAAACCCCACTCTGAAAAGCTTCATGCTCACCGGGAAATATGCATCACACGAGACAATCAATGAACTCATAAACCAAATGTATCGGGAATCTCTCACCACTTTATTAACAGAAATTAAAAACAATGCAGAACATTATGCAGTTATTGTGGATGAAACTCGCGATTGCTCCGGGCATGAACAATTGTCTCTGACTGTACGATGGGTATCAGCTGATTATGTTGTCCATGAAGACTTCATAGGAATGTATGACTGTCCTAAGACTGACGCATTATCAATAACCCTTACTATTAAGGACATGTTACTGAGATGCGGCCTGGACATTGGTGACATGAGAGGGCAAACCTACGATGGCGCATCTGTTCTACAGGGACAAATGTCAGGTGTGGCCAAACGTTTTAAAGACATCAATCCCAAAGCAATCTCAATGCATTGCACCAATCACAGCTTAAACCTCATACTCCAGGAAGCTGCTTCAAAGTGCAACATGGTACGTGGTGCCTTCAGTTTAGTTCACGACATACATGAGGTCATCAACAACTCACCAAAACGACTTGCCATCTTTAATACCATTAGGGATGCTGCAGCTGCTGCCTCTCCTACTGTCAGTGGCCTCACACCGCTCTGCCCCACTCGCTGGACAGCCAGAGGCAGTGCAATAAAATCCCTGCTTGCGAATTATGAAGCCGTCTACGACACTTTGGATGAAATAATCCGAATGGGGGGGAACACAGAAGCAAGCAAGAAGGCACCAGGGCTGCAGGCATTGATGACTCAATTTAGTGTGTTCTTCGGATTGAAAGTGTGTCTTACACTGTTTTCTTCTGCGGAAGAGGTGGCTCGGGTGCTCCAGTCCAAAGACCTCTCAGCAGAGACAGTTAAGTCAGCAGTGCAGATGCTCCAGACACACTACACAAACCTGAGGTCCACAGAGGCATTCCACAGCATCTTTGAAGAGGCCCAAAGAACGAACATGAGCGACCTGGTCCAGGCCCCGGCTCTTCCTCCAAGGCGGCGCGCTCCACGCCGTTATGATGATGGGGATGCGTCTCATCAGTGGGAAAATCCAGAGGACTACTTCAGGAGCCAGTTTTTTGAGGTAGTTGACCTGCTCACTTCTGAGCTGACTCGCAGGTTTAACCAACCCACTCTGCAGCTGCTGATGAGTATGGAGCAGGTACTCCTCACAGCAGTAAACAGTCCCCCGGGTTTCGGCAGCATCAACATCCCCCAAAATCTGGTCGACATGTACACAGGTGATATTGACATGGAACGGCTGTCCACCCAGTTGTCACTGTTTCCAGCAGTTTTGCAGGCACACAACAGTAGTTCCGCCGCTGAAAGACCCATCATGCAGGTGACAAAGGTGTCCACAATCACCGACATGCTGGCGGCACAGGGACGAGGCACGCAATCCCTCTTCAGTGAAGTGGATAAACTTCTACGGCTGTATTTGACTGTGCCAATGTCAAATGCAACAGCTGAGCGGAGCTTCTCCAACCTCCGTCGGTTGAAGACGTTCCTCCGTTCAACAATGTCCGAGCGCCGCTTAAATCACCTTCTCTTCCTCCACATCCACAAAGATTTGACCGACGGCCTGGACCTCAAAAAAGTGCTCCGGAGCTTCTGCTTTGCCAGTGAGCGAAGGGAGGTTTACTTCGGCAAAATCTAGGAAGATTGTGTAGATTTAGCCACGTGGAAATGTTCTTTAGCTTTAGCCTAATCTCGGACATTTGTTTGAAGGGTGCTCCGCCTCCACCCTCACCTGTGATTGGACATTTGAGTCATGTGATTTTGATTACATGACATCACAGCTTGTGTTAGGTGTTATTAACCAATAGTTTCATTGGAAGACCTATTTTATTATACAGTTAGTATTACGCCCCAGCCAGGCCAGTTCGAGTGGCTCTTCGTCCTTTTCGTAACTGTATTACAACTATTGTTCTTCGGTTGAATAAATAATTTATGTCAATTTCTTGAATGTCTTGAAATAAGTTTCATGAATTGCATACCTCCTGTAGCCAGAGAGGCGGAGTGATTACCACTCCGCCCTGGCGGAGGCACTGGCGGAGTGATTACCACTGTAGATTTAGCATTTCTTTCACATGCACACACACACACTTTTTGGCCCCCCCACTTCTGAAATGAATCCGGCGCCGCTGGTGCATGCTTCAAATCATTGGAGAACTACAATCAATGACCACGGCAATGCGCTCAACGATTGCACTTTTGACAGACAAAATCAAGCAAGGAAAGAAATCCTTTTATATTTTCCATTTTGACCGGACAAACTTTGAGCAGGAACGAAAAGAATGTCCTTGGTTGCAGAATTGAAGTACCCTAAGCATAACTGCTATTAACAACCTTCAGTTCTTTACAGGATGACATGCCTCTTCGATTTCAATACACGGAGAGCCAAAGCCGTACAATTCAAAAGCCATGCTCACAACAATTGTCTTGCTCATCCAACAATTGTCTTGAAAAGACTCAACATTCAACTGCCATATTTCTGAAAGTGCTTTTTACTCTATCTAGATTCCCGATAACTTTTCTTGGTTGAGTTCTTTGAAGTTGATCAGGATCAAAGAAGAGTGTTTCTGCCCGGTTTTGAGCCTTTCGCGTGTTAGGCGAACGTGATGACCACTACACCACAGAAACTGCTGAAAAGCTAAGTACACGTGTGCGCGTAGATGCAACATTGATATTTAATTGTAAACCTTCAAAACGACGGACCACATGTTGATTTCTGAGACTCTGAGAGATTTTACACTGGATCCAGTCACAGCTGCAGCGTCATGGACTTTCGTGACAGCAACTGTATACTGAACCCAAATGCTATCCTGGATATGACCTGTAACCCCTCGAAGAGCGCCACCTAGGGTTGACGTGCTAGGATTGATTCTAGGGCATTCCTCGTTAGTATAGTGGACAGTATCTCTGCTTGTCACGCAGAAGACCGGGGTTCGATTCCCCGACGGGGAGAATTTTCAATAACAGCCGGACTTTATTCACCAAAGGAGGCAAGCATCAATCAACTCATGAGCGAGGATGCCACCAAGAGGCCTTGGAAACACTTGAGGATAAGCGTGTCCTAAACATGGCAACTGAACTTAAGTACGGTCAACATTATACATCCATGCAAAGCTACCAAGTGCATGCTTCAAATCATTGGAGAACTACAATCAATGACCACGGCAATGCGCTCAACGATTGCACTTTTGACAGACAAAATCAAGCAAGGAAAGAAATCCTTTTATATTTTCCATTTTGACCGGACAAACTTTGAGCAGGAACGAAAAGAATCCTTGGTTGCAGAATTGAAGTACCCTAAGCATAACTGCTATTAACAACCTTCAGTTCTTTACAGGATGACATGCATCTTCGATTTCAATACACGGAGAGCCAAAGCCGTAAAATTCAAAAGCCATGCTCAACAAACAATTGTCTTGCTCATCCAACAATTGTCTTGAAAAGACTCAACATTCAACTGCCATATTTCTGAAAGTGCTTTTTACTCTATCTAGATTCCCGATAACTTTTCTTGGTTGAGTTCTTTGAAGTTGATCAGGATCAAAGAAGAGTGTTTCTGCCCGGTTTTGAGCCTTTCGTGTGTTAGGCGAACGTGATGACCACTACACCACAGAAACTGCTGAAAAGCTAAGTACACGTTTGCGCGTAGATGCAACATTGATATTTAATTGTAAACCTTCAAAACGACGGACCACATGTTGATTTCTGAGACTCTGAGAGATTTTACACTGGATCCAGTCACAGCTGCAGCGTCATGGACTTTCGTGACAGCAACTGTATACTGAACCCAAATGCTATCCTGGATATGACCTGTAACCCCTCGAAGAGCGCCACCTAGGGTTGACGTGCTAGGATTGATTCTAGGGCATTCCTCGTTAGTATAGTGGACAGTATCTCCTCTTGTCATGCAGAAGACCGGGGTTCGATTCCCCAGCGGGGAGAATTTTCAATAACAGCCGGCCTTTATTCACCAAAGGAGGCAAGCATCAATCAACTCATGAGCGAGGATGCCACCAAGAGGCCCTTGGAAACACTTTCGGATAAGCGTGTGCCTAAACAATGGCAACTGAACTTTCGTACGGTCAACATTATAACATCCATGACAAAGCTACCAAGTGCATGCTTCAAATCATTGGAGAACTACAATCAATGACCACGGCAATGTGCTCAACGATTGCACTTTTGACAGACAAAATCAAGCAAGGAAAGAAATCCTTTTATATTTTCCATTTTGACCAGACAAACTTTGAGCAGGAACGAAAAGAATGTCCTTGGTTGCAGAAATGAAGTACCCTAAGCATAACTGCTATTAACAACCTTCAGTTCTTTACAGGATGACATGCCTCTTCGATTTCAATACACGGAGAGCCAAAGCCGTACGCTTCAAAAGCCATGCTCAACAAACAATTGTCTTGCTCATCCAACAATTGTCTTGAAAAGACTCAACATTCAACTGCCATATTTCTGAAAGTGCTTTTTACTCTATCTAGATTCCCGATAACTTTTCTTGGTTGAGTTCTTTGAAGTTGATCAGGATCAAAGAAGAGTGTTTCTGCCCGGTTTTGAGCCTTTCGCGTGTTAGGCGAACGTGATGACCACTACACCACAGAAACTGCTGAAAAGCTAAGTACATGTGTGCGCGTAGATGCAACATTGATATTTAATTGTAAACCTTCAAAACGACGGACCACATGTTGATTTCTGAGACTCTGAGAGATTTTACACTGGATCCAGTCACAGCTGCAGCGTCATGGACTTTCGTGACAGCAACTGTATACTGAACCCAAATGCTATCCTGGATATGACCTGTAACCCCTCGAAGAGCGCCACCTAGGGTTGACGTGCTACGATTGATTCTAGGGCATTCCTCGTTAGTATAGTGGACAGTATCTCTGCTTGTCACGCAGAAGACCGGGGTTCGATTCCCCGACGGGGAGAATTTTCAATAACAGCCGGCCTTTATTCACCAAAGGAGGCAAGCATCAATCAACTCATGAGCGAGGATGCCACCAAGAGGCCCTTGGAAACACTTTCGGATAAGCGTGTCCCTAAACCATGGCAACTGAACTTTCGTACGGTCAACATTATAACATCCATGAAAAAGCTACCAAGTGCATGCCAGGGGCGCCGGAAGCAGGGGGGCCAAGGGGCCATTGGCCCCCCCACTTTTATGGATCAATTCAAAAATATACGTGTATTTGTGTAAAAAAATATTTTTCCGGGGTTCGGGTTTTTTGTTTGATTTTAAATAAGCAAAGTCTTGGCTTTCAGAATATGAAACTTTTATTTCCAAAAACAAACAATAAATACAGTTTTGAAGCTTGTAAAGGGAAGAAGACAGGCACCTCGCTCTCACTCGGCTCCCCCTCAGCGCAGCAGCAGCAGCTCCCCTCCCCCTCCCTCTCGCTGAAATTATTAATGTAAACCGTATAGTAATCTAGATAACACGGCAGGGTCCGTGACAGTTTGTTTTCATCTGATTTCAAATAAACAAAGTCTTGGCTTTCAGAATATTAAACTTGTTTCGGCAAATTCAGATGATAAATACAACTTTGAAAGCTTGTAACGGCATAATTACAAGAGGAGAACGGAGTAATTTAACGTCACAGGGCATAACAACAGCCGGTGTTTCTCGTCTGTGTGTTTCCCCGGGAAAGTTTCCCGGGGAAACACACAGACACACTTGCGAGTTTACCCCAGACAAGTAATCCAAACGAAAATATTTTCCCTCCATAGCTACTCTGGTCATTTGATCCGCTAATAATCAATCAGATCGATGGATTCCAGAGAAGAGGAAACGTCTTTTTCTCAAAATGATGACTCGGTGGCAGTCATTATATAATGTGACATTTTGCTTAATATTTGGAGTACAATAACAATCCTGATATCATTAGAAAGCTAGGAATCTCCTCTTTCCAACAGTGTATACAACTCAAAATGTGTCTTTGGGTCAATGCGAACAGTTCACATATTGCACTAGGTAAAATAAAGCAGGCAAACATAACAGGAAGAATATGTACATTTTAATCCAATCAAAGAGGACTTTGTCACACCATTCAAATGTATCAAGTAGCCTACATTACAACCAATAAAAAAGCTGAGATTTGTTTATTTGTTACGTTGTTCTGTGTGTGGCAGCCGTTAACCTAGAAAGATAAACTTAGCTCGCAAACATGTCAGAAGAACCAGCGCATAAGAAAATGAAATACAGTCAAACTAAACTTAAATTCAACCACTTCAATGTCACATCCCTGACATCCACCACAACTCCGGAGCCTGGACCTTCAACTATAGAACCAGCGCAGCCAGATAAACCCAAAAGCAGCAGCTCTGCGGCCGCAGAGACTGTCAAAACCGCAGGCCTCGTTGAACCAAACAGGCTGGTTCCGACTGCGTGGAGGCTTGTTGTCGCGACATCGAGACGGGTAAAGCTGCACAGCTAATTGTTGATAAAAAGGAGACCGCTAGATCGTTTGGACAAAGAGAAAGGTACTTTAATGCAGAATGGTACAAAAACCGAGAGTGGCTAATTCTTTGTAAAACCACTAAACGGGCCTTCTGTGAAATTTGCAGATTTGCTGCTGTCAAACGGCTGGTAACTTTCTCAAAATGTGGAGATGACAGTTTTGTAAATACCGGATGTAATAACTGGAAAAAGTGCCCAAGCCTCCTGGACAGCCACGAAAAGTCCAATGTTCACAGAGAGTGTGTTCAAAAAAAGTGTGCTTTCTTCAGTCAAACACCAGTCAACATCCAGCTTGTCCAACAGGAGCGTATTGAGCAGGAAAAAAGAAGAGATGGGATGATGGAGCAGCTGCGCTGTCTGCAGTTTCTAACCCGACAGGGCCTAGCAATCAGGGGGCATGAGGATAAGGAGAGCAATTTCAAAAGGCTAGTAGAACTCGTAGCTGATAAAAACCCCACTCTGAAAAGCTTCATGCTCACCGGGAAATATGCATCACACGAGACAATCAATGAACTCATAAACCAAATGTATCGGGAATCTCTCACCACTTTATTAACAGAAATTAAAAACAATGCAGAACATTATGCAGTTATTGTGGATGAAACTCGCGATTGCTCCGGGCATGAACAATTGTCTCTGACTGTACGATGGGTATCAGCTGATTATGTTGTCCATGAAGACTTCATAGGAATGTATGACTGTCCTAAGACTGACGCATTATCAATAACCCTTACTATTAAGGACATGTTACTGAGATGCGGCCTGGACATTGGTGACATGAGAGGGCAAACCTACGATGGCGCATCTGTTCTACAGGGACAAATGTCAGGTGTGGCCAAACGTTTTAAAGACATCAATCCCAAAGCAATCTCAATGCATTGCACCAATCACAGCTTAAACCTCATACTCCAGGAAGCTGCTTCAAAGTGCAACATGGTACGTGGTGCCTTCAGTTTAGTTCACGACATACATGAGGTCATCAACAACTCACCAAAACGACTTGCCATCTTTAATACCATTAGGGATGCTGCAGCTGCTGCCTCTCCTACTGTCAGTGGCCTCACACCGCTCTGCCCCACTCGCTGGACAGCCAGAGGCAGTGCAATAAAATCCCTGCTTGCGAATTATGAAGCCGTCTACGACACTTTGGATGAAATAATCCGAATGGGGGGGAACACAGAAGCAAGCAAGAAGGCACCAGGGCTGCAGGCATTGATGACTCAATTTAGTGTGTTCTTCGGATTGAAAGTGTGTCTTACACTGTTTTCTTCTGCGGAAGAGGTGGCTCGGGTGCTCCAGTCCAAAGACCTCTCAGCAGAGACAGTTAAGTCAGCAGTGCAGATGCTCCAGACACACTACACAAACCTGAGGTCCACAGAGGCATTCCACAGCATCTTTGAAGAGGCCCAAAGAACGAACATGAGCGACCTGGTCCAGGCCCCGGCTCTTCCTCCAAGGCGGCGCGCTCCACGCCGTTATGATGATGGGGATGCGTCTCATCAGTGGGAAAATCCAGAGGACTACTTCAGGAGCCAGTTTTTTGAGGTAGTTGACCTGCTCACTTCTGAGCTGACTCGCAGGTTTAACCAACCCACTCTGCAGCTGCTGATGAGTATGGAGCAGGTACTCCTCACAGCAGTAAACAGTCCCCCGGGTTTCGGCAGCATCAACATCCCCCAAAATCTGGTCGACATGTACACAGGTGATATTGACATGGAACGGCTGTCCACCCAGTTGTCACTGTTTCCAGCAGTTTTGCAGGCACACAACAGTAGTTCCGCCGCTGAAAGACCCATCATGCAGGTGACAAAGGTGTCCACAATCACCGACATGCTGGCGGCACAGGGACGAGGCACGCAATCCCTCTTCAGTGAAGTGGATAAACTTCTACGGCTGTATTTGACTGTGCCAATGTCAAATGCAACAGCTGAGCGGAGCTTCTCCAGCCTCCGACGGTTGAAGACGTTCCTCCGTTCAACAATGTCCGAGCGCCGCTTAAATCACCTTCTCTTCCTCCACATCCACAAAGATTTGACCGACGGCCTGGACCTCAAAAAAGTGCTCCGGAGCTTCTGCTTTGCCAGTGAGCGAAGGGAGGTTTACTTCGGCAAAATCTAGGAAGATTGTGTAGATTTAGCCACGTGGAAATGTTCTTTAGCTTTAGCCTAATCTCGGACATTTGTTTGAAGGGTGCTCCGCCTCCACCCTCACCTGTGATTGGACATTTGAGTCATGTGATTTTGATTACATGACATCACAGCTTGTGTTAGGTGTTATTAACCAATAGTTTCATTGGAAGACCTATTTTATTATACAGTTAGTATTACGCCCCAGCCAGGCCAGTTCGAGTGGCTCTTCGTCCTTTTCGTAACTGTATTACAACTATTGTTCTTCGGTTGAATAAATAATTTATGTCAATTTCTTGAATGTCTTGAAATAAGTTTCATGAATTGCATACCTCCTGTAGCCAGAGAGGCGGAGTGATTACCACTCCGCCCTGGCGGAGGCACTGGCGGAGTGATTACCACTGTAGATTTAGCATTTCTTTCACATGCACACACACACACTTTTTGGCCCCCCCACTTCTGAAATGAATCCGGCGCCGCTGGTGCATGCTTCAAATCATTGGAGAACTACAATCAATGACCACGGCAATGCGCTCAACGATTGCACTTTTGACAGACAAAATCAAGCAAGGAAAGAAATCCTTTTATATTTTCCATTTTGACCGGACAAACTTTGAGCAGGAACGAAAAGAATGTCCTTGGTTGCAGAATTGAAGTACCCTAAGCATAACTGCTATTAACAACCTTCAGTTCTTTACAGGATGACATGCCTCTTCGATTTCAATACACGGAGAGCCAAAGCCGTACAATTCAAAAGCCATGCTCAACAAACAATTGTCTTGCTCATCCAACAATTGTCTTGAAAAGACTCAACATTCAACTGCCATATTTCTGAAAGTGCTTTTTACTCTATCTAGATTCCCGATAACTTTTCTTTGTTGAGTTCTTTGAAGTTGATCAGGATCAAAGAAGAGTGTTTCTGCCCGGTTTTGAGCCTTTCGCGTGTTAGGCGAACGTGATGACCACTACACCACAGAAACTGCTGAAAAGCTAAGTACACGTGTGCGCGTAGATGCAACATTGATATTTAATTGTAAACCTTCAAAACGACGGACCACATGTTGATTTCTGAGACTCTGAGAGATTTTACACTGGATCCAGTCACAGCTGCAGCGTCATGGACTTTCGTGACAGCAACTGTATACTGAACCCAAATGCTATCCTGGATATGACCTGTAACCCCTCGAAGAGCGCCACCTACGGTTGACGTGCTAGGATTGATTCTAGGGCATTCCTCGTTAGTATAGTGGACAGTATCTCTGCTTGTCACGCAGAAGACCGGGGTTCGATTCCCTGACGGGGAGAATTTTCAATACCAGCCGGCCTTTATTCACCAAAGGAGGCAAGCATCAATCAACTCATGAGCGAGGATGCCACCAAGAGGCCCTTGGAAACACTTGAGGATAAGCGTGTCCCTAAACAATGGCAACTGAACTTAAGTACGGTCAACATTATGACATCCATGACAAAGCTACCAAGTGCATGCTTCAAATCATTGGAGAACTACAATCAATGACCACGGCAATGCGCTCAACGATTGCACTTTTGACAGACAAAATCAAGCAAGGAAAGAAATCCTTTTATATTTTCCATTTTGACCGGACAAACTTTGAGCAGGAACGAAAAGAAAGTCCTTGGTTGCAGAATTGAAGTACCCTAAGCATAACTGCTATTAACAACCTTAATTTCTTTACAGGATGACATGCCTCTTCGATTTCAATACACGGAGAGCCAAAGCCGTACAATTCAAAAGCCATGCTCAACAAACAATTGTCTTGCTCATCCAACAATTGTCTTGAAAAGACTCAACATTCAACTGCCATATTTCTGAAAGTGCTTTTTACTCTATCTAGATTCCCGATAACTTTTCTTGGTTGAGTTCTTTGAAGTTGATCAGGATCAAAGAAGAGTGTTTCTGCCCGGTTTTGAGCCTTTCGCGTGTTAGGCGAACGTGATGACCAGTACACCACGGAAACTGCTGAAAAGCTAAGTACACGTGTGCGCGTAGATGCAACATTGATATTTAATTGTAAACCTTCAAAACGACGGACCACATGTTGATTTCTGAGACTCTCAGAGATTTTACACTGGATCCAGTCACAGCTGCAGCGTCATGGACTTTCGTGACAGCAACTGTATACTGAACCCAAATGCTATCCTGGATATGACCTGTAACCCCTCGAAGAGCGCCACCTAGGGTTGACGTGCGAGGATTGATTCTAGGGCAGTCCTCGTTAGTATAGTGGACAGTATCTCTGCTTGTCACGCAGAAGACCGCGGTTCTATTCCCCGACGGGGAGAATTTTCAATAACAGCCGGCCTTTATACACCAAAGGAGGCAAGCATCAATCAACTCATGAGCGAGGATGCCACCAAGAGGCCCTTGGAAACACTTTCGGATAAGCGTGTCCCTAAACCATGGCAACTGAACTTTCGTACGGTCAACATTATAACATCCATGACAAAGCTACCAAGTGCATGCTTCAAATCATTGGAGAACTACAATCAATGACCACGGCAATGCGCTCAACGATTGCACTTTTGACAGACAAAATCAAGCAAGGAAAGAAATCCTTTTATATTTTCCATTTTGACCGGACAAACTTTGAGCAGGAACGAAAAGAATGTCCTTGGTTGCAGAATTGAAGTACCCTAAGCATAACTGCTATTAACAACCTTCAGTTCTTTACAGGATGACATGCATCTTCGATTTCAATACACGGAGAGCCAAAGCCGTACAATTCAAAAGCCATGCTCAACAAACAATTGTCTTGCTCATCCAACAATTGTCTTGAAAAGACTCAACATTCAACTGCCATATTTCTGAAAGTGCTTTTTACTCTATCTAGATTCCCGATAACTTTTCTTGGTTGAGTTCTTTGAAGTTGATCAGGATCAAAGAAGAGTGTTTCTGCCCGGTTTTGAGCCTTTCGCGTGTTAGGCGAACGTGATGACCACTACACCACAGAAACTGCTGAAAAGCTAAGTACACGTTTGCGCGTAGATGCAACATTGATATTTAATTGTAAACCTTCAAAACGACGGACCACATGTTGATTTCTGAGACTCTGAGAGATTTTACACTGGATCCAGTCACAGCTGCAGCGTCATGGACTTTCGTGACAGCAACTGTATACTGAACCCAAATGCTATCCTGGATATGACCTGTAACCCCTCGAAGAGCGCCACCTAGGGTTGACGTGCGAGGATTGATTCTAGGGCAATCCTCGTTAGTATAGTGGACAGTATCTCTGCTTGTCACGCAGAAGACCGCGGTTCTATTGCCCGACGGGGAGAATTTTCAATAACAGCCGGCCTTTATACACCAAAGGAGGCAAGCATCAATCAACTCATGAGCGAGGATGCCACCAAGAGGCCCTTGGAAACATTTTCGGATAAGCGTGTCCCTAAACATGGCAACTGAACTTTCGTACGGTCAACATTATAACATCCATGACAAAGCTACCAAGTGCATGCTTCAAATCATTGGAGAACTACAATCAATGACCACGGCAATGCGCTCAACGATTGCACTTTTGACAGACAAAATCAAGCAAGGAAAGAAATCCTTTTATATTTTCCATTTTGACCGGACAAACTTTGAGCAGGAACGAAAAGAATGTCCTTGGTTGCAGAAATGAAGTACCCTAAGCATAACTGCTATTAACAACCTTCAGTTCTTTACAGGATGACATGCCTCTTCGATTTCAATACACGGAGAGCCAAAGCCGTACAATTCAAAAGCCATGCTCAACAAACAATTGTCTTGCTCATCCAACAATTGTCTTGAAAAGACTCAACATTCAACTGCCATATTTCTGAAAGTGCTTTTTACTCTATCTAGATTCCCGATAACTTTTCTTGGTTGAGTTCTTTGAAGTTGATCAGGATCAAAGAAGAGTGTTTCTGCCCGGTTTTGAGCCTTTCGCGTGTTAGGCGAACGTGATGACCACTACACCACAGAAACTGCTGAAAAGCTAAGTACACGTGTGCGCGTAGATGCAACATTGATATTTAATTGTAAACCTTCAAAACGACGGACCACATGTTGATTTCTGAGACTCTGAGAGATTTTACACTGGATCCAGTCACAGCTGCAGCGTCATGGACTTTCGTGACAGCAACTGTATACTGAACCCAAATGCTATCCTGGATATGACCTGTAACCCCTCGAAGCGCCACCTAGGGTTGACGTGCTAGGATTGATTCTAGGGCATTCCTCGTTAGTATAGTGGACAGTATCTCTGCTTGTCACGCAGAAGACCGGGGTTCGATTCCCCGACGGGGAGAATTTTCAATACCAGCCGGCCTTTATTCACCAAAGGAGGCAAGCATCAATCAACTCATGAGCGAGGATGCCACCAAGAGGCCCTTGGAAACACTTGAGATAAGCGTGTCCCTAAACAATGGCAACTGAACTTAAGTACGGTCAACATTATGACATCCATGACAAAGCTACCAAGTGCATGCTTCAAATCATTGGAGAACTACAATCAATGACCACGGCAATGCGCTCAATGAATGCACTTTTGACAGACAAAATCAAGCAAGGAAAGAAATCCTTTTATATTTTCCATTTTGACCGGACAAACTTTGAGCAGGAACGAAAAGAAAGTCCTTGGTTGCAGAATTGAAGTACCCTAAGCATAACTGCTATTAACAACCTTAATTTCTTTACAGGATGACATGCCTCTTCGATTTCAATACACGGAGAGCCAAAGCCGTACAATTCAAAAGCCATGCTCAACAAACAATTGTCTTGCTCATCCAACAATTGTCTTGAAAAGACTCAACATTCAACTGCCATATTTCTGAAAGTGCTTTTTACTCTATCTAGATTCCCGATAACTTTTCTTGGTTGAGTTCTTTGAAGTTGATCAGGATCAAAGAAGAGTGTTTCTGCCCGGTTTTGAGCAGGGGACCTTTCGCATGTTAGGCGAACGTAATGACCACTACACTACAGTAACTGCTGAAAAGCTTAGTACACGTTTGCTCGTATATGCAACATTGATATTTAATTGTAAACCTTCAAAACGACGTACCACATGTTGATTTCTGAGACTCTGAGAGATTTTACACTGGATCCAGTCACAGCTGCAGCGTCATGGACTTTCGTGACAGCAACTGTATACTGAACCCAAATGCTATCCTGGATATGACCTGTAACCCCTCGAAGAGCGCCACCTACGGTTGACGTGCTAGGATTGACGCTAGGGCATTCCTCGTTAGTATAGTGGACAGTATCTCTGCTTGTCACGCAGAAGACCGGGGTTCGATTCCCCGACGGGGAGAATTTTCAATACCAGCCGGCCTTTATTCACCAAAGGAGGCAAGCATCAATCAACTCATGAGCGAGGATGCCACCAAGAGGCCCTTGGAAACACTTTCGGATAAGCGTGTCCCTAAACCATGGCAACTGAACTTTCGTACGGTCAACATTATAACATCCATGACAAAGCTACCAAGTGCATGCTTCAAATCATTGGAGAACTACAATCAATGACCACGGCAATGCGCTCAACGATTGCACTTTTGACAGACAAAATCAAGCAAGGAAAGAAATCCTTTTATATTTTCCATTTTGACCGGACAAACTTTGAGCAGGAACGAAAAGAAAGTCCTTGGTTGCAGAATTGAAGTACCCTAAGCATAACTGCTATTAACAACCTTCAGTTCTTTACAGGACGACATGCCTCTTCGATTTGAATACACGGAGAGCCAAAGCCGTACAATTCAAAAGCCATGCTCAACAAACAATTGTCTTGCTCATCCAACAATTGTCTTGAAAAGACTCAACATTCAACTGCCATATTTCTGAAAGTGCTTTTTACTCTATCTAGATTCCCGATAACTTTTCTTGGTTGAGTTCTTTGAAGTTGATCAGGATCAAAGAAGAGTGTTTCTGCCCGGTTTTGAACCGGGGACCTTTCGCGTGTTAGGCGAACGTGATGACCACTACACTACAGAAACTGCTGAAAAGCTAAGTACATGTTTGCGTGTAGATGCAACATTGATATTTAATTGTAAACCTTCAAAACGACAGACCACATGTTGATTTCTGAGACTCTGAGAGATTTTACACTGGATCCAGTCACAGCTGCAGCGTCATGGACTTTCGTGACAGCAACTGTATACTGAACCCAAATGCTATCCTGGATATGACCTGTAACCCCTCGAAGAGCGCCACCTACGGTTGACGTGCTAGGATTGACGCTAGGGCATTCCTCGTTAGTATAGTGGACAGTATCTCTGCTTGTCACGCAGAAGACCGGGGTTCGATTCCCCGACGGGGAGAATTTTCAATAACAGCCGGCCTTTATTCACCAAAGGAGGCAAGCATCAATCAACTCATGAGCGAGGATGCCACCAAGAGGCCCTTGGAAACACTTTCGGATAAGCGTGTCCCTAAACCATGGCAACTGAACTTTCGTACGGTCAACATTATAACATCCATGACAAAGCTACCAAGTGCATGCTTCAAATCATTGGAGAACTACAATCAATGACCACGGCAATGCGCTCAACGATTGCACTTTTGACAGACAAAATCAAGCAAGGAAAGAAATCCTTTTATATTTTCCATTTTGACCGGACAAACTTTGAGCAGGAACGAAAAGAAAGTCCTTGGTTGCAGAATTGAAGTACCCTAAGCATAACTGCTATTAACAACCTTCATTTCTTTACAGGACGACATGCCTCTTCGATTTGAATACACGGAGAGCCAAAGCCGTACAATTCAAAAGCCATGCTCAACAAACAATTGTCTTGCTCATCCAACAATTGTCTTGAAAAGACTCAACATTCAACTGCCATATTTCTGAAAGTGCTTTTTACTCTATCTAGATTCCCGATAACTTTTCTTGGTTGAGTTCTTTGAAGTTGATCAGGATCAAAGAAGAGTGTTTCTGCCCGGTTTTGAACCGGGGACCTTTCGCGTGTTAGGTGAACATGATGACCACTACACTACAGAAACTACTGAAAAGCTAAGTACACGTTTGCGCGTAGATGCAACATTGATATTTAATTGTAAACCTTCAAAACGACGGACCACATGTTGATTTCTGAGACTCTGAGAGATTTTACACTGGATCCAGTCACAGCTGCAGCGTCATGGACTTTCGTGTCAGCAACTGTATACTGAAGCCAAATGCTATCCTGGATATGACCTGTAACCCCTCGAAGAGCGCCACCTAGGGTTGACGTGCTAGGATTGATTCTAGGGCATTCCTCGTTAGTATAGTGGACAGTATCTCTGCTTGTCACGCAGAACACCGGGGTTCGTTTGCCCGACGGGGAGAATTTTCAATAACAGCCGGCCTTTATTCACCAAAGGAGGCAAGCATCAATCAACTCATTAGTGAGGATGCCACCAAGAGGCCCTTGGAAACACTTTCGGATAAGCGTGTCCCTAAACCATGGCAACTGAACTTTCGTACGGTCATCATTATAACATCCATGACAAAGCTACCAAGTGCATGCCTCAAATCATTGAAGGAGAACTACAATCAATGACCACGGCAATGCGCTCAACGATTGCACTTTTGACAGACAAATCAAGCAAGGAAAGAAATCCTTTTATATTTTCCATTTTGACCGGACAAACTTTGAGCAGGAACGAAAAGAAAGTCCTTGGTTGCAGAATTGAAGTACCCTAAGCATAACTGCTATTAACAACCTTCAGTTCTTTACAGGACGACATGCCTCTTTGATTTGAATACACGGAGAGCCAAAGCCGTACAATTCAAAAGCCATGCTCAACAAACAATTGTCTTGCTCATCCAACAATTGTCTTGAAAAGACTCAACATTCAACTGCCATATTTCTGAAAGTGCTTTTTACTCTATCTAGATTGCCGATAACTTTTCTTGGTTGAGTTGTTTGAAGTTGATCAGGATCAAAGAAGAGTGTTTCTGCCCGGTTTTGAACCGGGGACCTTTCGCGTGTTAGGCGAACATGATGACCACTACACTACAGAAACTGCTGAAAAGCTAAGTACACGTGTGCGTGTAGATGCAACATTGATATTTAATTGTAAACCTTCAAAACAACAGACCACATGTTGATTTCTGAGACTCTGAGAGATTTTACACTGGATCCAGTCACAGCTGCAGCGTCATGGACTTTCGTGACAGCAACTGTATACTGAACCCAAATGCTATCCTGGATATGACCTGTAACCCCCCGAAGAGCGCCACCTACGGTTGACGTGCTAGGATTGATGCTCGGGCATTCCTCGTTAGTATAGTGGACAGTATCTCTGCTTGTCACGCAGAAGTCCGGGGTTCGATTCCGTGACGGGGAGAATTTTCAATAACAGCCGGCCTTAATTCACCAAAGGAGGCAAGCATCAATCAACTCATTAGCGAGGATGCTACCAAGAGGCCCTTGGAAACACTTTCGGATAAGCGTGTCTCTAAACCATGGCAACTGAACTTTTGTACGGTCATCATTATAACATCCATGACAAAGCTACCAGGTGCATGCTTCAAATCATTGAAGGAGAACTACAATCAATGACCACGGCAATGCGCTCAACGATTGCACTTTTGACAGACAAAATCAAGCAAGGAAAGAAATCGCTTTATATTTTCCATTGTGACCGGACAAACTTTGAGCAGGAACGAAAACAAAGTCCTTGGTTGCATAATTGAAGTACCCTAAGCATAACTGCCATTAACAACCTTCAGTTCTTTACAGGACGACATGCCTCTTCGATTTGAATACACGGAGAGCCAAAGCCGTACAATTCAAAAGCCATGCCCAACAAACAATTGTCTTGCTCATCCAACAATTGTCTTGAAAAGACTCAACATGCAACTGCCATATTTCTGAAAGTGCTTTTTACTCTATCTAGATTCCGGATAACTTTTCTTGGTTGAGTTCTTTGAAGTTGATCAGGATCAAAGAAGAGTGTTTCTGCCCGGTTTTGAGCCGGGGGCCTTTCACATGTTAGGTGAACATGATGACCACTACACTACAGAAACCTCTGAAAAGATAAGTACACGTTTGCGCATAGATGCAACATTGATATTTAATTGTAAACCTTCAAAACGACGGACCACATGTTGATTTCTGAGACTCTGAGAGATTTTACACTGGATCCAGTCACAGCTGGAGCGTCATGGACTTTCGTGACAGCAACTGTATACTGAACCCAAATGCTATCTTGGATATGACCTGTAACCCCTCGAAGAGCGCCACCTAGGGTTGACGTGCTAGGATTGATTCTAGGGCATTCCTCGTTAGTATAGTGGACAGTATCTCTGCTTGTCACGCAGAAAACCGGTGATCGATTCCCCGACGGGGAGAATTTTCAATAACAGCCGGCCTTTATTCACCAAAGGAGGCAAGCATCAATCAACTCATGAGCGAGGATGCCACCAAGAGGCCCTTGGAAACACTTTCGGATAAGCAAGTCCCTGAACCATGGCAACTGAACTTTCGTACGGTAATCATTATAACATACAATACAATACAATACAGCTTTATTTATAAAGCACTTTAAACCTCCAGACCAAAGTGCTGTACAGCTAAATAAACAAAAAAAAACATACAAAAAGTAACACAGCACAGCTCACACACCATAAAACTAGTACAAGTAAAAACAATAGACAATTTAAAAGCATAAAATCAAGCTCTAAAGATGTTAATACGCTAAGGAGAAGAGGTGGGTTTTTTAAGAAGCGATTTAAAAGAAGGCAGTGTGTCGGCCTGTCTGATGTGCAGGGGCAGATCGTTCCACAGTGTGGGAGCGGCTACAGAGAAGCAATGGCCCCCTCTGAGCATTGACCTGGTTCTGGCTATATTCAGGAGCAGTTGATCAGCTGACCTGTGCTGGCGGTTGGGCGTGTAAGGGTGTAGCAGCTCAGAAAGATATGGTGGGGTCATGCCATTTAGGGATTTAAAGTAAACAAAAGGATTTTGAAATGAATCCTAAAATGTATTGGCAGCCAGTGGAGCGAAGCCGAAATGGGGGAAATGTGGTCATATTTCCGCGTGCCAGTTAAAAGCCTTGCTGCGGCATTTTGCACCCGCTGCAGACGAGCGAGGAAGGACCCTCTGACCCCCATGTAAAGAGAGTTACTGTAATCCAGCCGAGTGGTGACAAAGGCGTGGATTACTGTCTCAAACTGCTGTCTGGAGAGAAAAGGTTTTACTTTAGCTAGCTGCCTCAGGTGATAAAAGCTTGTTTTTACCACAGATTTAATCTGACTCTCAAGTTTAGTTCACGGTCCATTTTAATGCCAAGGTTCGTAATGGTGGGCTTGGTGTACTGAGCCAGGGAACCCAGGTCTACAGAAGTGGTGCCAGTGGTGCTACCAAAAACCATTACTTCTGTTTTTCCTTCATTTAGTTTTAGGAAGTTGCACCCCATCCGGGCCTTTATGTCCTCTAGACACTTTAGCAGTGGACTAATTGAGTAACCCTCCTTCTTTGTTAGTGGGGACATAAATCTGGCTATCATCAGCATAGCAGTGGAATGCGATGCCGTGCTTTCTAAATATGGACCCAAGAGGGAGCCAATAGAGGGAGAATAGCAGGGGGGCCTAATACTGAGCCCTGTGGGACCCCATACAGGAGTGGAGCAGAGGATGACCCGGAGTCACCAAGGCTGAAAGAGAAAGTTCTGTCCTTCAGATATGACCTGAACCATTCCAGGGCTTTCCCCTCAATGCCCACCCACTTCTCCATGCGAGAGATCAGGATGTCATGGTTGACTGTATCGAAAGCAGCAGTTAGATCAATAAGTAGAAGCACAACGCAGTCCCCAGAGTCAGTAGATAAAAGGATGTCATTAAAAACTCTTAAAAGCGCTGTTTCAGTGCTGTGCATAGTTTTAAAACCGGATTGGAAAACCTCCAGTATATTGTTCTCTTCAAGAAAAAACATAATTTGACTGTAGACAACCTTCTCCAGGATTTTTGACATAAAAGGCATTTTGGAAATGGGCCTCAAATTAGCCAGAACTGTGGGAACCAGACTGGGTTTTTTAATACGAGGTTGCACTACTGCATGCTTCAGGTTTTCAGGGACCTTCCCTGAGAGCAGACTGCTGTTTATAACTGCCAGCACAGATGGTCCAACAGTGGGGAAAACCTCTTTAAAAAGTTGAGCTGCGACAGGGTCATTTGGAGAACCAGAGGGCTTTAACTTGGAGACAATCTCCTGTACAAAAGACAGTGCTACAGGCTCAAACTGATTAAAGACAGCAGAGCACAGTGCAGGAACTGAGGGGTCCTTTGCAGGAGCAGAGATTTGAGCTCTAGTGGAGTTTACCTTATTAATAAAAAAGTAAAGAAAGTCTTCACAGGCCACAGTAGAGGTCTCCATAACGGTATTCTGGGGGGCATTAAGGACCAAATCAATAGTCTGAAACAGAACACGTGGCTTGTGACGGTTTGACAGAAAGATGTCAGATAAATGTTTGCTTTTTGCCTCTTTCACAGTGACCTGATAGAGACGCCAACACTCCCTCAACATTTGAAATGAAACTTGCAGTTTGTCCTTTTTCCATTTACGCTCAGCTCTACGGCAATCCCGTCGGACAGCCCGAGTCATGTCATTTAAGCAAGGCTCAGATTTAGTTTTTAGGTTGCCTGGTTTTTAAAGGAGCAACAGTGTCTATGGCAGCTTTGCAAGTGGAGTGAAACCATGACCTACAGATGAAGCCATTCATTTAGGACTCCAGCATACAGCTCCCAGCCAAAGACCAGCATTAAGGAATGTTAACTCCTCCCACTTCTCAGCAAGTGGGGGTGGCCAGATTTTCATTTACAGGGTCAAACCAGGAGAGGGCGCTTCATTCATTACAGTACATTGCATTTCAAGCTTTACTGTAGGCTGCATGACGTGGAAAAGACTTATTTTAAATATTTTATGCAACAGAACCAGGAAGATCCACCCTTTAGACAGTTGATGCATTTATAAATATGTGGCAAACTTTGTATTTTTATTTTATTATTATTATTATTATTATTATAGGTAAGTTAAAGTTAAAGCCTTTTATTATTATTATTACATTGCATTTAGCTGACGCCATTGTCATTATAAACAAGTATAACGAGATTTCAGAGTGCAACTCTGTCACGGTGTGCACATACATAACACTTAAAAAATAACACAGCAATAGGACAGACAACATAGACAATCATACGGGGGAATAAATAGTTACAAATATTTAAAATATTGATATAAAAATAGTACATTAAGTGCATTAAAAGTGTGTGGTTGCGGTTATTGCTTTAAGTGTGGTGGTTAAGCACAGTTCTAACTCAGCTGTCAGCTTCTTAGCAGTTTAGACACATCTCAAATTCATAATATAGACATTTTTTAAATGAGTTTGAAATGAGTTTTAAGAGCAATGCGACATCCTTTCCTCCGGAGCGTCACGTGAAGCGACGCTTCACAGCTGATCGTCTGACAGCAGCCCTCGTTGTGTTCACACCGGTTCACACACACCCCCTGCAGCCTCTGTGAGCCTCAGTACACATTTACTGACACACACATGTGTATCATCTCACTGTGGTAGAGATAAAAATCGTTTTTAAAATGTGCTATATAAATAAACCTTGATTTGATTTCAATTTTGACGGGGCGATTCTATTTTGACCGCCCCGCCGACAGGGGGCGAAAGAGACGAGTGAGCGATACAAGGAAAGAAACAGAGAAGAAGAGACGAGACAGCGGACCTCCGGGACCTCGGTTATGGCTGTCACTACCGGATCTGCCCCCCTGCCCGAGTTGTTAAATAATAGTGCAGTCACGTTGTAATAACAATAACTCATCTCTCTCGGTTCTTTTTCTGCTTTGCCAAACGCCACTGTGTCAAGTGTCCTATCAGAGTTGCCGTATGTAGTTGACCATCTCGCACATGCGCAGGACAGATCGGGCAGGGGGGCAGATCGGGTAGTGACCGGTAGTGACCTATGGTAGTGACAGCTAGAAAGCATACGTATTGTGTAAATGTGACGTCACGTTCTCGTTCTAACTCTCGTTGTAATCGGCGCGGCTCGGAAGCGCTCGGAAAGGGTCGGGGTGGGCGGGACGCGGGATATAAATCAAATTACAGACTGGATTCAAATTAGGATCTCCAAATGTGTTGATGTTGAATGTTTGTGATAAACTGAAGGATAAAGTGTTCCTTTATGTGTTGAGAAAAATCCCCTCCTTCTTAAACCAAGTAAGGTGTGTAAAAAGCCTCTTGGATTAGCTGTAAAATGCACCGCCACAAAGCTGAAAACAGCTGTTTTTCTGAGGAACTCTTGAAAAGTTTACGTTTGAAAGATACGTGGTTCTCACAGGACAGAGACAAAGCTACACATATATGATGATATTATCTTGAAAAGTTTACTTTTGAAAGATACGTGGTTCTCAAGGACAGAGACAAAGCTACACCTATCTTGGGACTTTTACTGCAACAACGTTGACTTGCCTGTGAATACAAAATAAACCAGTGTTGGTGATCTACAGTAGGTGTTGTCATTCTTCTTTCAACAGCAAGACCGCTATGAGCGGGGGATGGGAGGATATTTGCATGTGTGCAAACCTCCCGACATTCCGATGGTCAGTTTAAACAAAGAGTTTACCGCGGATTACCGCGGGGGGGTTGCGCTTGGTAAACACACAAATAGACATAGTTTCATGCAGGGTGAATTGCCCTAATGTGGGACATGTTTTGCATTTCAGACTTCGGGAATATATTGCGATATGAAGCCAATACAATAACTCAAAATCCAGTACCATTCTGAAGACTCTTATGGCGCGTTTCCACTACAGCGCGGAGCCCGGCCTCGCTCGGCCTCGCTCGGCCTCGTTAGGCCTTGTTAGGACCAGCTCACTTGATGGCGCGTTTCCATTACAGTTTAGGAACTGGGGCAGTAACTATAGTAACGCAGTGTAGGCGGAGCGATCGGCTTTTTGGTGGGCGGAGTCACGCTGCTTAAAACTGTCGTGACGACTTATTTGTTAGAAGTGAGCTTTAGAACAGATAGGGACACAACGCTTTCAAGCAAATAACAGAGCGTTAGAAAAAACGTACCATGCAGAGACTCCAGTAACGCCGTTGCAGAGTCCAGGCCTCCATCCCTCCCAACGCTAGCCGGTCTATGGCCGTAAATGGTGTCCATTAGCTCAAACCACTTCCAGTTTTTCCTACTGGCACCACTCGTGTTGTTATTATCTTTGACCAAGCGATATTCACTCTTCATCTTTTTGAGTTTTTCCCTACACTGCACGACAGTCCTCGAGTAGCCGCTTGTGGACATCTGTGTAGAGACCTCCTGAAATACTTTAATATTGCGAGTTGTCCCGTCGAGCTCCCGCTGGATCTTATCTGCAATGTAATGTAGGAACGTCGTCACTTCCTCGACCAACCACGGCGTGCTTTTCTTTGCCATTTTAGCTCCTCTGTTGACAAAAATGCTGTTTATAAAAATGCTGCAAGCTTCGCTATATATATATGCGACGCTAGGGATTATCTCGCGCGCCGATTGTGACGATTCTCTCTGACCAATCAGCAGTCGAGAGTGTTGACGTCACAACTCAGCCTGGTTGTTCCTGGCCCTAGAACCACGATTTTATGAGGCCAGAAAAACTGTGAATTAGGACCCGCCGGCCGGTACTAGGCCAAGTGGAAACGCAACCAAAGTCGGGCCGCTGACGTCACAGCCCTCTTAAACCGGGCTCCGCGCTGTAGTGGAAACGCGCCATTAGTGCCAAGTTGTCTCAGACAATCTGCATGTCCTAATGTGGGACAGTTCTGTGCAAAATGTGGGACACTGAAAAGTCTATGTTAAAAAGCCTCAGTCACCTTAATTCATGTAATAAAAACATCTCAGGTCAGTAACACTCAAAGCTAAATGTGGAATACCATGTTCAGCTATGTTACTCTTTATAAAGTTATTGTTGTTACAACAGATGATGTTTTTCTTTAAATTGAATTTAAATGCATCAATCTGGTGCACTTTGAGGGCAACATTAAGAGATTTATGGATACAGCTCTCAACATATGAAATAATAATAATCAAAAACCATTAGAATAACCAATATCCAATAACAAATATTTGATAAACGCCTTTCTCCTATCTTTATCTTACCTAGTCTGCATTCTTTCTACTTTCTTTTTTATTTATGCATATTCGACAAATCACTCCCCTTTTAAACTGTGTTTTTGAATTTTTTAATTGACCTACTGTATAGCACATATTGGAATGATTTCTTAACTTATTTTTGACAACGTGTGTTGGAAGGATTTATTAAATTACTATGAATATTTGGGCCTAAATTAATTGCCATCTTTTAAACTCTGACATTTATATCTCACATTATCCCTGACTTTGTCATACCAAATCATACTGTCCCACTTTGCGAAACATGTTTCCTAAAGTGGGACGATGGAACATTTGATTGAAATAGAAAATATAGAGTAAATGAGCATTTTAGTTTTCACTTCATACAAAATTGCATGAAATTATAAGCTGTTTTGTTTTGTTTTAATTTTGTTGTATGTTTGTTTATGTATGTTTGGTGTGATTGAGGACCCCAGGAAGAATAGCCAAAAAAACACGTTCACAGATAGGATTATTTTGTATTTTTATTAAATTTGACAATGTCAATTTCACTTTCCACTATGTCCACCTTTATTTTGCACAACCAACGGCAGCACTTTATTGAGGCCTGTAATTAGTCGACTACAGGAGTGTTACAGGAGTTTTCTTGGACCTGAGCGGCGGGGTGGTTTCTCCTGAAAGTGATTTCGCAGAGCGCTCTGTGAAACTGCGATGCCAATGCTTGCAAACGTTTCTTGGATTTCTCTTGTTGATTTTCCATTTGCTCGCATGACACGAATCTCCTCGGACCTCTCTCTGTTGATGCGCGTCATAGTAATGCGTAATAGGCAATGCAGCATTCCTCGAGCCGGCTGCATTCCACAAACCGGTTTTAAGTAGCCGACAAAATGTGGGTGTGGCTGGCTGTCTGTAGACGCACCAATAGGAAAAATAGGTGGCCATCAAGGTGCTTGACACAATGTACGATTCACAGATAAATAGAGCGCATAACTTTCTTTTGGCACAGCGTCTCAGACTCTTTTGTGAATCAAGGAAGAACGCACGTAAGCTCTTTTTTTTGTCAGAGAATGGATTCGAGCAATTTCTACGAGACCCAGAGAAAACGTCTTGCACAGGTAAGCTGACAGATTGTAAATAACCTACTGTACTATACTCTGCCCTTTAGACCTACTGTACTGTAGGCCTATGTGTGATTATTTGTTAATTTCACTTGTGCTTATGTCATATTCTTTATTCCCAATTCCGGTAGACAGCCCCGCAGGTCGCAGCAAAGAATGTCAAGCCGTCTAAACCTCCTGCGGCAAAAAACAAGCAACAAGCAAAGTCAGACTTGTTAAAAAGAAAGCGGTACGTACTATTGTGTGTATGTCTGTGTGTGTGTATAAGTACATAATAAGTCTAAATAAATAGGTAATTAGATAGGCTACTACTGGTATTCATATTTTGTTTCTGTTTCCTATCAGGCCATCACAGTTAAGGAGCTCCCGGCGTCTGCTACATGCACGGCTGGATTGGGTGACGCAGAAATCCGGGCACTGAAAATCCGTTTGACCGCCACGGAGGCCCAACTGTTGGAGCTGACTGTAGAGCGGGCTGCCATGCAGAGGGTCCAGCAGACTGCAGACTCGGAGCGTGCTATTATGAGGTTGGCACAGCAGACTGCAGACTCGGAACGGGAGAGCATGAAGACGGCCCAGAAGACTGCAGACTCGGAGCTGGCTATTATGAGGTTGGAACGGCAGCAGCAACTGGACACACAGCCGTACCCGAGCGCCTCCCAATCCAGACCCAGACGAAGACTATTTGACCTGTCTGATGTGGGAGACGCAGAACCACATCCTCTGCAGCCGTCAGCCACACCTGGTGCGCCCACCACCATGAGGGCAGTTTCCTCAGATCGCGAGGACATATTCTTCCAGGACTGTTTTCTAAAGGGACAGCATAGCCCTGAGAAGTTTGCGGGTTATATGTTCATGGCCATGTTGCCATTTGAAACATATGAGAACATGGTCAAAATAACCAACTGGAGTGGGAGCAAAGGGAAAAGGCCTCTTCCCCTCAATGTGAGGCAGACACTTGAGTCCAGTGTCTCCCGTCGGTTCCCAGGCCTGACCATGGACCAGTGGCATAAAATTAGAAACAGAGTGAACGAGAGACAGAGGAGCCCAAGGAAAACGGATCCAGAAACACCTCGTCCTGGTTACCTCCGCAGATAGGCATATTGTGATTTGTCATATTGTTTCGTAAATGTATCAAAAAATAAATAAATGGCAGCCTATATCAATATCATCTCTTTTTATTTGTTTGAAAGGACTTAAAAATCCACCTGTGCATGAAAGTTATTTTAACCAGTAGGCTAACTAGTCTCTGATAACGCTGTGAGGTCACATGCTGTGTTTCCATGGATACTGTACCCAGCTGCAGGAGGTAAACAACCCCCCACACACACACAGCGGACCTAGGTGAAGACAGCGGACGTTATTGGAGACAGCGAGTAGCGGCAAAGAGAGGAGTGTTTTGGCTCCACATACAGCCGCGAGGCTGCGAAGCTTTCTCCACAATGAACATTATTAAAACAAAATATCGTTCCAGGCTAACTGGACCTCGTTGAATTTTAATTGAATACCCCTGCATTAAATGATCGTGATGATGATGATGATTAAAATCAGAGTTTTGTGTGAGCCGGCATTTTCCTACGATAATAACGATAATAGCGCTTTAATGAAGTTGACTACGGTAGCCTATATTCATATTTGTCAGTGCTTTCATGTCAATTCGGCGAACGCCTTCATAATATTGATAGGAATATAAATGGAAGGTTTGGTGTATGTAGCCTATGCTTTGGTTCTGTCGCAGCTTGATTAAACTGAGAGATGTGACTCTCAAGAAAACTTTCTAGCGGATGAAAATCAATACAACTATTTTTTTAATCAATAAAAACATTTTCTAAATCCATAAAAAGCATTTCAATTAATATTGGGAGTCATGTCGTTACTTTGATGAGAATGTGGCCATGTAATAAGCGGATTAATGTGCAGCGAGTTTAGGCACGTTAATAACGTTTTAATGAAGTTGAATACAGTATATTGAATTGAATAGGCTACAGTGTATTATATATATATATTCATATTTTTCAGTGATTTCATGTAAATTCGGCGAACATAAACATAAATGATCGTGGTGAAAATGATGATTAAATAAGGATTCGTGAGAGCCGTGGTGCATTTCCTGCTTTCCTGAAAACAAACCGATTATTTTTATAGTTGTAAACTCACGTGAATTAAACTACATTTATTAGTGCTTTCATGCCAATTCGGCGAACATATGATACATTAAATGACCTTAAGAATGATGATTAAATGTCGTTTGTTTGAGCCGGTCTGCATTTCTGCAATAATCACCTGATGAAAAAATGAAAAAACCTACTGTTGCGATGGTTTTGTACTTACGCCAACGTGGATTAAACATTTTTGTTAAATAACAACATGGTGATGTTTTGTAAATTTGTAATGATTACATGTCTCTTATTTAGCACAGAGTATGATCCTATCCGTGACATATGGATATTATATTATCGATATAAGATCGCTACACAGTATTCACATGAGCTCCAGTTTGGAACTGGAGGCAGGCACCCCCTGGTGGATCAATGATCCATTGCAGCTGGCTTCATATAAAAACATTAATTTATCACACGGGGCGGTCTCAACGGAAACTGGAGGCGGTCTCTTTATCGAGGACCGACCACCCTCCTCGATAGAAAAAGCGTCCTAAATGAGTGGCTTCATCTGTAAGCTCATCCGTTTCAGGTGACATAGGTTCCCGATTAACACAGTTCTGTTTAAAAGCGACAGAGAACTGACCAGCAGTGGATGGGTTAATAATGCGAGCTCTCCGAGGAGCAGCGCGCGGTTTAACAGTTTCACAAGCAAGACTCACATCAAATAATACAGGCATATGATCAGAGAAAAAGGCGTCACAAATCTCCAGGTTAAGAACAGGCAAACCATAAGATAAAACAAGATCAAGTGTGTGTCCACATTCCTGCGTGGGGCCAGACACAGACTGCACAAGACTAAAGGAATCAACAAGGTTTAAAAAGTCCTTTGCCATAGGTTTGTCGGGACAACACACATGAATATTAAAATCCCCAACAATAAGAACATGGTCATATTTTGGCATAATTTCAGCCAAGAAATCAGAGAAATCATTTAGAAATCCCTTATTGTATTTGGGAGGTCTATAGACCACAGCACACAGCACTGTATGAGAGCGACCAAGCTCGAACACGCTCAGTTCAAAGCTGCTGGGTGAGAATGACAGTGAAAGTTGCTGGCATTTATAGTCACTCTTAAAAACAGTTGCTATGCCTCCACCTCGGCCTGACGTCCGCGGAGAGTTATAATAGCAGCAATGCTGCGGTACAAGTTCGGTAAACGCGCTGGACTCACCAATACTGAGCCATGTCTCAGTCACCAAGAGGAAGTCCAAACCCTTAGAAGTGGGAAATCCTTTAGGACAAAAGTCTTGTTTGTTAGCGATCTTGCGTTGATCAGGCCAAACCTGGCAGGGGCCGGCAGATCGGTGGCGTTAGAGGTCCGGGGAGCCCGACACAGAGACCTCAGGTTATGCAGATTAACCCCGCAGCAGCAGGGACGAGGGGAGCAGGTCCCGCGGTGCAGGAATGCCTCCTCCGGTCCGACGACAGGTACCAGCCAGGCGTCGACAGGGTCCAGAAAACGCCTCGAAAAAGAGAGACGAGGCTCATGTCATTCATGACAATGCTACCAAGTGCATGCTTCAAATCATTGAAGGAGAACTACAATCAATGACCACGGCAATGCGCTCAACGATTGCACTTTTGACAGACAAAATCAAGGAAGGAAAGAAATCCCTTTGTATTTTCCATTGTGACCGGACAAACTTTGAGCAGGAACGAAAAGAAAGTCCTTGGTTGCAGAATTGAAGTACCCTAAGCATAACTGCTATTAACAACCTTCAGTTCTTTCAGTTCTCTTCAGGGACTGCGCAGAAGAGCTCACAGATGTCCTCACAGACATTTTTAACATCTCCCTGAGCCAGGCTGTTGTTCCCTCGTGCTTCAAGGAAACCACCATCATTCCAGTGCCAAAGAAGTCATCTCCATCCAGCTTCAATGACTACCGCCCCGTCGCACTAACTTCTACCATCATGAAGTGCTTCGAAAGGCTGGTCATGAAGCAGATCAAATCCACCCTCCCCCCATCGCTGGACCCATTTCAGTTTGCCTACCAAGCTAAACGGTCCACAGAGGATGCAATCTCCTCGGCTCTCCACCCAGCCCTCACACACCTGAACACTAAGACTAAGGACTCATATGTTAGAATGCTATTTATAGACTTCAGCTCAGCATTCAACACTATCATCCCCCAGCAGCTTGTACAAAAACGTACAGACCTGGGCCTCAGCCCCTCTCTCTGCAACTGGTTGCTGGACTTCCTCACAGAGAGACCACTAGCTGTACAGGTCAACAACAACACCTCAAACACCCTCATACTGAGCACGGGGGCCCCCCAAGGATGTGTGCTCAGCCCCCTTCTCTTCACTCTGCTGACCCACGACTGCAAACCCAACTTCAGCTCCAACCACATCGCGAAGTTTGCAGACGACACTACTGTGGTGGGTCTCATCAGCCACAACGATGAGACTAACTACAGGAAGGAAGTGAACCAGCTGGCCCTGTGGTGCCAAAATAACAACCTCTTCCTCAACCTGGAGAAAACAAAGGAGATAGTTGTTGACTTCAGGAGAACCCACTACCGACCCCCTCTCCCCCTGACCATCAACGGCGCTGCTGTGGAGCAGGTGACCAGCACCAAATTCCTTGGTGTGACCATCACTGATGACCTCACCTGGAATAACAACACCACCGCACTAGCGAGGGAAGCCCAGCAGCGCCTGTACTTCATCCGGAAGCTCAAGCGAGCCGGAGCATCACCCCCCCATCATGCTGTCTTTTTACCGAGGCGCCACTGAGAGCATCCTCAGCAGCTGTATCACGCTGTGTTTTGGAGGCTGCACCGCCTCCAACCGCAAGAGCCTGCAGCGCATTGTGAACTCTGCCCAGAGGATCATCGGTGCCTCACTCCCATCACTACAGGACATATATAACACCCGCCTCACCCGCAAAGCACTCAGCATCGTGGGTGACTCCACCCTTCCCTCCAACAGCCTCCTGCCTTCAGGGAGAAGGTTCCACAGCCTCGGCTCGAGAACCAACAGGCTGGGGAACACCTTCCTCCACCAGGCGGTCAGGATGCTGAACTCTCTCCCCTCCCTTCCTCCCTCCCTCTCTCCCCCTCTCTGACATCTCTCCCCTGAACTTTCCACCCTGCCTCCCACCTTTCCCCCCTGCCCCAAATGGTCCTGGACTTTAGCCCCCCCCCCACACACACACAAACAACCTTCCCTCATCCAGCGCCAGGCACTTTTCTGCCCAACTCCGCTGCTACTGCACTAAAACTGTACTTTGAACATTTTAAATATACTATTAACATTTTAAATTGCATACCCCGTTTATCTAGGCCCTTTTTGTTTTGTTTTTATGTATACCCCGTTTATCTAGGCCCTTTTTGTTTTGTTTTATGTATATATGTCACACTGTGGGACTGCGGGAAACAATATTTCGAGATTTCTGGATGTATAACGCATGTAGTAATTTTGACAATAAAGCTGACTTTGACTTTTGACTTTGACTTTACAGGACGACATGCCTCTTCGATTTGAATACACAGAGAGCCAAAGCCGTACAATTCAAAAGCCATGCTCAACAAACAATTGTCTTGCTCATCCAACAATTGTCTTGGAAAGACTTTACATTCAACTGCCATATTTCTGAAAGTGCTTTTTACTCTATCTAGATTCCCGATAACTTTTCTTGGTTGAGTTCTTGAAGTTGATCAGGATCAAAGAAGACTGTTTCTGCCCGGTTTTGAGCCGGGGACCTTTCGCGTGTTAGGCGAACGTGATGACCACTACACTACAGAAACTGCTGAAAAGCTAAGTACACGTTTGCGCGTAGATGCAACATTGATATTTAATTGTAAACCTTCAAAACGACGGACCACATGTTGATTTCTGAGACTCTGAGAGATTTTACACTGGATCCAGTCACAGCTGCAGCGTCATGGACTTTCGTGACAGCAACTGTATACTGAACCCAAATGCTATCCTGGATATGACCTGTAACCCCCTCGAAGAGCGCCGCCTAGGGTTGACGTGCTAGGATTGACGTGCTAGGATTGCTGCTAGGGCATTTCTCACCTCTAAAACCAAGGAGTTGACGAATGACTGAGGGGGAACAAAGAAAGAAGTCCACCATATGCAGGGGCGGATCTAGACAAATATCCATGGAGTGGCAAGAGGGTGGCAGGAGATTTTGAGGGGTGGCATCCCCTTGCAGAAGTATATGTTGATTTAATCGCAGTCATATCAATCAATGTTAACTTGGAAAGCCACAATATTAATATTTTAACTCAATAACATAGGTGACATTATTGGGGCACATCAGTAAAGCCTTACATAAATATATAAGGTGGCAGACGTAATTTAATGAATTTTAACTGAACAATAACTGATTAGTCCTCAAGCTCTGTGATTGGTTGACCTCCAACTGCATTCCATATGAAAAAAAACGTTTCGTAAAAGATAAAATCATACTTTATTCAGCAGTGCTTGCTTTACTCTTTGAAAGTCATCACATGAATGCATTGTAATAAATGGTTCGGCTGCATTAAATATTACACATCTGTCGTAGTTCTTTATTTATCTACAGAGATCGGGCCTCAGAATAGACCGGAAACTATTCTTTTACCATTCTGTTTTAATTTCACAATAAAGTTAGTAGTAATATTTTGTTTTGATATTATTGTTTTTTATTAACTACTAGACCACTGGGTCATGTTAAGACCATCTTTTCTGTGTTGCTGTAGGGTTTTTCCATCGCTTTTGTGTTAAAAATATCAACACATAACAAAATATATCCGTCGTAAACTAAACCGGAAACAGCAGTATATTTTATTTTGTTAACACTGTAAACTTGACAGCTTTTTAACCCAAACCACCTACTGGTTACAGTACGTTATTACACGTTTAGAGTAATTGCAATGCAGGTAGATTATGTTGCTTTTTAATGACTGTTTAAAATGCCTTTTTCTTAATGTCTTTCATTTTTGTAAAGCACTTTTGAATGTGTTATATTTTATGAAAACATTTAAATATTAAGAGTACATACAAAATAGGAGGAAAGTAGAAGGTCAATGATAGAAATATAGAATAGAAAATATCAAGAAGATACTGTAAATGATATCTAGAATAAAACAGTTTAGTGCCGGATGTACAAAGATATTAATAGGAGGATGTGCAAAACAGATAAACTAATTAGGCTTTATTTAAACATTAAATAATACTTTAGGTTAAGGTCTTCTTTTAAATACATGTAAGCAAAAAGCTTTGGGGGTATCTGATAAATATTAAGCCTGACAAAGTACTTAACGTTTAATATATTGCATGGTTTGTTTTGGGACTTGACAATCAACATTCCTGCAATGTTAACTATGTTGAAGCACTTATTTTAACTGATATTATACATATTTATTATATTCTTATAAGATGTATGTAGATAGAATAAGAAATGTGCAGAATATGACACTTTAATGGTGGAGGTACACACATATTGATAGATGTATTGTTGAGGAACCTATGACCCAAATTTGTCATCATTGCATAACTACACCGTAGTTGTGTATAAAACCACCAGACTCAGGGACAGCTTCATCCCACAGGCCATAAGACTATTAAACACCTGAACTTTGAAACAACATCCATAACATTCATCTGGCTGCTACTTAGAAATTATTTGTCAAATATATCATATTCCAATCACTTGTATATAGACTCTTATTGCGCTATTTCACTTTTTACTATTTTACAAATTTTCTTTTTGTATTTAATTGCACTATTTTTCTGTGTATCTGTTTTATTGTGTTGCACTGTTGGAGGAGCCTGTGACCTAAGGGGGGGGAAGGGTAGGACACGTTCGATTGCTGTTTTGAATAGTGTGCCGTCGATGGGATTCATTCCATTTCAAAGTGCTGTTTGACGCTCCGTGTAAACTTTGCGCATTGCCACTCCAACATCCAATCACAGAGCTTGAGGACTAATCACGGGGTTTGTGAAGCAAAGCACATGTTGTAGTCCCAAACGAAAGCTGAGGATTCTGGGTAGTGTAGTGTCTTCTGCCATCCTAAACTCTGAAAAAATATTTGTTTCTCCGAATCGAAGGGGAAAAATACAAAAGCATTGTACACAATTTAAACCAATCAATGTTGTGTAATTAACAAGGATAATGTGGTGTGGTAAGAATACTTACTTCCGGGTGTAAAATCCTCCGTTATCCAATGGGAATGGAAGCTCACATTGCCTTTAAGTGCCGCCGACATGGACCGATGCGGTGCTTCCCTGGGCGTCAAATACCGCCGCCGATGGGAATACATTGCAATCAGTTGAAAGCTCTTTGCGTCCGTTTATGAAGCTGAAGGAGACTCGGCGCATCACAACTGCACGCCATAGGACCCTGACCAAGAGTCACTCCTGGACGTTCAGGGAGTGAGACTGTGTTGTACAAACATACAAGGTCATCATCTTAACAGTTTGTTATGCTCATCGAGTCATCCGTGAGCAGAGCATCAAGTTGGCATGCCTATTACAGCTGAATGCGGTGATTACCATTTTGTTCAGCAAAACGCCTCACAAACTTATTAAGATCAACAGCTTTAGTGCGTTTTGATTCAATGCTGAGTACAGCCAAACTTGACAGTCTCTTCTCTGTCATTGTAGACCGCAAATACCTCATTCCTTCCATCTAATTGAGTCCGAATGCTTCTCGTTTTGCGCCGTCCCCCGTTCAAATGAAATCGCCGCAAATCATATTTCCAAGCTCACGCCAGGGGGAGGGGTTACAAGACTCGCGTCTTGTGCTGCATTCACTTGCACTCGGACATTAGAGATTTTCTCTCATAAATGTCCGATGAGCCACAACTTTTCTTTCAAAACAAAGACGCCAACTGGGGTGGCAGCTGGGGTGGCAAGGCTATTTTTTAGGGTGGCAGTTGCCACCCCATGCCACCCCGGTAGATCCACCCCTGACCATATGTATGGAGAAGTGGAAGGTGTGGAGAACTTCAAGTTTCTTGAAGTCAATATGTCAAAACATCTTACAAGGACCTCCAACATATCACACCGGGTTAAAAAGGCCCAGCAAAGACTACTTCCTCGAGAAACTAAAACAAGCCAGGCTCCCACAGAAACTTTGTGAAGAAACCAGGGGATGAGTGGTAACTTGCTCACTCTGCCCTTTACCTCCACACTACATTACATTACTGTTAAGAGGTAGATATTGAACCCTACTGGAGCTGTTTTCACTACTCTCCAGCTGCCAGCTGTCATACATTCCATGCATTCCTTTTCACAAGCTTCACATACAGATACAGCATTCCCTGGTGGTCTAGTGGCTAGGATTTGGCGCTCTCACTGCCGCGGCCTGGGTTGGATTCCCGGTCAGGGAACACTCTTTACTT
The DNA here is from genome assembly GCA_031216635.1 of Dissostichus eleginoides. NCBI lineage: Eukaryota > Metazoa > Chordata > Actinopteri > Perciformes > Nototheniidae > Dissostichus > Dissostichus eleginoides. The sequence continues at coordinate 21,414,878 of CM062283.1, read as the reverse complement.
ACTGAATATCATGGCCGTTTCATTAAAAACAACTCCCACATAAAACTATACATTGTGCGGACATTGTGCGGAAGTTGTGCCCACATTCCGTGTGGTTCCATGGGGTAATGGTTAGCACTTTGGAATCTGATCCGAGTTCAAATCTCGGTGCAACCGTACTTTGGTTAGGTACATGCTTACTCAACAGACAATCATCAGTGCCTCAGACAAAATGAACATAAAAGGCAAAACTCCTGCAATTGTATTTTTTAAGGGCCTCTATTGCCAAAGGTAAAGAAGAACGATTGGATCTGGTATGCGCTGCCTTTGTCAAGGTTGGAAATTGAAACGACCGACAATGAGTACAGTACATTTTTGCCAGCCTTGGAGTTCTAAACATCGAGCAGAGTGGCGCAGCGGAAGTGTGCTGAGCCCATAACCCAGAGGTCGATGGATCGAAACCTACCTCTGCTAATTGTAAATGCTTTGGATCAGCAGATTCTCTCCGTCCATTTTAACCCTGTTCACAAATCTCGGTGGAACCTTTCTTTGAGTACCCTGAAAAAAGCCAGCTTCTACGCCTCAGTTGTAGCAGGATAGTGGTTGCAATATGGAAGATGAAGACTGACTTGAGAATAAGTCTATCTAGTCAAGTCGAGGGAATAATCTGAGTGGAGTTAGGACAACAACCTGGTCCTTAACACCTCTAAAACCAAGGAGTTGACAATTGACTGCAGGAGAACAAAGAAAGAAGTCCACCATATGTATGGTCAGTAATTAAACCACTCCTCAAAAAGCATAACCTAGACGCAACCGTAATGAATAATTACAGGCCAATATCAAACCTTCCCTTTTTAAGCAAATTGATTGAAAAAGTTGTTTTTCAACAGTTGAGTAATTTCATGTTTTTAACTGACGGTTTTGATGTGTTTCAGTCGGGCTTTCGACCAAACCACAGCACTGAGACTGCTCTTGTTAAGGTCTTAAACGACATCCATTTAAACACAGACAGTGGCAGAATATCAGTGTTAGTACTATTAGATCTCAGCGCTGCCTTTGATTCTGTTGACCACAACATATTGCTAGACCGTCTAGAAAACTGGGTGGGAGTTTCAGCAACAGCTCTAAATTGGTTTAGTTCCTACTTAAAGGACAGACAAAACTTTGTCTCAATAGGCAATTACAAATCAACCATGACAAATATGTCATGCGGGGTTCCTCAAGGCTCTATCTTAGGACCTTTGCTTTTTAATATCTATATGCTACCACTGGCTCAAATTATTAAAAACAGTGATCTAAGCTATCACATCTATGCAGACGACACCCAGATTTATTTTAAAATTACACCGGGAGGGGAGACTACTCTCCGATTAGAACACTGAGCAAGTGCATTGAGCACATCACTGACTGGATGACTCCAGTTCTCCAATTGAACAAACAAAAAACTTAGATCATTGTTTTTGGAGCAAAGAAGGACCGATTAAAAGTAATCGCAGAGCTTCAGTCGGCAGACTACAAAGTAACTCATAAAGCTAGAAACCTAGGTGTAGTGATGGACTCAGACCTGAATTTTAACAGTCACATTACAACAGTTATTAGGTCTGCATACTATCACCTGAAGAACATATCTAGGATTAAAAAACTAATGTCACAACAGGACTTAGAAAAGCTGGTCCATGCTTTCATCTTCAGTAGACTCGACTACTGCAATAGTGTATTCACAGGGCTCACAAAAAAAATCCATCAGAAAGCTGCAGCTGATTCAGAACGCTGCTGCTCGAGTCCTCACAAACACTAAAAGAGTGGATCACATCAGTCCGGTTCTGAAGTCTTTACACTGGCTTCCAGTCGACCAAAGAATTGATTTTAAAATACTATTGCTAGTTTTGAAATCACTAAATGGCTTAGGACCGAGGTATATAAACGATCTCCTGCATAACTTTGAACCATCCAGGAGTCTCAGATCCTTTGGGTCGGGTCTGCTCTCTGTTCCAAGAATAAGAACTAAACATGGAAAAGCAGCGTTTAGCTATTATGCCCCGACAATCTGGGACAAACTTCCCGAATCATGCACGTCCGCTGAAACACTTCCCATTTTCAAATCCAGACTAAAAACATATCTCTTTGCCGCTGCTTTTAATTGAGCTGTTCATACTCACACTGCAGTATGCCTTTTATTCATTTATTTTGTACCTGCTGTGTTTATTTATTTAATTATCTTTGCTTTTTTATGCCTGTTTTTAAATGCCATTTAATAATCTGTTTATGCTGTATTTATTCTTAAATGTCTTTTGTTTTTATTTTGTAAAGCACTTTGAATTGTCGCGTGCTGAAAGGTGCTATATGAATAAAATTGCCTTGCCTTGCCTATGGAGAAGTGGAAGGCGTGGAGAACTTCAAGTTTCTTGAAGTCAATATGTCAAAACATCTTACAAGGACCTCCAACATATCACACCGGGTTAAAAAGGCCCAGCAGTCTTCCGGTGGCTCCATGCCCACGTAAGACGCAAGGTTTTGTGCTCCGCGGATTTAGTGCCCTACCAAACGATATATGTATCAAAACTCGGCAAATGAACGCCCGACTACACTCTGAGTATGAGCCCTAGTGAAAGAACAACTAGAAATCAGAACTCATCTAAAAGCGAGAAGAAATCAGTGAAAACAACTACCGCTAGCATTAGCGAGCCTAGCATGGCTAAGTCTGTCGTAGCAATAAAAGCAGCTGGTGCTGCTGAAACGAGCATGGAGGACATTCTACGATCAATAGAGAAATCGAACCAAGAAATACGAGGGGAAATTCAACTGATGAGAGAAGATGTAAAAGAATTCAAAGGTCAAATTAGTGAGTCATTTAATAGACTGGAAACATCGGTCGGCGGTCTAAGTACACAGCTAACAACACTGGAGAAGAGGGTCGTTGACGCGGAAGGGCGTATCGGTGACACGGAGGAGAAGGCCGCAATCCATGGCAGAGCCATTAGCTTTCTACTGCAACAAGAAGCTGAGTTCATGGAAAGATGTGAGGACCTCCAGAACTGGGCGAGAAGACAAAATCTGCGACTATATCAGATCCCCGAAGGCTCGGAGGGAAGGGATATGGTGGCCTTTATTAAGAAGCTACTTCCAACCGTGTTGCCCTCACTACCGCTGAAGGAAGATGACATCAGGATCGATCGTGCCCATAGGACACTTACCCCGAGATCGAAAGAGAGTGACCCCCCTCGCCCGATTTTGGTAGGATTAGCTGACTACACAGTAAAGGAACAGATCCTACGGCAGGCCTGGACACAGGGCCAAGTGAAGATAGGTGACAGGCAAATCTACTTCGACAATGACTACTCACCTGAACTGCAGAGAAAACGTGCCCAGGTTAGATATGTCAAGAACTCAAGCAGAAGAATGTCAAAGCAAAGTGCCTATACCCAGCTCGGCTGAGGATGATGGTGGGCTCGGTGGAAAAAACATTTCCGACACTGATGGAAGCCACTCCGGCGCTTCAGAAAATGAACATTCAGATCCGAGTTGATGAGCGGGTCAAACTTCAGAGTGAGCTGACCAGGCGCAGATGGGAGAGACAGGACAACCGCAGAGGGAAAAATGGGAACTTGCTGTCGGAGGAGGACTGTAGGGTTTTCTTCCCTGGAAACGGCTGACAGGCACGATGAAGTAAGCTGGATCATTCAGTCAGAGATGAACATTTGTGAATAACGTTTTCTAGAAGGGCTCATTATTTTTAATTCTATTTTTATTTTACATTAGCCTAGACTATAGTTTGTTTGAATTTTGCCGAGTACAGAATGTTACGTTACTAGCATAATGATCGTTTGGGTTAGGATCCGTGGTTGCGACTGACTAACAAAACGAGTGACTCACACTCAGCCCTAGGGCCGCAGCATTATAGCCAATGGGCTGGGTCTGCTGCACTTACACGTTGTGTGTTTATCCCAGAGAGATGCCGCCACTCTCTGCCCGGTTCCACACGGGGACTGGTCGCTTTGCATAGGCCAGTTGAGGAATTGGAAGCCAGTTTGAAGTGTTTTGTTTCTAACACTGTGTTTATCGTTTTTGTTACTCTTTACTCCTTTACAGCTGATAGGACCGTTACAATGTATGACCCTGCACTTGACATTTTCAGTTTAATTAGAAGGCCCTGCAATGACAGCAAGGACTAAAGGTAGACCTATATTGGATAGTATAACTGTAGTTAGTTACAACATTAAGGGATTGGGAAATCCTATTAAGAGGAAAAAACTACTTTCTCAGCTTAAGGCTTTGAAATGTTCAATTGCAATGTTACAAGAGACCCATATGTCTGAAGTTGAGCATTTAAAGTTGAGGAGAGACTGGGTGGAACGGGTTTACAGTGCATCGTATAAGGGTTGGAGGAAGAGGGGGGTTGCGATATTATTCAGTAGGTTTGTGTTCTTTGCCAGTGAAAGAGTAATTCAGGACGAGGAGGGCAGATATGTCATGGTGATAGGCACGATTGGGGAAGATAAATTCACATTTCTAAATGTATATGCCCCGAATGAGGATTGTCCTTATTTTTTCAAGAAAATAGCTTCCAAATTGGCAGAGGAGGGGGAGGGAACTATTGTGATAGGGGGGGACTTCAATTGTGTATTAAATTCGAGCATGGACAGATTGCCTGCTAAGAAGGGTATCAGATCTAGGAAAACAACCACTGCCCTGGGGATGTTAGATGGACTGGGTTTGATAGATGGACTGGGTTTGATAGATGGACTGGGTTTGATAGATGTCTGGCGATATCTCCATCCCAAAGATGAAGATTATACATACAGATCTCTAGTTCATGGGAGTTACTCTAGAATAGACATGTTTTGCCTATCTAAGGTTTACATGCATAGAGTAACAGAATGTAAGATAGAACCAATCACACTGTCTGACCATGGCCCCATCACAATGAAAATGAACCTAGGTCAGGATAGACAATTCAGATATTGGAGGCTTAATGTCTCAATATTAAATGGTCCCCTGATCCAACAGGAATTACGTGACAGCCTAAAGGAGTATATTGATATAAATGATAATGGTGAGGTTACTCCTTCTATTTTATGGGATGGTTCTAAAGCTGTAATGAGGGGAAAGATCATTCAAATTTCCTCTAGATTAAAAAAACAAAGAGAGGCGAGGAGACTTAAATTAGAGACTGAAATAACTAGACTTGAAAGGGAACACAAAGTATCGAGGGACAGGGTCACACTGGATTTGCTAAAACATGAAAAACAAAAATTAGATGATCTACTTACCTATGAGGCAGAGGGAGCGCTTAGATTTTTAAAAAGAAAGTATTATGAAATGGGTAATAGAGCGAGTAGGTTATTGGCCTTTCAACTACGCAAGGCTCAATCTAGCCGAGTGGTTTCTAAAATTAAACATCCAGACACAAAGAAAGTTACATCTCAGTCTAAAGAAATAGCAGAGGCATTTGCTGTGTATTACAAAAAGCTATATGAGGGCCAGGAGGTACAAGGGAAAGAGGATAAGATATCACGTCTCCTTGACTCGGTAGAATTAAACAAATTGTCACAGGAGGAGGCCGACATGATGTGTTCCCCCATTACAGTAGAGGAAATAGTAGATAGTATTGGTAAACTCAAGAATAACAGATCTCCCGGTATCGATGGGTACTCGGGGAGTATTATAACGTTTTTGTGAATGAGTTGGCACCAGTCTTATGTCGGGTATATAATTATGCATTGGATGAAGGAGACCCACCGAAATCCTGGTCAGAGGCAATCATTACGGTTATTCATAAAGAAGGGAAGGACCCCACACAATGTGTGGGTTATCGGCCCATAAGCCTTCTCTGTCAGGATTTTAAAATCCTGACCTCTATTCTGGGTGGTAGAATACAGAGGTGCATTAGGAAGCTAGTACACCCAGACCAAACAGGATTCATTGCTGGGTGCCATGGTACTAATAATGTTAGAAGAGCTCTCAATTTACAATCACTTGCAGCTGGGAGGAAAACCCCATCAATGCTTCTCAGTCTAGACGCTGAGAAAGCATTTGATAGATTAGATTGGACATTTCTGCAGAGGACAATGTCACATATGGGCTTTGGTCAGACCTTTATTAACTGTGTCAAAGTGTTTTATAATAACCCAAGATCGAGAGTGAGGGTCAATGGCCATTGCTCGGATTTCTTTGCGTTGGGAAGGGGGACGAGGCAGGAAGATGCTTTATCCCCAGCCCTGTTTGCCCTTAGTATTGAACCTCTTGCAGAACTAATCAGGAGTAATCCTCATATACAGGGAATAAAAGATGAGGATGGGAATCAACATAAGGTGGGTTTATACGCGGACGATATAATATTATTTCTGGAAAATCCGGAGTCCTCTGTCCCAGCCCTCCTACAAAATCTGGAAGAATATGGCCTGGTATATGGATATAAAATGAATCCCACTAAGTCAGAGGCAATGATGATCTCGGGGATGTGGCCAAGTCAACTTGATGGTACAGTGTCCTTTCACAGGTCTGGTCAGGGATTTCGATACTTAGGGATTGCACTCACCCCCAAAATAACACAGTTGTTCCAAGCTAATTATAAAAAAATATTTGAGGTGTTTAAAACTGACTTAACTAGATGGGATGTGCTGCCGTTGTCACTTTTGGGTAGATTAGAGGCTGTAAAAATGAACATATTACCCACACTTTTGTTTTTGTTCCAATCTCTGCCTATTTGGGTCCCGGCATCTGCCTTCAATATGTTGGATAAGCTTATATCTACATTTATATGGCAGAATAAGAGGCCGAGGGTGAGATATAAAACACTTACTCTTGGGAAGGACCAGGGCGGGCTCAGCCTTCCCAACATAAAGCATTACTTTTGGGCGGCGCAATTAACAGCAGTGGTAGCCTGGATTCAAAATGACACAGAGACAGGATGGGTTAGTATAGAGCAGAGCTCATTACCAGGGATACCTTTGTCCACTCTGGTTTTTATGAGCCAACAGTCTCAAAAGAAAGTCGGAGTCCAAATAGTGTTCATTTCGTTGTCTGAAACTATGACGAAATATGTTCGTCAACGACTTTATTTTCAATGACTAAAACCAGACGATGACGAGATGGCACCGACGTCAGTAAACAATAACTGTAACGAAATCAACATGCAATATCATTGACGAAAAATGACGAGACGAAAATGTATTTTAATAAATCAAAACTATGCCAAAATCTCTCTTTACTTTCGTTGACGAAAAATGACGAGACCAAATATTATCAAACATAACGTTACATCTCTGATAGTCATTTTTTTCCCCAGCAGTTCCATTTCCGGTGCTGCGGCTGTGCACCAGTTGTGTGTCTGTTCTACGCGCGGTACTTTAAAATTTTACTGGATGATCTATGAACAGAAGGAAGACTCGGATCCATGCTCGGATGTAACGAACAGAAAGGGAGATTGCTAATAGAGGGCTTGGGCGAAAGAAACATGATGATCTCTGGGCCCATTTTGTATACAATGAGGCGGAGAAAAAAACTCAATGCATTGCTTTAGATACAGAAGGGAAGCAATGTGGCCATAAGTCCGCGGTTTATTGCAAAGGTGAAGACATGACAGGAATGAATGACATGACATGCCATGAAGCAGAGCAGGTTGTCCTTGCTAACATGTTAGCGCTCTCCCGAGTGTGTGTGCTGGTGGCTGACTTAACCTGTGGTGCACTGATTAACCAATGCCCCACAGGTTTGTAGACCCAACCCAGCCTCTAGCTGAGCCGGGTGAGGCCAATTAAGCCACCAACCCACACTCCCACAATAACATTAAATTATTATATATGTTTAATGTTATAAACAGAGTGCAGTCTTTTTCCAAAATGCAGTCGGTACAGGAGTTGTTGGGCTCAGTCTTTATAAAAGTTTTTGTAGCTCACTGGTTCAAAATCCATGTTTTTCAGTTTTCAAGTTTCAACAACAAAAACAACACAGACGCATACTTTTTATTTGCACCTTTCCATATGGTTGTTATTCTAGCCATGCCTTGTTTAAACTTTAATTTATTAAACCTTTTTAATTTATCTATTTATTTTATTTTGCAATTGGTGTGTGTGTGTACACTACCCTGTATTGTTGAGTTTTGTTATATATTTAAAATAAATATGCAAATCAGAACATGTTCCATGTCTGGATGTTTTCCTTAAATTGATACCATCAAACCACTAGACCAGATGCTCTCTGCAAAGCTGCATTCTTAATCATTCAACCTGTGTTTTTCATCAAATAAGGATAACATATAATCTTATTGTGAAATAAGTTTATATGATAATAAGTTTGACTAAAATGGCAACTTATTGGTTTTGGCTAGACTAGTTTGACTGAAATGTTCAATATAATTTGATGACTAAAAAAGACTAAAATGTAAACAGTTTTCATTGACAAAAAGTAGACTAAAATGCTCAGACTTTTAGTCGACTAAATCTTGACTAAAATAGTTACTGTTTTCTTTGACTAAAATTAGACTAAAATGCTCAGACTTTTAGTCGACTAAAACTTGACTAAATTAAAAACAGGATGATGGTGACTAAATATGACTAAAACTAAAAAGGACATTTGACACATGACTACGACTACGACTAAATACAAAAATGGCTGACGAAATTAACACTAAGTCCAAAACATATATGTGAAACACACCTTAAAAGTGTGGTCTGCGGTACAAAAGAGATTTAGGGGGACAGTTGCCCTCTCTCGAGCTATGCAAATTGATGGAAATCTAGAATTCCTCCCCTCAATAGCGGACAGTACCTTTAAGAAGTGGGCAGACAGAGGTCTAAAGATTATTGACCAATTATTTTATGATAATATTTTGCAGCCATTTTCCTATCTCCAGGAGACGTTTCAGTTACCATCGTGTGACATGTTTAGGTATTTACAGATTACGCATTACATTACAACACATAGAGATTGGAACATAATCAAGAATTCCCCAACAAACATTGAAACATATTTTATCAATATAATCAGGCACAATATACCGACTAAGAATCATGTTTCCCATATTTATAGGAACCTATTAATGGATTTACCATTAGAGTGTGGGAGTTAGAGTTGAATATTATAATTCAAGATGGGGAATGGGAAACATTGTGTAAGGGCTGTCACAAAGGTATAAACAGTAATGCGTGGAAGGAGTTTGACTGGAAGACAAAGACACGGTTCTTTAGGACACCCTTGATAATTTCCAAATTTGTAGACACCCCCACAATAAAGTATTGCTGGAGGGAGTGCGGCCTGATTGGTGACCACTCACACATATTCTGGGACTGCCCAAAGATGGTATCTTTCTGGCATGGGGTAAAGGAGGAGATAGACAGAATTATGGGAATTGATCTACCGCTCAATCCTAGTCACTTTATACTTGATCTGGTTGCAGAGGATGTATGTAATAGAAACCAGAAGTACCTGTTGCATATACTCCTGATGACTGCTAGGAAAATGGTAACATTGAATTGGAGGAAGCCACAACCACCTACAATGCACAATGGAAACTAAAATTAAAGGAGGTATATGGGATGGAGGCTCTGACTGCCCAATTACAATTAACGACAGACCTGTTTCAACAGAGGTGGTCTCCCCTAACGAGCTATTTCTCTGCCTGAGAAAAATCCCAGATCCTGTGATGTATGTGTGGTATTATTTTTAATATTATTACTACTCTATTGTCATTTCTTGTTTGTATTTTCCTTTCCCTGTTTTGATTTTCAAATGGATGTATAGGGTCTGCATTTTTTATTTTATCTTTTCCAACATTTGCTGATATGTACTGTCTTTGGTGTATATTGATACTGATGTGCTGTAAAGTGATGTAAGGTGTTTGTGCTGTTTTGTTTTTTCTATGTTCAATAAAAATAAAGTTAAAAAAAAAAAAAAAAAGGCCCAGCAAAGACTCTACTTCCTCGAGAAACTAAAACAAGCCAGACTCCCACAGAAACTTTATGAAGAAACAAGGGGATGAGTGGTAACTTGCTCACTCTGCCCTTTACCTTCACACTACATTACATTACTGTTAAGAGGTAGATATTGAACCCTACTGGAGCTGTTTTCACTACTCTCCAGCTGCCAGCTGTCATACATTCCATGCATTCCTTTTCACAAGCTTCACATACAGATACAGCATTCCCTGGTGGTCTAGTGACTAGGATTTGGTGCTCTCACCGCCGCGGCCCGGGTTCGATTCCCGGTCAGGGAACACTCTTTACTTACTGAATATCACGGCCGTTTCATTAAAAGCAACTCCCACATAAAACTATACATTGTGCGGACATTGTGCCCACATTCCGTGTGGTTCCATGGGGTAATGGGTAGCACTTTGGAATCTGAATCCAGCGATCCGAGTTCAAATCCCGGTGCAACCGTACTTTGAGTAGGCACATGCTTACTCAATCATCAGATCACCAGTGCCTCAGACACACTGAACATAAAAGGCAAAACTCCTGCAATTGTATTTTTTAAGGGCCTCTACTGCCAAATGTAAAGAAGAACGATTGGATCTGGTATGCGCTGCCTTTGTCAAGGTCGAAAATTGAAATGGCCGACAATGAGTACAGTACATTTTTGCCAGCCTTGGAGTTCTAAACATCGAGCAGAGTGGCGCAGCGGAAGCGTGCTGGGCCCATAACCCAGAGGTCGATGGATCGAAACCATCCTCTGCTAATTGTAAATGCTTTGGATCAGCAGATTCTCTCCGTCCATTTTAACCCTATTCACAAGGCCATATTTACATAAGACGATGCATCCGTTATCTCAAGTGCTAAAGTGTAGCCGATGCAAGCGTTGCTGCGATGATCAACCTACAGTCTTTCAACTTAGCTATGCAGGTGTGCATACAAGCTTAAATTGTTCAACCTGTGTATTGATGTGGAAAGTAATCATCAAACAACAGTTGTCTTGCAAAGCTTCAACATTCACTCGTCTACTGACCCTGGCTGGGGAAATTGTCAAGATTTGGGAAGAGCCCTTTGAGTAACTCGAGGAGCCAAAACAACACATCTTGGGCCGCAGCCAGGTATAGGAGAGGTGTGGTCTGTTGAGCACAACATTGCCTCTCTGCTCATTTCAAAGGATATTTTTCTGTTTGTTTCAAACAACTATGACCTTGGCGCATACTGGCGCAGTTTGCTGTTGAAGGTGAAGCGGTAGAGAGATGAGTTAGTTACGTGTCTGAGTCTCTCTGTAAAGATACCATGTCTTTGTATACAGTGTGGACATTTTATGTGGTTCCCTGGTGTAATGGTTAGCACTCTGGACTCTGAGGTATCCGAGTTCAAATCTCGGTGGAACCTTTCTTTGAGTACCCTGAAAAAAGCCAGCTTCTACATCTCAGTTGTAGCAGGATAGTGGTTGCAATATGGAAGATGAAGACTGACTTGAGAATAAGTCTATCTAGTCAAATCAAGGGAATAATCTGAGTGGAGTTAGGACAACAACCTGGTCCTTAACACCTCTAAAACCAAGGAGTTGACGATTGACTGCAGGAGAACAAAGAAGAACCCTAATCCTAACCCAAAGAACAGTGTTTCTGCCCGAGCCGGGCACCTTTCTCGTGTTAGGCGAACGTGATGACCACTACACTACAGAAACTGCTGAAAAGCTAAGTACACATTTGCGCGTAGATGCAACATTGGTATTTAATTGTAAACCTTCAAAACGACGGACCACATGTTGATTTCTGAGACTCTGAGAGATTTTACATTGGATCCAGTCACAGCTGCAGCGTCATGGACTTTCGTAACAGCAACTGTATACTGAACCCAAATGCTATCCTGGATATGACCTGTAACCCCTCAAAGAGCACCATCTAGGGTTGACATGCTAGAATAGCTGATAGGGCATTCCTCGTTAGTATAGTGGACAGTATCTCTGCTTGTCACGCAGAAAACCGGTGTTCCATTCCCCGACGGGGAGAATTTTCAATAAAAGCCAGCCTTTCTTCACCAAAGGAGGCAAGAATCAATCAACTCATGAACGAGGATGCTATCAAGAGGCAACCGAACTTTCGTACGGTCATCATTATAACATTCATGTCAAAGCTACCAAGTGCATGCTTCAAATCATTGAAGGAGAACTACAATCAATGACCAGCGCAAAGGATACTGCCCATTCTTCTCTTAAAAGGAGGGGGGCAAGGAGAGGAAAGTGGGCCCTGCTCCGCACGGAACGTGCGGAGCGGAAGGTCCGCGGTTCGATCCCCAGCTGTGGCAGAGATGAGGAAGAGCTCCCCCAGCACTGACTGACACAAAGTTATTGTAAAACAGGGGGTTTTGGTAAATGAAGATTGTAATAAACTACAATGAGTACGGTATAGTATCTCTAAAGTGCTGTGAGATAACATCTGAATCGATAAAACTGATTTGATTAAAGAAAGGTTTGTACTACAGAGCTGTATTATGATGCATGTTATATTATATATATATATATATATATATATATATATAGCGGAATGCAATCGGCCCTTCCATCTGAAATTCAAAATGTTGGCCTATTTCAGAATCGTTGCTAGCCCGGCTGTAGTGTTTTAGGGTGTCTTAATCCTAGATTATTCAGACCAGTTGTTTCGAAACCTTGAACCTTGAACCTTGAACTTCCAGGTTTGGTTCATTGACTCAATGTGAACACGGCAGAACTAAGGCAAAACGAGAAAGCCTAGAGAAGGGTGTTTTGGATTGCCCTTCAATTAAACTCTTTTTTTGCAAGCGGAATGCAATCGGCCCTTCCATCTTAAATTCAAAATGTTGGCCTATTTTAGAATTGTTGCTAGCCCGGCTGGCGCTCCCCGTCGCCTGTGAGTCGAGCTCATTCTTGGTAGCGACAGCCAATCACGTTCACGTCTGCTACCAATAATCTACCAAGAATGTAGAGCTCTGGCCAATCAGCGCCCGTATTGCTACCAAGAATTGCCCCCGCAGCAACCAAGAATTGACCAATCAGTGTCTCCGTAGGCGGGCTATACTCTGCGGACGCCGCGAGCGAGAGATTCACTTTTTCCCAACATCACGAAAGTAAGTACATCATCCTTTAACTATGTTGTCAATGCTTATAAACTGTCATATTAGATGTATAGATATATTTTAACTAAACAACATGTTGCACAGGGACATTTTACTAATGACTAGCGAACCGGACATGTCCCGCCGTAACCATTACATGTATGTGATGTTTACCGGTAGCGGATTATTATGTACATCAATTTAATGTTGACATATCTGGCTAAATAACATGCCTGTTTATGACATTACCCAGTTTAAGTTAAGGACTAACATAACTACGAGCTAGAGAGAATCTCGGACGGGACCGGACGGGAGCGAGTGGAGCTTCTTTTATTGTTTTTTTTTTCTCCGTCACCGGTGGCAGCGACCGACGTGTTTTAAAAGTGAATTTAGTCTTTAAGCGAGCTTTAACAGCATGATATACAAATAAAACAAGAGCAAAACAAATCTTGCCCTTGACTGTAACCGGACACCTGTTTTTATTTTATCATTAATTTAAATACTAAACCTCACTTGTAAACAATGAAAGTCCGGGGGGGACAGTGAAGAGAAGTTACAATGCAGTTAACACCACCTTTTATTATGAAATACTTCTACTCTACTTGATTAGGCAGGCCTGTTTACATTGTAAGGTACTTTAATACACTGTAATTGAGAGGAAATTATTAAATAGTTAGTATAAAGGTCAAGCTTTTCATACACAATATAGGCTATTTATACATTTCGATTGATTGATTACATTTAAATGCATAATCTGCATTTGTACTTGTTTTTATTCATCTTTAATTTGTATTGTATGTAGTCATCAGTTTTTATGTAAATCAATATGTAATCTTTTACAGCTTGTTTATTAAATATTTATTATAAATGACATATTTCTCAGTTTTTTTAAAGTGCCAGTGAAGTGCATTTTTTTGCGCCAAAATGAAATGGCAGTTTCATTTCTTACATATAATTGTACCTGTTCATGGCTAAAATAACTTTTTAGGAAGTGCGAGGGACGAGATAAACATCGCAAATTTTTCAGAGTCTGAGCCTACCGCTGCTGCAGACGATAGCGGCTGTGACGTCACAAGATGGGCCCAGTTGTGATTGTAAACATGGCGGAGACTTCGGAAAGTGATACTGGTGCGAGAGAAATGAGTGATTTTGACAGCTTTTCGGACAGGATAGATGAGGAAAGTGGCCATGGAAGTCAATTTAGTTGAGGACAATATATTGTCATAGATCTAGAGTAGATCTACACACAGGATTGACCATCACCTGATCATACATTCATCTGTTCATAGCATGATGCAACATTCATGTTCACATGCAGTGTTGTGCTAGTTACTGAAAACCAGTAACTAGTTACAATTACTAGTTACTTCACTACTTACACCAAAAAGTAATGCGTTACTGTGAAAAGTAACTTTTTAGTTACTTAAAAAAGGGCACCCATTAATGCCCTTATACTGTAGCCTTCATTTCAGTACTGTTATTGCATCGGAGAATAATACAACCTGTTGATCAACTTGACATGCATTTGCATCACTGAACTCTGCTAAGCAATGTGGTCTATGCAAACACAAACACAAAGATATGTTTCAAAGTGCCAATCCAGCCGCTGTTGCTTAGGTGGAGGTGGAGTGGCGTCGGATGAGTCTGGGTCTGTGGTCTTAGCTACTAGCTTCGTCCCAGCATGTTGTTTCTGCAGATGTTTCAACAGATTTTAATTGCTGTTTTGGGCAGTCGATAGGATCTTTGACCCGCCAAGACACAACTTACATTTAACTAAAACGTTCTTTTCTTTGTGCTCGACAAAAGTGAAATAGTGAGAATATCTCCAGGCGGAGAAACTCGACTTGAGCTCTGCCGCCGCCATGATAGTCTTGTTAGTAGACACAAACACAGTGGCCTTTATTTTTCATAAACAATCTACGAATCTACGAAACAATAACACAGCCACTCACCTTCATCTTTTGGTAACAGAAACATCGCCACTTCGGCAGAATTTACATTACCACAGCCAGCGGCAATGCATCGCTTCCCGTGTGTTTTTCCTCCCTTTTTCTTCACTGTCGCCTCCATTGTCAGGTTTCCTCGATTGGCAATCACTTCCAGTCGACTGCGAAACACTTTCCAATAAAATACTCGCTCAAAAACGTTGGTAAATTCCACTTTGAAACAGAGACAAAATGAACGGTGGTGAATGTAAACACTTCGGCTGAGCCCATCTTCTGACGTCACGCAGTAGATCGCAAGCCACGCCCACGAAGGCGGATTTCCCAGCGGAAAATTCCAACTCGTCAAATTCGTTGCTATTCCAACATCTTTTATATGGGTTCCAATGGACAATTTTGGTCATTACTATACGTATTAGCATAACAGATCATGCACCGGCGCACACTTCACTGGGTCTTTAAATATGACTATTTTCTTGTTCTCTAGATCAGTGGTTCCCAAACTTTTTGTGCCCAAGGCATACCAAAGGACAAGTAAAAATCTAAAGGCACACCTATTGTGCAAAATAGCCCTTATAACACGTGTTATCACTCATATCATGTAAAATATCTGTAAATGTGCATAATTATTTACTAATGCCAAATAAAATGTGACAAAGACAACTATATTACTCATGAAATATTTATTAACGAAATATTTCAGAAATTAATTTGAAACTTTATCAAATTAGGCTTTATCAAAGCAGCAACACACTCATTTAAACCAGACAGGTCACACAATTAAAAATGAGGCAAAGGAAACTCAGCAGAAATTCAGCACAGAGAACTGTCAATGCAAGGAAGCTGCACTGGTCCTGAACTACAAATTATAAATGTAACATTTCAGCAATCAGCATTGAAACATGTGCTATTGTAAATATGTTGCCGACTTACAAATTAGTGAGATACATGTGCCTGTCGGGGCGCGCAGATTTTTTTAATACTTGGTGGCACTGAGGAGAGGGCCACTCGCAAGTCCTGTTCAACAGAGAGCCGTGACCTCCTGTTGTTCTTCATGTAAACCAGAGTAGAGAACGCCAACTCACAGGTAGTGGGAAAAAGAAGAAGTTGCTCAATCGCGTGGTGGGAGATGCTTGGGTACTCCGATGCAGAAGCCAACCAAAACTGATCCAGTGGAGCTCACTAAATTTGAGTTTCAGTGTGCGGTCCACACGGAGCTCTGCACACTCCTCTCTCTCTTTCATAGTGAGCTTTTCTGTTGAGGAATCCTAGTGGAATGGGTCTCGGATCCAGTCATAGTCCTCGATGTCAGCCACACGTGGAAAATAGCGCTCAAACCTCTCTTTTAAGGTCTGAAGGTGTTCGGCATATACAGCGCGCTCCCTAGCTGCCTGCGGCGCAGCTGTTGCCAGCGGGAACATGTCCATGGAGCCCTGTTCCAAAGCCTCGCGCCACAGGATAAGTTTGCCCATAAACCCCTGAATCTTGTCTGTGGATGATAAAATGTTTTCATTCCTGCCCTGAAGCTTGGCGTTTAACTCGTTCAGATGCCCAAATATGTCTGCGAGGTAAGCCAGCCTGGCGCACCACCTCTCATCCGCGAGCTTGTCTTTATGTGGGACAGCGTGTTCACGTGAAAACTCCAAAAGCTCTTCCCGAAGCTCATAAAGACGGGATAGGACTTTCCCCCGTGAAAGCCAACGTACCTCTGTGTGGAGGATCAGGCTTTGGTGGTCGGCTCCCATCTCGGCGCACAGCTGGGAGAAGAGGCGAGATTTCAGGGGCCTTGATTTGATGTAATTCACCATCTGCACAGCCTGATTCAGCACCTCAGTCAACTCCGGGGGCATGGTTTTGGCAACTAATGCCTCTCGATGCAAAATGCAGTGGTTTGTCACGATATGTGGGTTTTGTGCTCTCACCTTAGCAATAAATCCTTTCACTCTCCCCGTCATGCTTGCCGCACCATCTGTGCAAAGACTGACGCACATATTCCAGGTCAGACTGTTCTCTTTTAAATAGTTATTAGTTACCCTGAATATTTCTTCTCCCGTAGTATGGCTTTCCATTTCTTTGCAGAAGAAAAACGTCTCTTTGATAGAGTCAGCATCAACATATCTGACGTTTGCCAGAAGTTGGGCAGCCCCACTTCTATCAGTAGATTCGTCTATTTGTAGGGAAAATCTGCCGCTCGCCTGCAGTTTCTCTGTCAAATGTTGCTCAATGTCTTCTGACATGTCGTTGATTCTTCTTTTGATTGTATTATCAGACGATGGCACTTTGGATAGCTCATTTGCGGCATCTGGATCCAGCATGACACCTGCAATTTTTTTGCAAGCGGGGAGGATGAGTGTCTCCGCTATTGTTTGAGGTTTCTTCTGCTTTGCAATGAGCTCCGCTAGCATGTAACTAGCCTCCATTGCCTTTTCAGACACTTTCACACAATCCAACAAACGGTCTTGCTGCCTCTGGTTCAGATCCCGCGCTCTTTTGAAGTAGGCCAAGTTTCTCTGAACATGGAAGGGATGTTTGGTTTCCAAGTGCCTCTTCAGCTTGCTTGGAACCATGTTCGCATTAGCTAACTTCTCCCGACAGACGACGCACTCGGGCTGAGGATTGTTGACATCCCCGGTCCAACTGAAGCCATAAGACAGGTAACTTTCATGATACTGTCTGCTGACAGTTTTTTTCCTCTTTTCTTTCGGTGGTGGGTTGTCTGCAGTCTCTGCACTGCTGGTTGGTGGTTTGCTCCGCACAAGAAAGCGCTCCATTTTCCCTCTTGCGTGTTTCTCTGTTTTAATGTTGTCCTTCAGCCTTTGATGTGTCACGGTCTTATAATTCCCACCTGTGCAACTGCGTTAACAGCGAAATATGGGGTTCTGTGAGGATTTTTTTTTAAATAATTGTTTTTAGGTATAGAGTTTGCCTCTGTATTATGAAATGAGTGCATACAAAGTACTGATATAGTAAATAAAAAAATAATTATTTTTGTGTAGTTGTATATTGCAATAATAACGTATGGTTGTCACAAAATACCACGGCACACCCGGACTTGCCTCATGGCACACCAGTGTGCCGCGGCACACCGTTTGGGAACCACTGCTCTAGATGGAACCACGTTTTCGAAAACGGGACGGTATTCTTAACTTGACAGACACTTTGGAAGCAACAAAGGTCAAGAAGTCTAACAAAGATAGGCCGTGGAGTCGACCTCTTTCCCCAGAGGAAGTGATGGACAAGGCCAGAACAGCCATAACCCAGCACCGTGGAGATCCATCCAACAGAAGACACCTGCTGGGTTTCTTCGAAATCCAGTTTGGTCAGTTTCGCGAGCAGACTTTCCATTGGGTGGTGGAAAATTATCTTGGCTATGCTGCTTACCTTGTGGCAGCAATGATAAGAGACCCGACAGGATGCAGCAAAGACTCCAAGGAACATTCCCTGAACAAGGCCTGTTTCAAAGAGTATATTGAGCTCTTTTCTTCTGGTAGAATTGCCATTGCCATGAAAGAAGAGCAATATGCTGCCAACACTCCCCAGCACACTCCCCCTGCCCAGGTCACTCCCCCTGCCCAGCACTTGACCACCACAGATCATGCTGCTCCAACCCAGCAAGCTGGGACCAGCCAGCATGCCTCAACCTCTTCACTCCGCTCCCTTTTGGCTGGACAGAAGATGCCAAATCAGAGGAGCCTCACCAACGCATTGAAACGGCTGGTTTCCCCCAGCAAAACCAAACCCTGTAAGCAAACATTTATTTGATAACACTTCTTTTTAATGTTTAGTACTCTTCAATACTTGTGATGTTTATCTGTTTGTCCTTAATTTGTCTTTCTTTAGCTTTGGTCCATGCACATGCACGGCCAAAACCCCACCTCATCCAACTGCCTGTGTCCTTCGAGGCAGCAAAGGCCCCAGCCTCAACCCTCACACACTTGCCTCCAGCATCCACCCTCACACACCCGGCTGTGTCCAGTGAGGTCGATGACAGCACACTCCTGGCAGAGGCAGTACAATTTGAGGAGGCAAATCCTGCAGGTATGTTAAAATTTCAATATCTCAAACATTAAAACACAATATTTTTAAGTGGACACATTTAGTGATACATTTTTCTCATTTATTTTTCATGTCCTTTTCCTTTTGTTGTCGCAACGTAAAATCAGCTGCTGTGGCTTGGGCAAAGAAACTCAATATTCGTACTGAAGTCCTTAAGAAGGTCTTTGATGTGTGCATACACGACACCTCGTCTTGAGAGTGTCTGCAAGAGTACATCAGGCTCGGCTTTAGTTTACATCAAAGACAACACAAAGAAAACCCACCCCCTATAGAGATCAATTAGGTGTCGCAAACACCCCCCATTGTTTCCTTTCCCCCCTCCCTTTCCTGTAGGGTCGTAAACCCTCCCTTAGACAACAAAGCATCTGTTATCACAGAAAAAAGGTTAACCCATTGGATAACACCATTTCCATAACACTTTATATAAAAAAATGATCTAATGAACTTTTAATAAGTTTCATATCTAGGGACAATAAAGCAAAAATGAATTTGCATTTGTTTATTTCTTTGTTTTTTTTGTTTGTTTTTTTGTAGCACAACGAGTCTGTCTTCCAGCTGGCTGGATACACACCTTGCCTGAAGTGGATCAGAGGTGGATATCAAAGGCTCTGTTCAAGTGGAACGCAAAGGGGCATCCTGAGCTGGAGTCTAGCAGGGTGGACAAACTTTGGTGGTATCCCCCCCAGGTGCCACTGAGGACCAGCAAATCTCCTGCTCAGGAAAATTACTTTGGTCATCCCCTGCTGCTGTGGATGCCACGAAAGCTGTGGCAAGTAATGCTGACCTGTCCGCATCCAGATTGCAACAAAGAACCTTTGACCTCAGCTGGCCTGCATCAGAAGATCAGGCAGGTGGTGGCTGTTGGAAAGATGTACTTTGTTGCATCTGAGTACCTGGCCTGCCGAAGGTGCAAGAGGAAGGTCATCAGCTGGAGCCACAGCCTCATCTCTCAGCTGGACATTGGACACAGGGTGCAGTTCCCTTGCATCCTGACATCTAAACTTGCATGTGACTTTGAGGTTGCAAGTTTGATGCGTCAGCGAGGGCTGGGAAACAGCAGCAGCCAGATCCAGAGGAAGCTGCAGGAGCGTCATGCTGAGGTGTGGATGCAGAAGACACTCCAGTACCTGCAGGATTGTAAAGGAATTGCCAGTGCTGTTACATCCGGCCTGATTCTGCCCATGCCCTTTGATCCTGTACCTGCCATGCCCCCTGTCCCGAAGCACCGTTGGCTGATGCAAGTTTATGCCCAAGATGTCCTGCAAAGGCTGGATGAAATCAAGGCCACCATCACTTCCCAGTATGGTCGGATCCTGAAGATGGATTCAACCAAAAAGGTGTCCCGTAAGCTAGCGGGAAAAAGCTACGGCACCGCTACCTGGGCAACCAACGTTGGTAATGAGCATGGACAGGTCATCATGTCCATGCTCACAGCCAGCGAGGGCTATGGTCTCGGTCCTATGGTTGAAGGACTCATCAACAGATACAGAATGGCTGGGGTGGCTCCTCCTGAGGTGCTATATGTGGACCGAGACTGCTGTGGAAACACTCTTCTAAGGAGGATGTTTGAAGAGTGGAACAACATGACAATCCGGTTAGACATCTAGCACCTCATGCGCAGATTTGCTGTGGGTTGCAGCACAGACTCCCACCAGCTGTATGCCACTTTTATGAGTCGCCTCAGCCACTATGTTTTCATGTGGGACCAGGACGACCTGAAGGCCGCGAAGGATGCAAAGCGTGCAGAGCTAGAAGCTGGAGGGAGACATCCATCCGAGGCTGATGTGCTTCGCTCTGTCAGCAGAAGTGAGCTAGCTCTGCATTGCCGGAGAATCACCCGCGGCACCAAGGAGACCCAGGCTCAGATTCATAGGCTCATCCAGGCCTTTGATGGAGATGCTGGTCGGGACTCTCTGGGAGTGCCACTCATCAACTCGGCCCGGATGAGTGAAATCATCAAGTCCCAGTGGAAGCATGTGGCCTGCATCCAGGATCCTCCAGGTGTGCAGCTCTACGCACAAACTGGCTCCAGTGTGAAGGGAGGGCACCGCCTGCCAACATACCGCTGTGCCAGAGGCTCTACTTCACTGGAGTCATTTCACCTGCACCTGAACCGGTTCATCCCAGGTAAATATGTGTTTCCCTTTTCTCATCCTATGGTTAGATTAATCACCATTGGATTGGAATAAATAACAGCTGTGTTTTTATCTATACAAATGTTGAAATGATCTGAAATAAAAACATGATACATTTCAAAATTTACTTTACAGGTACTCTGGCAAGTGACACCTTTTTCCAAGCCTATGTTTTGGATGGACTGGCACGCTGGAATGAGGACCGGGCTATGGCAGCAACAAGGGATGAGCAGCAGCATCCACACTACTACAATCATCTTCTTCGCCATGCTGTGAATACTCTGGCAGAGGAGGTTCTAAGCAAGAAGATCATCCCTTATGTTGGGCCACGAAAGTGGAGACGAGTGCGCCAAAATAATCACTCTGTGGCAGGCACTGGGGGATTTCGACAAGAGGAAGACCAGCTATCCACCCCGTCACAAAAACACACTGAAGCAGGGGCGATTCAGGGCAACAAAAAAGATTGTGGCACCAGGTGTGGAGAGCACTAAAAGGTTTGTTACATTAAGTACAACATTTTAAAATGACTGAAACTGTCTGAAATACTGTCTTCACCTTAATAAGTGTAGTCAAGTTTATTAAAGGATCCTTATTAACTTGAACACCACCTTTCCTTTCTTGGGTCCAAAACAAACAATTACATAAGATACATACAATAAGCAAGTGTGTGTGTCAGATGGAATAAAGCAGAACAACACTTTCTGGGTTTCCCCCATAACTTTAGGGAAGTACAATTACAGAAAAGTACAAATACGTGAATGTTGCAACTGTCACACAATGGTGAGTAAATAAGCATACTACATATACTGCAAAACATGTATACTTACACTGTAATACTTACCCAATAAAATGATTTACTGTTCAAAATAATCCCAACTTTTTTTCATTACAAATGTTTAATTTTGTTCATTAATATTGATTGTTTCATGTTTTCGCAGGTTCAGCAGGCGTTGCAGGTCTCAGGAAGAGCAGATCCTGAAGCAGGGTATCCCCGCTCCTGACGCTCCCATGGCAGGACCTGAGAAGCTTCTTGTGGCAATGCAGAAAGGGACATCTCTGTATCCTGGCAGTTTGGCTGAGCCTCACACCTTTGTTCTGCCATCAAACACTCCTGGTGAGGCAAAGCTCCAGAACAGATCACAACCAGTGGCCATCTCACAGGTCCCACCACCACCTCCATACTATGCTCTTCCCTTCCTTGCACCGACTCCACCCTTCTCAACACCATACATGGTACCATCTGTGCAGGTTCCTCAAGTGCCTGGACCCTCACAGGTTGTGCCTGGAAGCTCTCAGATGATGCTTCTCAACATGCCATTGCCATCAGCTACTCAGGCGCTAACATCCAGTCAGAGTAACGTGCCGTACACCACACAGCAGTACAGGAAAAGAAAAGAGGAGAGGGAGCAATCTGGATCAGGCAAAAGAAAATATGTCAAAAAGACAGACGCCATCATTTGCAAAAACTGCAACAAAGACAGGAAGCCACCAGCCCACTTACAGTACTTTGGCAATTGGTACTGTAAAGAATCAGAGACCCAGTCCTATGAGGAATGGAGGGCTGTGCTGGAGCAAAGAGGGTATGGGAAAAAAAAGAGAGGGGATGCACCTTAAATCACCAAATGTTGTGAGCAGGTGCAACTTTTTCACTTTGTTATATTTTGCACTGTTTTTTGCACTGTTTTTATTGTCTAGTTTTATTTTACACTTTACTATACATATTGTAAGAATTGTTGTTGTTATTATTACTGTTGTTTTAAATATATAAATACATATAAAACAAGTATGGATGTTTCTGTTTTGAATATTTCATCAACATATTTCACTTTCATTATTGTTATATTTACTTAATACTTTGTTCTTAAGTTTTAATACATTTATTGAAAGTTGTAATTATAATAATAAATGCACAAAATAACAATAATCCTCATATTTGTCAAATTACTTATATTCTAAGTACTATTCTATATTAAGTACATCTATAGAAGTACTGTACAACGATGTACTGACTTGCATGCTCCTTAATACTTCACTACATTTCAGAGGCAAATATTTGACTCTTAACCTCATTGATTTGATAACATGAGTTACTTTGAAGATTTAGATTCTGTTACAAAGTACAATAATATAAACAGACAATGAATCACGAATGATTATGGTGAAGAACTGAAATGATCTATTGATTTTATTCACAACCTACACAAAAGTATTGTAAAATAATGATTAAGCTCCACCTTTACATTTAATGTTCTGACATACAAGGGATTGAACGGGATTCGAAACCGCGCTCGCAGGGTGTATTTCGGCTACTTCCCGGTTATCAAACATAGACAAACGCGCTACGTCTTACATCTCAGTTGTAGCAGGATAGTGGTTGCAATATGGAAGATGAAGACTGACTTGAGAATAAGTCTATCTAGTCAAGTCAAGAGAATAATCTGAGTGGAGTTAGGACAACAACCTGGTCCTTAACACCTCTAAAACCAAGGAGTTGACGATTGACTGCAGGAGAACAAAGAAAGAAGTCCACCATATGTATGGGGAAGTGGAAGGCGTGGAGAACTTCAATTTCTTGAAGTCAATATGTCAAAACATCTTAAAAGGATCTCCAACATATCACACCGGGTTAAAAAGGCAGATAGGTAGATATTGAACCCTACTGGAGCTGTTTTCACTACTCTCCAGCTGCCAGCTGTCATACATTCCATGCATTCCTTTTCACAAGCTTTACATACAGATACAGCATTCCCTGGTGGTCTAGTGGCTAGGATTCGGCGCTCTCACCTCCGCGGCCTGCGTTCGATTCCCGGTCAGGGAACACTCTTTACTTACTGAATATCACGGCCGTTTCATTAAAAACAACTCCCACATAAAACTATACATTGTGCGGACATTGTGCCCACATTCTGTGTGGTTCCATGGGGTAATGGTTAGCACTTTGGAATCTGAATCCAGCGATCCGAGGTCGAATCTCGGTGCAACCGTACTTTGAGTAGGCACATGCTTACTCAATCATCAGATCATCAATGTCTCAGACACAATGAACATAAAATGCAAAACTCCTGCAATTGTTTTTTTAAGGGCCTCTATTGCCAAAGGTAAAGAAGAACGATTGGATCTGGTATGCGCTGCCTTTGTCAAGGTTGAAAATTGAAACGGCCGACAATGACTACAGTACATTTTTGCCAGCCTTGGAGTTCTAAACATCGAGCAGAGTGGCGCAGCGGAAGCGTGCTGGGCCCATAACCCAGAGGTCGATGGATCGAAACCATCCTCTGCTAATTGTAAATGCTTTGGATCAGCAGATTCTCTCTGTCCATTTTAACCCTGTTCACAAATCTCGGTGGAATCTTTCTTTGACTACCCTGAAAAAAGCCAGCTTCTACATCTCAGTTGTAGCAGGATAGTGGTTGCAATATGGAAGATGAAGACTGACTTGAGAATAAGTCTATCTAGTCAAGTCAAGGGAATAATCTGAGTGGAGTTAGGACAACAACCTGGTCCTTAACACCTCTAAAACCAAGGAGTTGATGATTGACTGCAGGAGAACAAAGAAAGAAGTCCACCATATGTATGGAGAAGTGGAAGGCGTGGAGAACTTCAAGTTTCTTGAAGTCAATATGTCAAAACATCTTAAAAGGACCTCCAACATATCACACCGGGTTAAAAAGGCCCAGCAAAGGCTCTACTTCCTCGAGAAACTAAAACAAGCCAGGCTCCCACAGAACTTTATGAAGAAACAAGGGGATGAGTGGTAACTTGCTTACTCTGCCCTTTACCTCCACACTACATTACATTACTATTCGGAGGTAGATATTGAACCCTACTAGAGCTGTTTTCACTACTCTCCAGCTGCCAGCTGTCATACATTCCATGCATTCCTTGTCACAATCTTCACAGCCAGCTACAGCATTCCCTGGTGGTCTAGTGGCTAGGATTCGGCGCTCTCACTGCCACGGCCCGGGTCCGATTCCCGGTGAGGGAACACTCTTTACTTACTGAATATCACGGCCGTTTCATTAAAAACAACTCCCACATAAAACGATACATTGTGCGGACATTGTGCAGACATTGTGCCCACATTCGGTGTGGTTCCATGGGGTAATGGTTAGCACTTTGGAATCTGAATCCAGCGATCCGAGTTCAAATCTCTGTGCAACCGTACTTTGAGTAGGTACATGCTTATCAACAGACAATCATCAGTGCCTCAGACACAATGAACATAAAAGGCAAAACTCCTGTAATTGTATTTTTTAAGGGCCTCTATTGCCAAAGGTAAAGAAGAATGATTGGATCTTGAATGCGCTGCCTTTGTCAAGGTTGAAAATTGAAACGGCCGACAATGAGTACAGTACATTTTTGCCAGCCTTGGAGTTCTAAACATCGAGCAGAGTGGCGCAGCGGAAGCGTGCTGGGCCCATAACCCAGAGGTTGATGGATCGAAACCATCCTCTGCTAATTGTAAATGCTTTGGATCAGCAGATTCTCTCTGTCCATTTTAACCCTGTTCACAAGGCCATATTTACATAAGATGATGCATCCGTTATCTCAAGTGCTAAAGTGTAGCCGATGCAAACGTTGCTGCGATGATCAACCTACAGTCCTCCAATCTTCCAACTGAGCTATGGGGGTCTGCATACAAGCTTAAATTGTTCAGCCTGTGTATTGATGCGGAAAGTAATCATCAAACAACAGTTGTCTTGCAAAGCTTCAACATTCACTCGTCTACTGACCCTAGATGGGGAAATTGTCAAGATTTGGGAAGAGCCCTTTGAGTAACTCGAGGAGCCAAAACAACACATCTTGGGCCGCAGCCAGGTATAGGAGAGGTGTGGTCTGTTGAGCACAACATTGCCTCTCTGCTCATTTCAAAGGATATTGTTCTGTTTGTTTCAACCAACTATGACCTTGGCGCATACTGGTGCAGTTTGCAGTTGAAGGTGAAGCGGTAGAGAGATGAGTTAGTTACGTGTCTGAGTCTCTGTGTAAAGATACCATCTCTTTGTATACAGTGTGGACATTTTATATGGTGTAATGGTTTGCACTCTGGACTCTGAATCCAGCGATCCGAGTTCAAATCTCGGTGCAACCTTTCTTTGAGTACCCTGAAAAAAGCCAGCTTCTACATCTCAGTTGTAGCACAATAGTGGTTGCAATATGGAAGATGAAGACTGACTTGAGAATAAGTCTATCTAGTCAAGTCAAGGGAATAATCTGAGTGGAGTTAGGACAACAACCTGGTCCTTAACACCTCTACAACCAAGGAGTTGACGATTGACTGCAGGAGAACAAAGAAAGAAGTCCACCATATGTATGGAGAAGTGGAAGGCGTGGAGAACTTCAAGTTTCTTGAAGTCAATATGTCAAAACATCTTACAAGGACCTCCAACATATCACACCAGGTTAAAAAGGCCCAGCAAAGACTCTACCTCCTCGAGAAACTAAAACAAGCCAGACTCCCACAGAAACTTTATGAAGAAACAAGGGGATGAGGGGTAACTTGCTCACTCTGCCCTTTACCTCCACACTACATTACATTACTGTTAAGAGGTAGATATTGAACCCTACTGGAGCTGTTTTCCCTACTCTCCAGCTGCCAGCTGTCATACATTCCATGCATTCCTTTTCACAAGCTTCACATACAGATACAGCATTCCCTGGTGGTCTAGTGGCTAGGATTCGGAGCTCTCACCACCGTGGCCCGTGTTCAATTTCCGGTCAGGGAACACTCTTTACTTACTGAATATCACGGCCATACATTGTGCGGACATTGTGCGGACATTGTGCCCACATTCCGTGTGGTTCCATGGGGTAATGGTTAGCACTTTGGAATCTGAATCCAGCGATCCGAGTTCAAGTCTCGGTGCAACACTACTTTGAGTAGGCACATGCTTACTCAATCATCAGATCATTAGTGCCTCACACACAATGAACATAAAACGCAAAACTCCTGCAATTGTATTTTTTAAGGGCCTCTATTGCCAAATGTAAAGAAGAACGATTGGATCCGGTATGCGCTCCCTTTGTCAAGGTTGAAAATTGAAACGGCCGACAATGAGTACAGTACATTTTTGCCAGCCTTGGAGTTCTAAACATCGAGCAGAGTGGCGCAGCGGAAGCGTGCTGGGCCCATAACCCAGAGGTCAATGGATCTAAACCATCCTCTGCTAATTGTAAATGCTTTGGATCAGCAGATTCTCTCCGTCCATTTTAACCCTGTTCACAAGGCCATTTTTACATAAGACGATGCATCCGTTATCTCAAGTGTTAAAGTGTAGCCGATGCAAACGTTGCTGCGATGATCAACCTACAGTCCTCCAATCTTCCAACTGAGCTATGGAGGTGTGCATACAAGCTTAAATTGTTCAGCCTGTGTATTGATGCAGAAAGTAATCATCAAACAACAGTTGTCTTGCAAAGCTTCAACATTCACTCGTCTACTGATCCTGGCTGGGGAAATTGTCAAGATTTGGGAAGAGCCCTTTGAGTAACTCGAGGAGCCAAAACAACACATCTTGGGCCGCAGCCAGGTATAGGAGAGGTGTGGTCTGTTGAGCACAACATTGCCTCTCTGCTCATTTCAAAGGATATTGTTCTGTTTGTTTCAACTAACTATGACCTTGGCGCATACTGGTGCAGTTTGCAGTTGAAGGTGAAGCAGTAGAGAGATGAGTTAGTTACGTGTCTGAGTCTCTGTGTAAAGATACCATCTCTTTGTATACAGTGTGGACATTTTATGTGGTTCCTTGGTGTAATGGTTAGCACTCTGGACTCTGAATCCAGCGATCTGAGTTCAAATCTCGGTGGAACCTTTTGTTAGAAATTAAAATCAATGTTTAATGACGTCATTTAGCTTAAACACACAGTAAGTTTAAAACTGTTTTATTCTGATAACAGTTCCGGTTAAAGTTTACTTTGAAAAGCTGTATTGAAAGACGTTGCCGTTGACAACAAGGAACACTTCCGGTTTATCCGTTAACATCGATTACAGCTGTTAAAATGCATTAAATAAAAAGTCATGAAAGAGTGCATAAGGAGAAAAGGCGTGTGAAGTGATGCAATGAATACACAACGTCTAAATCCTCATGTTTTACGCGATATCGGACATAGAAGACCGAGGCAGGCGGGAGAACCCCCTGTGTCACCGGCCGCCATTGAAGAGGAGGAGTCAAATGATGAGATATATAGAGAGGTGACGGAGCTTTGTGAAGGGGCTTCCCACTGGAACCACTGCGAGACAACAGCTTCTCTGTCTCCACCACTTCTCCTCTGTTTGTTTCATTACCACGCTACTTAATTAAAGTACCAAATTGAACCTTTTCAGAGACTCCATTAGTCTCTTTATTTTAACTTCTCTCCTGGGACGCGAGAAAATCAACACAAATCAACAATTGGTGACCCTGACCTGATTTCGCTACACCGGGAGAGAAGCTAGCCAGTTTCTCAGGAGACACTGCAAACCACCGACACACAAAGGGCCCGGAAAACATGTGGTAAGAAGTACCAGTTAAATCAAAATCTTCAATAGTTTATGTAGGAACCATTAGATTTGTGTGTTTGATGGTGGGCAGCAAATCCTGAGAAGAACTGTTCATTTAATGTTAAAAAACCTAAATTTGCACAAGAGATAACACGTGGCGTTGTTCTGAGACAAGCAGGGTGAGTCAAATTTCTTTTCTTTGTTCTTTCTTTGTTCTGCATGCCTGATATTAATGTGTGTGTTTCTTAAGCCGGATATATATATATATTAATGTGTTTTTAAGCCGGTATTTATTGTTTGTATTTTTATGTGTGTTGCTTGAACAATCTGATGGAGTCTATTGTTCTAAGTTCCTGAATGAGAAAGATGATATCTACTTAATTCTTGTAATAGTGTGTTGGTCGAACAATCTGATGGAGTCTATTGTTCTAAGTTCCTGAATTAAGAAAGATGGTTTCTACTTAATTCTGGTGGTTCGGATGGCATCCGTTGGTTTAGTCCCAAATAAATGAGATGGTCGATTGTTTAACTGGTGATAAGAGTCTGTGGAAGTCCGAAGTATACGTTTTAAATCATTGCGGGTGGATTACGAAAGGAAATGCGGCATTCTTACGTTAAATAGACGATATTCTTTTAATAGTTTTTGACTAGCTTCCCATTTGGTCCCATACTAGCGTGTGAGTTGCATCGGACGTCCATAGACTAATAGTTTTTTGATGGTCTCTAACTATTTGAATTGTTATTGTTAACTTGTTTTAAATTGTTCAGCATTTTGGAGTGTGTTTTGCTGTTATACTACACTAAAGTTTAGCCTGGTATCTTGTCCCTTTGTTAAGATCAGCAACCTCATGATTTAATCTCACCTATGAGAGTCCATTGAGTTCCTTAAAAGCTCTTTGTTTTTCAGTTCAGAGGTTGAATTAATCAGTATCCATCTTGTTTTGACCCCATGAGGACAGTCGCCATTTTGTGAAAGGCGAACCAAAGGACTCCTTTGTTCTCCGTCACTCATTTGGTTTGACCCCATGAGGCCAAGTCATTCTTTCTGACCTCCATCTTGTGAAAGTTCTTTTGTCACAATTTGATTTAGGAAAGAGTTCATTTTGCTGAATCGGTTTATCTATAAATATTGTTGTTGAAATATTTGGGCTTGCAAATGTGTTTTGGCTTTATTGTTTAATCATATTGTGAATTTTCTTCCCATTTGAAAGATATTTTTAAGAAACAGAAGCGTATCTTCGGCGCCGCCCGATTAATGTGAATATTATATAGGATTAAGACCTTCTGAGGAGGCACTAGATTTTATCTGGTTTACACTGGCGTAGTCTGGTTTAATAAAAAATTTTTTTGTGGTGTTTTAAGCCGGAAAGATTGTGTACAAGATTGGTATACGATCAGCTTTTAAGGTCTGGCCATCTGTAGAATCTGGAGAATCACAGAATGGCACCGCAGCGAGGCTCCCCCCCCCCGGAATTAGGTTTATGAACTGGAAGTACTAGTTGATACATTGAAAGGAGTTAAAAATAAAACAGCTCCCCTAGCGGACATAAGTATAACAGTTAATACATTCTTCACCACACACAGACAAAGATTACATGTGGTTTCTAATTTTAAAATAAGAATCCTTACACAATAGTGTTTCGACCGAGACTGTAGAGTACACAAACACATTGGTCTTTGAATTGAAGTATTGTAGTCAACACATTTTATGACATTTGCATAATTTCATAAACTTGAGTATACACTGTACACTTGGGATGTTAAGATTCACCGATTCGCATCGGTACACCAGCATAAACGTTCAAGATGCGAGTGCACCGGTTGAAAGAGTGCACATCGGCTACAGTTTGGGTTGAACCGGGTTGAACTTGCGATGCATCGATTGTAGCGTCTTTGCATCGGTAAAAAATCGATTCATTCATATAATATCCTCTCATCCTGTCAGCACTCAGCAGAGACGATCTTTGATCTTTGCTTCGCACTACGGAGGCCGAGAGTCTCAGTTATCAACACACATGGAAGTCGAGGAGAAAGAGAAACACAGCGCACCGAAAAATACCTACAAATCAAACATTTGGCAACACTTCGGATTTTTCAAGAAAGACGGTCAACTTGAAAAATCGCTCGCAAATTGTAAACGAAGCCGTGCCGCTTTAAAGTACACAAGTAGTACGAGGAACTTAGCGATGCACATAAAGAGGCGACATGGGGTCTGCGGCTGAAAAGAGAAACCTGAAAGTTAGACATATGAGTTAAATCACTCAGTGAGGTGTTATGTCAGAGAGAGTGGTGTTTAGTTTATAACAGCCTGTGACTGCCAATAATAGTTTAAATGTCTTCCTTACAATTGTAAGCAGTTATGAAATAACTGTTTGTGAAAGGTTATTTGTATTTTTATTGTTCATATAGAAACCACACCACTGCTTTCTGCTCACTGGTGAGTTAGCCTATGAATGAGTGTTAAGCACATCAGGCTGGCAGTTGTATGGGCATTGCACTATGGTAGTTGTTATTTGCACATTGTTAATCATGGGCAATGCATCCTTAAATTGTTTAACTGTGAGGTGTTATACAATTGTACTGTAGCCCACTCTGGAGAGTTTTTGAAGGTAAAAAAGAAACAGCATGATGGGATGCGCAGTACTAGTAGAGAGAACCAAATATGTAAAGCACTTTTTTGTTAATTTATGATTTGCTGCATATAAGGAATAAAACAAAAATCCTCTGTCGTACCATATTGAAGTATCATTATTTTGCATCGTGTTGAATCGCATCGTATCGCCCCGTATCACATAATGTTGAATCAAATCGTATCGAACTGTATAGCAACAGGGGTGAATCGTATCGTATCGCATCGCCTGGTGTTTCAAATGTATCGTTAATGTATCGTATCGTTGGCAACGTATCGAGATGTGCATCGCATCGGCCTCAGTGATGGAGATGCACATCCCTACTGTACACAGTTTATTTAGATGTTCACCATATTCCTATTTTCATATTTTAAAGTCAAAACCATACACTGTTCATTTTAATTTTTTATTTCCTTTCAGATTTATAATTTGCATAATTTCAAAATCTTTAATTTAGCTTTCCAATTTCTGTGTTTACATTAAAAACGATTTTTTTTAAAGTTAAGTTCAGATGACATAGGATACAAAGGTACTATTCAGTGGATTAGTAATTCATCTTTGATAACTTAATAATTCGATCCAAGCATTTAAGAGATATGTCACCAAAAGACACAAAGTTAAGAGCACTCGCAGTGCCAGGCTCAACTGCAGATATCAAGGAAAGGGTACACATCAGATCAGATGCTACAACAAATCCAAGTGATAGACAGAAGATATGGAAACCACTACAGGAATTGTTGACACAGTGGCAAACAAGAGGATTGATTCCAGCAGATGATCAACCTGGACCAACAAAAGCCCATAGAAAAGCTGTGATTGAATATGAGGAGGGAGTATACCTACAACAGCAAGAAGCATGGGTGAAAGCCGGACAACCCCCTTGGTATGGACCTGCTAAAAGCGCTATGAAAAAAGCTGAAAAAAGACAAACAACAGTTACACGTCTGTTACTCCATCTGAAATATGTCAGCCAAGGATCGACAAATAGCATGCATGTGGTTCAAGCAGCAGAACTGACAGCAAAGGAAGACAAGACAGAAAAAATAGAAGAAGCTCCAGTTATCCAAACTTCGAAGCTCTATCCAAGCTTCACTGAAGCGCCTCCTCCCTACATGACAAAAAAATACCTTTTCTCTCAACCCTCAATACAAGCCCCAACTTTTGGTATTTTAGGAGAAGTATTGCATTTGGAGGGAGTCCCCACAGAAAGAAGGGTCAAAGAATTGGAGTATGAATTGAAGGAGGAACTCAACAGAAGAATGGAAGAACTCGGCAGAAGAATGGAAGAACTCAGCAGAAGAATGGAAGAAAGACAAAGACAAGAACATGAAGAAAGAAAAAGATGGGAAAAAGAACAAGAAGAGAAACAATTCCGAACTGGTTACTCTCCTGAAACAACATGGGAGAACGATATGATCTTTCTCAATCTGTTGAAATGTTGTGGAAGAACGCTGTCATTAAAGCCCTTCCCCCATCAGTGCAGGCACGCCTGGAAGACGTGGTGGGATTAGACACTAAACCCACTGAAGAATGGAGACAACATCTCATTCACCACGATGTCAAAAACCAGGCAACAAAGATAGAAAATGATGAAGAAGTGAAAAAACTAACTAGAAGACTTTTCAAGATACAGGTAGCTGAGAAAGATACCGAAGCTAATAAAAACAATAAATCGACAAAGCAGATGGCAGCTAAGATAGAGATGGCCATACCAGCAGAGGATCACGGCGGACACCTCCAACAGTTCAAACTCAGGCAGAGCCAGAGAGCAGGAGCCGAATCAACAAAGAGGTGGAGGAGGTTTCCGAGGAAGACAAAGTGGAAGGGGAAGAGGAAGTTTTCGCACAACAGGAAGAGGTTCCCAAGGTGATGGATGCTTTATATGTGGTCAGCTGACACATTGGTCCAAAGAATGCCCACATCACCTGCAACTACAAGTACCAGAATATTGCCCCACAATATCAGCAACAAGTACCAAACAACGGCCCTCCACACAGTTACCCCAGGGGAGGTTTCCATGACTACAACAGAGGCAGGGGGTCTCAGGGATGTCAAAGACGAACAGGATTTCCAAACATGAATCAAATACCACTACAGCCTGGTATCATGAGCAACAATGAGGAAGCTCATAGGGCCAGACCACCAGGTCATTCATCTTCAGCCCAGAAGGGAATCTTGAAATCCAGCTATATTGAGCCATATCTGTCACCACAGGAGGGAGAGATTGAATGTTATTTAAAAAATCGTGAGTAGCATATTGCATTTAAATATAAAGCATCCACAGATTAGTAGAAGAAGATTAAAACATAGTAGAACATTTAGCAGACTATTTTTGTAATTATGAGAAGGAAAGAGATTACGAGTGATGTTGTTCCCCCACACAGAAAACTATTGTGTCCACACAGCTAGTGAGGGCAAGACGATGGGTTTTCACCCAAAAGATGAAGAGGAAAAACTTAGTACTCGCCCAAGACGGAGGGTCCTTACCAAGTCCTCCTGTTTACACCGACTGCAGTTCAAGGGGCGAAGATACACCTGACGTGGAGCTGTTGACACCTGAAAACAGAAACTCGATTCTGCTGTGGTGAAGTCTGGCTACAAAGAGAGGTGTTCCGATAGGGTCGCTTGTCTCAAACCAGTGAAGAAGTCAACAAGAACCCAGCAGAGCTAGAGACTGTTAGCGGGAGAACAGTGACAGAGCGACAGAAACTGACACAACAATTACAATTGCCAGCTGATAGATACAGATAGACCCCGTCAGAAGACCGGGGCTGTGTTTAAAGGGGAACTTCATTTATTATTAGTTGAAGTATAGTTTTTTTAAGTCAAACAATTATGTGATATATGGAGTCAGATTACATTTTCTCATAAACACATTTTTATAATCAGTCTGAAGCTTTTGTTTTAAAGCATGAGCTGCCAACTCAATAAACTAAGACTAATTAAGCGCTGAAATGAAAGGTTGTGGTGTTTTTTACAGCAGTTTCAAGAATCAGTCTTTATTTGTTTAATTGATTTTGCAGATTTATAATGTAGTGTATAAGGCAATATATCTCATTTTAAGTGAGGGGCACCAGCCCTTCATGTTCTTCTGCATGTAACCCTCTGTGAGAATAGTTCGAATTTTCCCTCTAGGTTAGAGAGATATTATTTTGTCATGATATGTTTGTCCAGCTGCACTCAGCAGTGTCAGCCAAGCCTCTAGAGCCATTAAGACACATTAGCAACACCAAGGGAGCTGTTTTTTGCAGAAACAATGATACATAATACCATGACAAAAGCCATTATTGAACTAACAACATGTAAACTATTTCTGTGCTAATGGCAGATTTTTTGTAAATATGCATTTATACCATCAGAAGATGATACATCACACAACATCTTTGTACGCCTTGTGGGTACACGGAGAATTTATATTTATTTCATACAAAGTTATGGGTTTTCCATGTCCTATCCATAATAGGGTAATCGTTGCAATATTAATTGAGCATTTTATGCTCAAAGGAGGGAATGTCATGATTAATCAGATAATTAAGATATGCCAAAGCTTGGGCCTCCTCCAAGGAGGGAGTGGTCCAGTTTTAGAAATAGAAGTGGATGAATATGTCAGAGCTCTGAGTAATATTATCCAAGTTTGTCTACACAGGCTCGAAAAAACGACAGAGATACCAGAAGAGACTCCTGTTCAGCCAGGTGATTGGGTGAGGGTGAAAGTTCACAAAAGACAGTGGGCTGATCCCCAGTGGTCGGAACCGTGAGAAGTTGTAACGAACTTCACACGTGCTCCAGTTTAAAGGTAAAGAAAAAAGGAGCAAATTGACACCACCTCACACATTGTCACCCTTCACTGGCAACTTCCAGAAAATTCTTGGAAGTTAGGACTGATTTGGCAGAGCTGGAACAAAACAATAAATAGAAATAAGATCAAGAGACATTGAGATAGAAACAGCTCAAAAGACGAATTGTCTTTAGATTTTTATAGATTGTACACTAAAGTGAAATCCTCTTTTTTGTTTTACACCTGACAAAGAGTCCAACATTTTGTTTCTATTTTTGTATACGTTATTTTTGTTCTCATCATTTTAAATTCTGTAACTGACACAACCATGGATAAAATAGAGATTATGTCAAGAACAAAGCCAAAGAAATTGTGGGGTCCCCTAGGGATAAGAGTCAGAATAGCATAGTTGATTGTGTTGATTACACTTGGCACCTTTCTGGTTGGATGGGGAGTACAATATCATGAAAGACATGGATCCATTCGTTCACTCATAGAAAATGCCCACATCACTAACAAAACTCCAGCTGTGTTTCAGAGACTTTCACTTATCCCCAGAGCCAAAAGATCAGCTGAGCAACAAGAGGAGGAGTTAGAAATACTCGTTCCCAATGGTGAGGCGGTTATAATCAAGATGATTCACCCCCCTATATGTAGATCTTGTACCAAATGATGAGATGGGTTTAAGTGATCGGGATATTTAAGTGATGGGGATTTACAAATTAGGGGAATCTCCAAATACACTGGATCCATGTTTTAGTCTGTACCAGAAACACCCCCTGTTAAGTCTATGGACAACCGACTGGTGACCTATCTGAGCACAATTATTGAACAATTATTACAGTAGAAACAGGGTACTAACCCACGAGGACAACTGTGTATGTACACACTTTATGAACAAAATTCCCCAACAGATTGTGGCGACATTGCACAGATGTATCCAGTCACAAAAGTTACTATTGTTCTAAGTAATAGTGAGATTTAAAATATTGAAGAATATATGGGGATGTCCTTTTATAGTGTGTGAAACATGTGATGCTTGAAACCAGTAGGTATTTCAATTTATGGAAGAAAATGGTTTCCTGAAAGAGTTATTTGGAGTAAACATGTTACAGTGGGTGAAAACAATGTTTAGGGATATAATACAATTATTAGTAGACATTAATTGTGTTTAGATTTTAACACATTTAACAACTAAAACAGATAGTATGATTAGAAAATAGAGTGGAAACGGTTGGATTTATTTTTACCTCAGTGTGCTAGAATTTTCTATAGGTAATGCGTCCCGAGACCCGGACTCTCTCTCTCTCTGCCTGTCAGACCGCTACGACCCCTATCCTCCAAGCAGACAAAATACCTCACCACAGGAGACTCCTCCTTCTCCATCGAACAGACAGAGAACCAGAACTGAACCAACAACAACAAGACTGCATCCAGAACCATCTCCACCTGAGGCATCCAGAACCAAAACAGCATGCTGACATAAAGAGGCATACTCTCATCAGTCCCTCAGACAGGACATGAAGTTCCAAGCTGAGCCACGAGATTTGGCACAAGAGCAGAGTGTGGGACATGAGAGCGGAATACGCCCTCCATGCAACAGCGAAGAGACTGTAAAGGAGGAGATGAAATGCAAAGCAGTTGGGCCACTGAAAAGAGTTACAGCGGAAGGATTCAAGAGCTGATGGACTGAGGAGAAGACAGAACCTGAGGAGAAGACAGAACCTGAGGAGAAGACAGAATCAGAGGAGTTGGCATGGTCTAGCAGAATGTGAGGGGGTCGTGGTTCGAGACAAACAGAGGAGGAGAAAAGGAAAACGGGAGTGAGTGAGTTTACACATAAACACACTTATTCACAAACGCACTTATTGACTTGATAATACGTAAAGACAAAAAGATTTATTAGCCATGAATTAATCAATTGGTAAATTAAAATAGTAGTAAAGAGGAAACTATTAAAGTAAAATGAGGAAATAATCCTAAAACACACTGAGGGTACTGTGGGGTAAAGGGATAGTTTTAGTAACCACTCTATAAGAGCAGAGAAATCTTTATTTGTATGGATGATGTTAAAGGGAGAGCTAGTACCAAGCCAAATATAGTATTCCAATCTAAAGTATTGATTTCACCATTGTACTGTAGCATAGTTATTACCATAGGAGAACTGTTAAGTTGGAAATAACATTTGTTTGTCGTCCAAGATGTAGAGTTTTAAAAAGACACTGGGCAAAGAGCGATTGCAAATTTAATTTTGGAAAAAGCAATATAATTGTGAGTAAAACATGCGGGGCCTTGGATCACTCATTGTAATGGTGCATATTTTTGACAACCAATATCTGATAGGGAGAAGGGGTCACTCAACCCACCCTGCAGTTGTTTTAAATCTTACTTGCAGCTTCACAGGGAGCGCACGGCACCAGATTATGAGTTTTAAAAGACAAGCGCCACCACCTCCTAATGGTCATCCATTTAATCAGTGATGACCTGAAATTTAGAGAAGTTATTTAAAGTAGAAACATATCTGCCATGACTGACAATTCCTAAATTAAACTACAAACCATTGATGACATGACTTCTGTTTTTAAATCCTTGATAAAGGAGGGAGTAATTGTTAGATGTTCGGACACCCAAGGTTTCACACACTGTTAAAGGGGTTTGCATAGTTCTTAAGTAGACCAGCATTGAAGAGAAATTAGTATAATGAGTTATTGATATTCCACCGGTTTTCACACCATTTCAGGGACTTTATCACTGCATTATAACAGACCACCCAAAGGTACTGAAGTAGGAACTTTTAAGTGATGCAATTATACAACTGCTGTAACTGACCAAAATCTTCTCCCAGAAATAACTATTTCCAACATGCAGTATCCCAGAGTAGATGTTTGGTGGTATCGTGGAACTAAAACCTTGTACCCAGTCTTGCCACAGGATTGGACTGGGATCTGTGCACTTGTACAGCCGATTGATCACTACGGCCCTTTCTAGAGAACATATTACTCACATACCTTAAAAGGTATGCAAGGAGGGAGGGTACATTTCTCATGAGGAAACAGTTACAAATGCTAGCAGAACAAGACAGAACAAGACGACCCACAGATACAGATATTGATGTAAATGATGAGATTGTTTAAATGATGTTAAATGATATGGATGTTCAATGATGAGATTGTTCAAAGAATGTCCAAATGATGTGATACTTCAAATGATGAAATCATTAGAATGAAGAACCAGCTACAATGCTAATATGGAGTGAATTCAATTTATGTTTCACCATTCTAATAGTGCATTCTGTTTATTGTTACTATTCTCGAATGGTTAGTTTATTTTATACTTTGTAAAAACAAGTGCCTTAACACTGAATGCGGTATAGGAATGATTTCTGTGAAAGGAGGGAGTAAGAAATGTTCTGATACCAAGCTAATTGCTGCTATATTGAATGTTAAAACTAGAAGTTATGCACAAGGAAACACTTTTATGTTTGAAGACGAAACAAAGTATTTTTTGTATTTTTGATGACGGTTATTGAACCATTCCATTTGTGATTGTATATTTTTGATATGAGTTATATACTATGCAAAGTTCAGATGAAGAACTCATTGATTTCAGTATTATTTACATACCTTAAAAGGTATGTAAGGAGGGATTGTTAGAAATTAAAATCAATGTTTAATGACGTAATTTAGCTTAAACACACAGTAAGTTTAAAACTGTTTTATTCTGAAAACAGTTCCGGTTAAAGTTTACTTTGAAAAGCTGTATTGAAAGACGTTGCCGTTGACAACAAGGAACACTTCCGGTTTATCCGTTAACATCGATTACAGCCGTTAAAATGCATTAAATATAAAGTCATGAAAGAGTGCATAAGGAGAAAAGGCATGTGAAGTGATGCAATGAATACACAACGTCTAAATCCTCATGTTTTACGCGATATCGGACATAGAAGACAGAGGCAGGTGGGAGGACCCCCTGCGTCACCGGCCGCCATTGAAGAGGAGGAGTCAAATGATGAGATATATAGAGAGGTGACGGAGCTTTGTGAAGGGGCTTCCCACTGGAACCACTGCGAGACAACAGCTGCTCTGTCTCCACCACTTCTCCTCTGTTTGTTTCATTACCACGCTACTTAATTAAAGTACCAAATTGAACCTTTTCAGAGACTCCATTGGTCTCTTTATTTTAACTTCTCTCCTGGGACGCGAGAGAATCAACACAAATCAACACTTTCTTTGAGTACCCTGAAAAAAGCCAGCTTCTACATCTCAGTTGTAGCAGGATAGTGGTTGCAATATGGAAGATGAAGACTGACTTGAGAATAAGTCTATCTAGTCAAGTCAAGGGAATAATCTGAGTGGAGTTAGGACAACAACCTGGTCCTTAAGACCAAGGAGTTGACGATTGACTGCAGGAGATAAAGAAAGAAGTCCACCATATGTATGGAGAAGTGGAAGACGTGGAGAACTTCAAGTTTCTTGAAGTCAATATGTCAAAACATCTTACAAGGACCTCCAACATATCACACCGGGTTGAAAAGGCCCAGCAAAGAGAAACTAAAACAAGCCAGGCTCCCACAGAAACTTTATGAAGAAACAAGGGGATGAGTGGTAACTTGCTCACTCTGCCCTTTACCTCCACACTACATTACTGTTAAGAGGTATATATTGAACCCTACTGGAGCTGTTTTCACTACTCTCCAGCTGCCAGCTGTCATACATTCCATGCATTCCTTTTCACAAGCTGCACATACACATACAGCATTCCCTGGTGGTCTAGTGGCTAGGATTCGGCGCTCTCACCGCTGCGGCCGGGGTTCGATTCCCGGTCAGGGAACACTCTTTACTTACTGAATATCACGGCCGTTTCATTAAAAACAACTCCCACATTAAACTATACATTGTGCGGACATTGTGCTCACATTCCGTGTGGTTCCATGGGGTAATGGTTTGCACTTTGGAATCTGAATCCAGCGCTCCGAGTTCAAATCTCGGTGCAACCGTACTTTGAGTAGGCACCCAGTGCCTCAGACACAATGAACATAAAAGGCAAAACTACTT
Organism: Dissostichus eleginoides; assembly: GCA_031216635.1. NCBI lineage: Eukaryota > Metazoa > Chordata > Actinopteri > Perciformes > Nototheniidae > Dissostichus > Dissostichus eleginoides. The sequence goes on along the minus strand of CM062283.1, from coordinate 21,374,813 downwards.
CATACTAACTATTTAATAATTTCCTCTCAATTATAGTGTATTAAAGTACCTTACAATGGAAACAGGCCTGCCTAATCAAGTAGAGTACAAGGATTTCATAATAAAAGGTGGTGTTAACTAGTGATGGCAAAATGAAGCTTTGAATGAAGCATCGGACCACTTGGACAATTGTGTCGGAAATAGGTTCATTTCTCGAAGCTTCAGTTACAGCGACCTCTCCTGGCGAAGTGCAAGGCTGCAGTGGGTTTAACGTATCTTTGCCTTGAAAATTATTCGATGCACACACACACTAAGACTGAATATCATGTTCTATTTGCAATTAAAGATTGATAATTGTGTGTATTGGGTTATTGAGAAGAGACTAGAGTGCTGGACATTTTTTTGGGCGGAGAGGGCCTTTTATCAGTTATTAAAGTATTAAAGTTGAAAAGCAATGATTAAAAGCTCATCCATTCTGGGCTTTGAACCAGCTGTGCGAAGGACATCGCAGCATCCATGCCACCGGCTCTATCCACTGGGCTATCTATTCCTTAAACAATAAACTGTTTTTATATTACTCATAATTGTCTTTTTGTTCACAACTTCTCCACATTTCGAAGTGTTTCCCGAGCCAGAACGACCTATCTTTCTTGCTGGCTTGCTCTATAATGATCCAATTCAAATGCAATACCAACAACAACTCAACAGCAACAACGCAAACTACGACAACAACCCACACATTGCGCATTGTTTAGAGCGGTTATAAAGTGTTGAAGCGCTCAAATTCGAAACTGTTTCAACCTGTCACCTGTCAGAATCGAGACGAGGCAGTGCATTGAATCACCTGATTGGACGGCGAACCAGTCAGGTGATTCATTCAGGAAATGAAGCAGTTGCTGGTTCGGACATCACATGTCACGTGATTTGAAGCAGTTGCTGCTTCTGACGTCATATGTCACGTGATTTGAAGCAAGCTTCGAATCACTGCTTCTATGGAATAGGAAGTCCAGGGTTGAAGCTCCGTTCGAAGCTTCAGTGTCAAACTGCCATCACTAGTGTTAACTGCATTGTAACTTCTCTTCACTGTCCCCCCCGGACTTTCATTGTTTACAAGTGAGGTTTAGTATTTAAATTAATGGTAAAATAAAAACAGGTGTCCGGTTACAGTCAAGGGCAAGATTTGTTTTGCACTTGTTTTATTTGTATATCATGCTGTTAAAGCTCGCTTAAAGACTAAATTCACTTTTAAAACACGTCGGTCGCTGCCACCGGTGACGGAGAAAAAAAAACAATAAAAGAAGCTCCGCTCGCTCCCGTCCGGTCCCGTCCGGTCCCGTCCGAGATTCTCTCTAGCTCGTAGTTATGTTAGTCCTTAACTTAAACTGGGTAATGTCATAAACAGGCATGTTATTTAGCCAGATATGTCAACATTTGTCCGGTTCGCTAGTCATTAGTAAAATGTCCCTGTGCAACATGTTGTTTAGTTAAAATATATCTATACATCTAATATGACAGTTTATAAGCATTGACAACATAGTTAAAGGATGATGTACTTACTTTCGTGATGTTGGGAAAAAGTGAATCTCTCGCTCGCGGCGTCCGCAGAGTATAGCCCGCCTACGGAGACGCTGATTGGTCAATTCTTGGTTGCTGCGGGGGCAATTCTTGGTAGCAATACGGGCGCTGATTGGCCAGAGCTCTACATTCTTGGTAGATTATTGGTAGGAGACGTGAACATGATTGGCTGTCGCTACCAAGAATGAGCTCAATTCACAGGCGACGGGGCGCGCCATCCGGGCTAGCAACAATTCTAAAATAGGCCAACATTTTTACTTTCAGATGGAAGGGCCGATTGCATTCCGCTTGCAAAAAAAGGGGTGCAGAGTTTGATTGAAGGCCAATCCAAAACACCCTTCTCTAGGCTTTCTCGTTTTGCCCTAGTTCTGCCGTGTTCACATTTAGTCAATGAACCAAAGCTGGAGGTGAATGGTTCAAGGTAGCGAAACAACTGGTCTGAATGATCTAGGATTAAGACACCCTAAAACACTACAGCCCAACGTGGAGCCCGAACCCACGACCCTGAGATTAAGAGTCTCATGCTCTACCGACTGCGCTAGCCCGGTTAGCAACGATTCTAAAACAGGCCAACATTTTGAATTTCAGATGGAAGGGCCGATTGCATTCCACTTGCAAACAAAGAGGTACAGAGTTTGATTGAAGGCCAATCTGAAAAACCCTTCTCTAGGCTTTCTCGTTTTGGCTTAGTTCTGCCGTGTTCACATTTAGTCAATGAACCAAAGCTGGAGGTTCAAGGTTTCGAAACAACTGGTCTGAATGATCTAGGATTAAGACAACCTAAAACACTACAGCCCAACGTGGAGCTCGAACCCACGACCCTGAGATTAAGAGTCTCATGCTCTACCGACTGCGCAAGCCCGGTTAGCAACGATTCTAAAACAGGCCAACATTTTGAATTTCAGATGGAAGGGCCGATTGCATTCCACTTGCAAACAAAGAGGTACAGAGTTTGATTGAAGGGCAATCCAAAACACCCTTCTCTAGGCTTTCTCGTTTTGCCCTAGTTCTGCCGTGTTCACATTTACTCAATGAACCAAACCTGGAGGTGAATGGTTCAAGGTAGCGAAACAACTGGTCTGAATGATCTAGGACAGAGGTGCCCAGTACGTCGACCGCGGTCGACCAGTCGACCGCAGGGGCAATGCTGGTAGATCGCGAGTCATTCATAAAAATAAAAAACCAGCTCCGTTAAAATAGACAAAACAGGTTTTGATCCCTCCTCCCTCAGCCTCCCTGCCACTTAATTCATGAGTTTTTTTTGATTGACAGAAAAAGCGACCTATCGCTTTCCAGTCTGTTAACCCAGAATGCAAAGCGATACAAAATCAGTCAAGTGCCGGGAAAAACTCAAATTAAGTTAAAGAGACAAACAAGAGACAAACAACAAAATGAGTGCGGGACCGAGCAAAAAGCTAAAAACATACCACTTCCACCCAGAATGGGAGGAAGAATATTTTTTTGTGATGTCACATTCAAAGGTTATTTGCCTTATTTGTAAAGCAAGCGTCGCTCTGCCAAAGAAAGGTAACGTGGAGAGGCATTATCGGAGTGTTCACAAGGCATATGACAGCGACTTCCCTCCGTGTAGCGAGTTGAGAAAGAGAAAGGTGAGGGAACTTAAGTCACAATTAGCTGGACAGCAGTCACTTTTCTTAAAGCCGACACCCACCGCAAAGGCAGCCACTGAAGCATCTCTACGAGTGAGTCACGCTATAATCAAACACAAAAAATCCTTTCAAGATGGAGAGATGGTGAAAGAAGCCTTCGTAGAAGCAGCAGACGCCTTGTTTCGGGATTACACAAACAAAACAGAAATAGTAAACGCTATCAAGGCCGTCCAATTATCACGGAGCACAGTCACACGTCGCTGTGAAGTCATGGCTGAGGATTTGACCCAGCAACTCAGGAAGGACATAGAAGACTGCGAGTGTTTCTCACTCCAACTAGACGAGTCCACTGACGTGAGCGATACAGCGCAATTGTGCGTTTTTATCCGGATGGTGTTCACAGACATGACGGCGAAAGAGGAACTGCTGACAATTCTGCCAATGAAGGAACACACTCGGGGCGAGGACATTTTTCGGACATTTAAAAACTTTGTTGACAACACTAAACTCCCTATGTGTAAGTTGAGTTCCATCACAACGGATGGTGCGCCTGCGATGGTGGGCCGTTGTAATGGCTTCATCGCAAAATGCAGAGAGGATGACACATTCCCTGACTTTCTGAATTATCACTGCATCATACACCAGCACGCACTTTGTGCAAAAATGCTGAACATGAAAGAGGTCATGGATGTGTCACTTAAAGTGGCCTGTTCTATTCGGGCAAGACCTCTTCAAAGACGGCTGTTTCGTGCATATCTGGAGGATGCCGACTGTGTTCACACTGACCTCTTACTACACACCGACGTAAGATGGCTGAGTAGGGGCAATTTTCTCCAGAGATTTCGAGTGCTTCTACCGGAGATAAAGGAATTTCTCCATGGCACCAACCTCGCGGAGTACGCACGTCTAGATGACGAGGAGTGGCTGTTAGATCTGGCGTTTTTAACAGACATTACACACATGTTGAATGAGCTGAACTTGGAGCTACAAGGGAAAGACAGAACTGTGGTTGACATGATCAGCTCAGTTAATGCCTTCAAACGAAGACTGCATCTGCTGTGTTCAAAGCTGCAGCGCAAAGATTTGGCCAACTTCCAAAACATCGCCTCTGAGCTGGAGAAGCAAGGGAAGGACAGCGCGCTCCTTGACAGTGCGCGCTACACAGAGCAAGTCAATAACATTACATCTGACTTCGAGAAACGCTTCCGAGACTTTGCTTTGCTCGAGCCAATCGCCACATTCATGTGCTATCCGTTTGGTGAAGACCATGATATTGATTCGCTGGCCCAAAACATCGGAGCAGTGTTTCATCTGAACCCGTCTGCGCTGGAGGATGAGATGTTGTCGCTGCAGGCCGACATTCAGTTGAAGGCGCGTGCCCATGCCGGACAGTTTTGGAACTTATTCAGAGTTGAAAAGTATCCAAACGTCAGAAAATGTGCCACCTCACTGACCTCACTCTTCGGCTCGACTTATTTATGCGAGTCAGCCTTCTCCCAAATGAAGATAGTGAAGTCGAAATACCGTTCCCAATTAACTGATGAACATTTGGAGGCCTGCCTGAGACTAGCCATCAGCAGTTACTGTCCTGATTATGCAACATTGACGGACTCCATTCAGTGCAAGTCATCAGAATATGGTAGGGACCCACCTAAATATATTGAATTGTGTTTTGCAGCATTATATCAGGACCATGGAGAGAGGTTTCTTACCCTGCTTGTTTTTATGTGTTTCTTAACAGGGAAATGAAGGGACAGTCAGAGAGAGAGAGAGAGAGAGAGAGAGAGAGAGAGAGAGAGAGAGCCTATTGGACCTATGTATATATCATTATAACTTTGAGAGACTGTTCATAGGACCCATTTGAGTCTGGTGTCTAAGTTGAGTGTTCTACTCGTTTATTGTATTCCTTGTACTTATGTTTGGGTTTTATGTTTAAAATTGCAGGACCATGGAGAGTGGTTTCTTAGCCTGCTTGTTATGTGTTTCTTAACATAGAGAGAGAGAGAAATAGAGAGAGAGAGAGGTTAACATGCCTTTTTAGTTTGATGTATTCATGTATTTGTTTCTGTTCAAGAACCCAAATAGAGTTGTTGTAGTTATCCCATGTATAAATAAAACGTGTTATTCAGCCCCTTGCAATTTGGGATTTTATTTTTGGTTGGTAGACCTCGGTGAGCTGGTCATTTCAAAAGTAGCTCACCAGCCAAAAAAGTGTGGGCACCCCTGATCTAGGATTAAGACACCCTAAAACACTACAGCCCAACGTGGGGCTCGAACCCACGACCCTGAGATTAAGAGTCTCATGCTCTACCGACTGAGCTAGCCGGGCTGGCAACAATGATAAAATAGGCCAACATTTTGACTTTCAGATGGAAGGGCCGATTGCATTCCGCTTGCAAAAAAAGAGGTTGAGAGTTTGAATGAAGGGCGATCCGAAACACCTTTCTCTAGGCTTTCTCGTTTGGCCCTAGAGTTTGATTGAAGGGCAATCCGAAACACCCTTCTCTGGGCTTTCTCGTTTTGCCCTAGTTCTGCCGTGTTCACATTTAGTCAATGAACCAAACCTGGAGGTGAAATGTTTAAGGTATCGAAACAACTGGTCTGAATGATTTAGGATTAAGACACCATAATACACTACAGCCCAACGTGGGGCTCAAACCCACGACCCTGAGATTAAGAGTCTCATACTCTACCGACTGAGCTAACCGGGCTAACAACAATGCTAAAATAGGCCAACATTTTGACTTTCAGATGGAAGGGCCGATTGCATTCCGCTTGCAAACAAAGAGGTACAGAGTTTGATTGAAGGGCAATCTGAAACACCCTTCTCTAGGCTTTCTCGTTTTGCCTTAGTTCTGCCGTGTTCACATTTACTCAATGAACCAAACCTGGAGGTGAAAGGTTCAAGGTAGCGAAACAACTGGTCTGAATGATCTAGGATTAAGACACCCTGAAACACTACAGCCCAACGTGGGGCTCGAACCCACGACCCTGAGATTAAGAGTCTCATGCTCTACCGACTGAGCTAGCCAGGCCGGCATAATAAAATAGGCCAACATCTTGACTGTCAGATGGAAGGGCCGATTGCATTCCGCTTGCAAAAAAAGGGGTACAGAGTTTGATTGAAGGGTAATCTGAAAAACCCTTCTCTAGGCTTTCTCGTTTTGCCTTAGTTCTGCCGTGTTCACATTTAGTCAATGAACCAAACCTGGAGGATCAATATATATATATATGTATATATATATATATTGTTATGTTATGTTAATAATATAACATGCATCATAATACAGCTCCGTAGTACAAACCTTTCTTTAATCAAATCAGTTTTATTGATCCAGATGTTATCTCACAGCACTTTACAGATACTATACCGTACTCATTGTAGTGTATTACAATCTTCATTTACCAAAACCCCCTGTTTTAGAGTAACTTTGTGTCAGTCAGTGCGGGGGGAGCTATTCCTCATCTCTGCCACAGCTGGGGATCGAACCGCGGACCTTCCGCCCCACTTTCCTCTCCTTGCCCCCCTCCTTTTAAGAGAAGAATGGGCAGTAACCTTTGCCGTGGTCATTGATTGTAGTTCTCCTTCAATGATTTGAAGCATGCACTTGGTAGCTTTGTCATGGATGTTATAATGATGACCGTACGAAAGTTCAGTTGCCATGGTTCAGGGACGCGCTTATCCGAAAGTGTTTCCAAGGGCCTCTTGGTGGCATCCTCGTTCACGAGTTGATTGATGCTTGCATCCTTTGGTGAATAAAGGCCGCCTGTTATTGAAAATTCTCCCCGTTGGGGAATCGAACCCCGGTCTTCTGCATGACAAGCAAAAATACCGTCCATTATACTAACGAGGAATGATCTAGCAGCAATCTTAGCACGTCAACCCTAGGTGGCGCTCTTCGAGGGGTTACAGGTCATATCCAGGATAGCATTTGGGTTCAGTATACAGTTGCTGTCACGAAAGTCCATGACGCTGCAGCTGTGGCTGGATCCAGTGTAAAATCTCTCCGAGTCTCAGAAATCAACATGTGGTCCGTCGTTTTGAAGGTTTACAATTAAATATCAATGTTGCATCTACGCACAAACGTGTACTTAGCTTTTCATCAGTTTCTGTAGTGTAGTGGTCATCACGTTCGCCTAACATGCAAAAGGAACCCGGCTCAAAATCGAGCGAAACACTCTTCTTTGGGTTAGGATTAGGGTTCTTCTTTGTTCTCCTGCAGTCAATCGTCAACTCCTTGGTTTTAGAGGTGTTAAGGACCAGGTTGTTGTCCTAACTCCACTCAGATTATTCCCTTGACTTGACTAGATAGACTTATTCTCAAGTCAGTCTTCATCTTCCATATTGCAACCACTATCGTGCTACAACTGAGATGTAGAAGCTGGCTTTTTTCAGGGTACTCAAAAGAAAGGTTCCACCGAGATTTGAACTCGGATCGCTGGATTCAGAGTCCAGAGTGCTAACCATTACACCATGGAACCACATCAAATGTCCACACTGTATACAAAGAGATGGTATCTTTACACAGAGACTCAGACACGTAACTAACTCATCTCTCTACCGCTTCACCTTCAACTGCAAACTGCACCAGTATGCGCCAAGGTCATAGTTGGTTGAAACAAACAGAACAATATCCTTTGAAATGAGCAGAGAGGCAATGTTGTGCTCAACAGACCACACCTCTCCTATACCTGGCTGCGGCCCAAGATGTGTTGTTTTGGCTCCTCGAGTTACTCAAAGGGCTCTTCCCAAATCTTGACAATTTCCCCAGCCAGGGTCAGTAGACGAGTGAATGTTGAAGCTTTGCAAGACAACTGTTGTTTGATGATTACTTTCCGCATCAATACACAGGCTGAACAATTTAAGCTTGTATGCACACCTCCATAGCTCAGTTGGAAGACTGGAGGACTGTAGGTTGATCATCGCAGCAACGTTTGCATCGGCTACACTTTAGCACTTGAGATAACGGATGCATCGTCTTATGTAAATATGGCCTTGTGAACAGGGTTAAAATGGACGGAGAGAATCTGATCCAAAGCATTTACAATTAGCAGAGGATGGTTTCGATCCATCGACCTCTGGGTTATGGGCACAGCACGCTTCCGCTGCGCCACTCTGCTCGATGTTTAGAACTCCAAGGCTGGCAAAAATGTACTGTACTCATTGTCGGCCGTTTCAATTTTCGACCTTGACAAAGGCAGCGCATACCAGATCCAATCGTTCTTCTTTACATTTGGCAGTAGAGGCCCTTAAAAAATACAATTGCAGGAGTTTTGCCTTTTATGTTCATTGTGTCTGAGGCACTGATGATCTGATGATTGAGTAAGCATGTGCCTACTCAAAGTACGGTTGCACCGAGATTTGCACTTGGATCGCTGGATTCAGATTCCAAAGTGCTAACCATTACCCCATGGAACCACACGGAATGTGGGCACAATGTCCGCACAATGTCCGCACAATGTATAGTTTTATATGGGAGTTGTTTTTAATGAAACGGCCGTGATATTCAGTAAGTAAATAGTGTTCCCTGACCGGGAATCGAACCCGGGCCGCGGCGGTGAGAGCGCCGAATCCTAGCCACTAGACCACCAGGGAATGCTGTATCTGTATGTGAAGCTTGTGAAAAGGAATGCATGGAATGTATGACAGCTGGCAGCTGGAGAGTAGGGAAAACAGCTCCAGTAGGGTTCAATATCTACCTCTTAACAGTAATGTAATGTAGTGTGGAGGTAAAGGGCAGAGGGAGCAAGTTACCACTCATCCCCTTGTTTCTTCACAAAGTTTCTGTGGGAGCCTGGCTTGTTTTAGTTTCTCGAGGAAGTAGAGTCTTTGCTGGCCCTTTTTAACCCGGTGTGATATGTTGGAGGTCCTTGTAAGATGTTTTGACATATTGACTTCAAGAAACTTGAAGTTCTCCAGCCTTCCACTTCCCCATACATATGGGACTTCTTTCTTTGTTCTCCTGCAGTCAATCGTCAACTCCTTGGTTTTAGAGGTGTTAAGGACCAGGTTGTTGTCCTAACTCCACTCAGATTATTCCCTTGACTTGACTAGATAGACTTATTCTCAAGTCAGTCTTCATCTTCCATATTGCAACCACTATTGTGCTACAACTGAGATGTAGAAGCTGGCTTTTTTCAGGGTACTCAAAGAAAGGTTCCACCGAGATTTGAACTCGGATCGCTGGATTCAGAGTCCAGAGTGCTAACCATTACACCATGGAACCACATCAAATGTCCACACTGTATACAAAGAGATGGTATCTTTACACAGAGACTCAGACACGTAACTAACTCATCTCTCTACCGCTTCACCTTCAACTGCAAACTGCACCAGTATGCGCCAAGGTCATAGTTGGTTGAAACAAACAGAACAATATCCTTTGAAATGAGCAGAGAGGCAATGTTGTGCTCAACAGACCACACCTCTCCTATACCTGGCTGCGGCCCAAGATGTGTTGTTTTGGCTCCTCGAGTTACTCAAAGGGCTCTTCCCAAATCTTGACAATTTCCCCAGCCAGGGTCAGTAGACGAGTGAATGTTGAAGCTTTGCAAGACAACTGTTGTTTGATGATTACTTTCCGCATCAATACACAGGCTGAACAATTTAAGCTTGTATGCACACCTCCATAGCTCAGTTGGAAGACTGGAGGACTGTAGGTTGATCATCGCAGCAACGTTTGCATCGGCTACACTTTAGCACTTGAGATAACGGATGCATCGTCTTATGTAAATATGGCCTTGTGAACAGGGTTAAAATGGACGGAGAGAATCTGCTGATCCAAAGCATTTACAATTAGCAGAGGATGGTTTCGATCCATCGACCTCTGGGTTATGGGCACAGCACGCTTCCGCTGCGCCACTCTGCTCGATGTTTAGAACTCCAAGGCTGGCAAAAATGTACTGTACTCATTGTCGGCCGTTTCAATTTTCGACCTTGACAAAGGCAGCGCATACCAGATCCAATCGTTCTTCTTTACATTTGGCAGTAGAGGCCCTTAAAAAATACAATTGCAGGAGTTCTGCCTTTTATGTTCATTGTGTCTGAGGCACTGATGATCTGATGATTGAGTAAGCATGTGCCTACTCAAAGTACGGTTGCACCGAGATTTGCACTTGGATCGCTGGATTCAGATTCCAAAGTGCTAACCATTACCCCATGGAACCACACGGAATGTGGGCACAATGTCCGCACAATGTATAGTTTTATGTGGGAGTTTTTTTAATGAAACGGCCGTGATATTCAGTAGGTAAAGAGTGCTCCCTGACCGGGAATCGAACCCGGGCCGCGGCGGTGAGAGCGCCGAATCCTAGCCACTAGACCACCAGGGAATGCTGTATCTGTATGTGAAGCTTGTGAAAAGGAATGCATGGAATGTATGACAGCTGGCAGCTGGAGAGTAGGGAAAACAGCTCCAGTAGGGTTCAATATCTACCTCTTAACAGTAATGTAATGTAGTGTGGAGGTAAAGGGCAGAGGGAGCAAGTTACCACTCATCCCCTTGTTTCTTCACAAAGTTTCTGTGGGAGCCTGGCTTCTTTTAGTTTCTCGAGGAAGTAGAGTCTTTGCTGGCCCTTTTTAACCCGCTGTGATATGTTGGAGGTCCTTGTAAGATGTTTTGACATATTGACTTCAAGAAACTTGAAGTTCTCCACGCCTTCCACTTCCCCATACATATGGTGGACTTCTTTCTTTGTTCTCCTGCAGTCAATCGTCAACTCCTTGGTTTTAGAGGTGTTAAGGACCAGGTTGTTGTCCTAACTCCACTCAGATTATTCCCTTGACTTGACTAGATAGACTTATTCTCAAGTCAGTCTTCATCTTCCATATTGCAACCACTATCGTGCTACAACTGAGATGTAGAAGCTGGCTTTTTTCAGGGTACTCAAAAGAAAGGTTCCACCGAGATTTGAACTCGGATCGCTGGATTCAGAGTCCAGAGTGCTAACCATTACACCATGGAACCACATCAAATGTCCACACTGTATACAAAGAGATGGTATCTTTACACAGAGACTCAGACACGTAACTAACTCATCTCTCTACCGCTTCACCTTCAACTGCAAACTGCACCAGTATGCGCCAAGGTCATAGTTGGTTGAAACAAACAGAACAATATCCTTTGAAATGAGCAGAGAGGCAATGTTGTGCTCAACAGACCACACCTCTCCTATACCTGGCTGCGGCCCAAGATGTGTTGTTTTGGCTCCTCGAGTTACTCAAAGGGCTCTTCCCAAATCTTGACAATTTCCCCAGCCAGGGTCATAGACGAGTGAATGTTGAAGCTTTGCAAGACACTGTTGTTTGATGATTACTTTCCGCATCAATACACAGGCTGAACAATTTAAGCTTGTATGCACACCTCCATAGCTCAGTTGGAAGATTGGAGGACTGTAGGTGGATCATCGCAGCAACGTTTGCATCGGCTACACTTTAGCACTTGAGATAACGGATGCATCGTCTTATGTAAATATGGCCTTGTGAACAGGGTTAAAATGGACGGAGAGAATCTGCTGATCCAAAGCATTTACAATTAGCAGAGGATGGTTCGATCCATCGACCTCTGGGTTATGGGCCCAGCACGCTTCCGCTGCGCCACTCTGCTCGATGTTTAGAACTCCAAGGCTGGCAAAAATGTACTGTACTCATTGTCGGCCGTTTCAATTTTCAACCTTGACAAAGGCAGCGCATACCAGATCCAATCGTTCTTCTTTACATTTGGCAATAGAGGCCCTTAAAAAATACAATTGCAGGAGTTTTGCCTTTTATGTTCATTGTGTCTGAGGCACTGATGATCTGATGATTGAGTAAGCATGTGCCTACTCAAAGTACGGTTGCACCGTGATTTGCACTTGGATCGCTGGATTCAGATTCCAAAGTGCTAACCATTACCCCATGGAACCACACGGAATGTGGGCACAATGTCCGCACAATGTATAGTTTTATGTGGGAGTTGTTTTTAATGAAACGGCCGTGATATTCAGTAAGTAAAGAGTGTTCCCTGACCGGGAATCGAACCCGGGCCGCGGCGGTGAGAGCGCCGAATCCTAGCCACTAGACCACCAGGGAATGCTGTATTTGTATGTGAAGCTTGTTAAAAGGAATGCATGGAATGTATGACAGCTGGCAGCTGGAGAGTAGGGAAAACAGCTCCAGTAGGGTTCAATATCTACCTCTTAACAGTAATGTAATGTAGTGTGGAGGTAAAGGGCAGAGTGAGCAAGTTACCACTCATCCCCTTGTTTCTTCACAAAGTTTCTGTGGGAGCCTGGCTTGTTTTAGTTTCTCGAGGAAGTAGAGTCTTTTGCTGGCCCTTTTTAACCCGGTGTGATATGTTGGAGGTCCTTGTAAGATGTTTTGACATATTGACTTCAAGAAACTTGAAGTTCTCCACGCCTTCCACTTCCCCATACATATGGTGGACTTCTTTCTTTGTTCTCCTGCAGTCAACCGTCAACTCCTTGGTTTTAGAGGTGTTAAGGACCAGGTTGTTGTCCTAACTCCACTCAGATTATTTCCTTGACTTAACTAGATAGACTTATTCTCAAGTCAGTCTTCATCTTCCATATTGCAACCACTATCGTGCTACAACTGAGATGTAGAAGCTGGCTTTTTTCAGGGTACTCAAAGAAAGGTTCCACCGAGATTTGAACTCGGATCGCTGGATTCAGAGTCCAGAGTGCTAAGCATTACACCATAGAACCACATCAAATGTCCACACTGTATACAAAGAGATGGTATCTTTACACAGAGACTCAGACATGTAACTAACTCATCTCTCTACCGCTTCACCTTCAACTGCAAACTGCACCAGTATGCGCCAAGGTCATAGTTGGTTGAAACAAACAGAACAATATCCTTTGAAATGAGCAGAGAGGCAATGTTGTGCTCAACAGACCACACCTCTCCTATACCTGGCTGCGGCCCAAGATGTGTTGTTTTGGCTCCTCGAGTTACTCAAAGGGCTCTTCCCAAATCTTGACAATTTCCCCAGCCAGGGTCAGTAGACGAGTGAATGTTGAAGCTTTCCAAACAACTGTTGTTTGATGATTACTTTCCGCATCAATACACAGGCTGAACAATTTAAGCTTGTATGCACACCTCCATAGCTCAGTTGGAAGATTGGAGGACTGTAGGTTGATCATCGCAGCAACGTTTGCATCGGCTACACTTTAGCACTTGAGATAACGGATGCAACATCTTATGTAAATATGGCCTTGTGAACAGGGTTAAAATGGACGGAGAGAATCTGCTGATCCAAAGCATTTACAATTAGCAGAGGATGGTTTCGATCCATCGACCTCTGGGTTATGGGCCCAGCACGCTTCCGCTGCGCCACTCTGCTCGATGTTTAGAACTCCAAGGCTGGCAAAAATGTACTGTACTCATTGTCGGCCGTTTCAATTTTCAACCTTGACAAAGGCAGTGCATACCAGATCCAATCGTTCTTCTTTACATTTGGCAATAGAGGCCCTTAAAAAATACAATTGCAGGAGTTTTGCCTTTTATGTTCATTGTGTCTGAGGCACTGATGATCTGATGATTGAGTAAGCATGTGCCTACTCAAAGTACGGTTGCACCGTGATTTGCACTTGGATCGCTGGATTCAGATTCCAAAGTGCTAACCATTACCCCATGGAACCACACGGAATGTGGGCACAATGTCCGCACAATGTCCGCACAATGTATAGTTTTATGTGGGAGTTGTTTTTAATGAAACGGCCGTGATATTCAGTAAGTAAAGAGTGTTCCCTGACCGGGAATCGAACCCGGACCGCGGCGGTGAGAGCACCGAATCCTAGCCACTAGACCACCAACGTGTGGCGTTTCACTGTCAAGGGGGGCGATATAGCGTGTATGTAATTACATTGCAAATACTGACTTGAGCCCCACCACTGTATGGGTTAGCCCTACCATAGATTACCCAACAAAAATACTCTGGAGCCGCCACTGCCGTCAGGCCTAAAGGTGCATGCTTCTTCTGCAGGTTGATTAGGAGCTGTGGTCAGACCCAGTGAGGTGGTAAAAAACAGCCTAAGCACTTTTCTTTCCTCTGTTTTTGGTTAATAGATTTTTTGTATTTCTTTTTCCTCAAAGTTTTCCTTTCCATTTACTGTATTTGACAGAGGCATCATTTTTGTTTACACAACTATAATGATGTATTGTGCATGAATGTAGCACCAATTTGTTTTGGAGAAAAGCAAAAGTATAACAACAGTATATTTGTGTTTCTGCACATATTTTTGTAGACTTGAACAATCTTTATTTGCAGAATTCTCTACACACAGAACGCCATAAAAGATGTGTGTGCATAGATTGAGCACAATGGTGTGTCGTTGGTTGGACAAAGTGTCTTGTACAATAAATGAAGTGTCTGCCATTTGGGGCAAAAGTTTGGTTTTGGTAAGCGTTTAAGTAGTTTTGAATGTAGTGCTTCATTCTGCAGGATATATGAGAAGAAGATGTTCCTCAAGGCTCCTGCATGACTTCAGAAAAAAATTAAATGTAATATGCTGCATTTCCCACTTAAATATGCACTTTAGACTGGCACATGCCTTGTGAAACACAACTAGATGGTCCAGGGCCTGTGCTTCGCTGATCTTCTGCGTTATCTTTTTAGTCGGCTGTGGTGGAAGCATATGCACGAGCAGCAGGAACAATGCCATATCACTGTCCCATTCCGTAAGATATGAAAAACATACATTCACTTGTATCACTTGTATCTTTCTATTGAGAACTACATTTCAAAGCAATCTAATCAACTCCATGTGACCGTCCATGGCTTATTAGACTGTGAGCTAATACCTGGACCTTCCTCTGGTGATTCATCACTCCTGGCCGACTTCAGCAAACTCTGGAGAACTGGGGAAGCAGTAAGGCTCTCTGCTTCTCTTATGATCTTCCCTTTCTAGGATAAGGGTCACTTCTTAAGCAGTTCAGCTTAAGCGGAGGCTGAAATCTTGAAGAATCTAAAGCAATACAGAAAAATAAAATACATTTGTTAAATTGACACATTTGACAATCAATCACATGCCAAGCCTAAAGTAATGAACTGCAGTTAGAGAAAACGTAATAATATCAAGCAGCCTTGGAAATACTGTGAGAACAGTGTGAGACTCTTCAGGATAGTGGAGAAGCTGCTGTCTAAATTCAAAAGTCTCCTTCATCTTCTGCAGGATGATTTCTCTCTCACTGCTGTGGTTCATCAGGGTTATGTTTTCCCTACAACGATCTTCATCAAGTTGACCACCAAGTTTTTGGTTCCTTTTTGGTTCCTTGCAATAGTTTTTAGCCACTATGCCAGAAAGTCTGAGCCACTTTGGTTGTCACAGAAATGTTCTTTTAAAAAAGGACAGAGGCATATTCTTAAACACGCTTCATTAAACCCCCTTCCAAATAGTGTTTCGTTTTTTCACAATAGGCACCCTATATAAATAAAACATTTATATAGGTTACATATCTACGGAGCCCCTAAAGGTTCATGGAGAGAAAAAAAAAGTATTTTGTGCGAACGAGAAATTATTTCGTTAGTTTCTCGTTCGCACGAGAAAGTTACCGGTGCGCCAAGTAGGAAGTGGAGCACAGAGGAGACAACCGTTTCATTGCAGACTGTTAGGTTTATGTGGAGAAATGGCAGTGCATACATTATTTGAGATATATTTCAAACTCAGACTTTATTTAGGGACATTTTGGCCAGGGGTGTAGAGCTATTTGTTTAAGCACAGGACAAACCTCCTTCACTTTATGAAATCTCTGCGGCACCAGTGGCCTGTACTACGAAGCAGGATTTGCTATTTACTATTCATTCATGAAGTATGACGCTGAGCTGTCAGCACGCTTCTCAATGTTTGTGATTGGTCAAATGTTTCTAACCCCGCCCCTTTCAGGTGAACACACTCTCAGCCGGACAGAGAAACCCTGGTTGATTTACTGAGTTGATAACCAGCTTCGTAGGACCGCTTAGCGAGATCGCGTTTGTTAGGGTTAGTTAAGCCGGGTAACTCAAACATATCCAGGGTCTGTTGAACTGGCTTCGTTGTACAGGGCACTGGAGGCAGTAACGTGTAACTCAGCAGAATCTGAGAAGAGCAGCACCAGCTGCAAAGAGCTGTGCCTTTTACTGTTTACTTCACTGTTTCCCTTCATTAGAACAGCTGAATAGAGATCGAGGCTGCTACGTTTAACCACACACACCTCTACACACATTGAACTACCAGAGTATTCCCCCTATTACTCGTTTTATGAAGGAGATGTCCGGTCACCAGGGCGCATGATGTGTGTGTGTTTGTGCTCAGCTCCGCTCTGTGTGTGTGTGTCCGACACCACCGGCATTTGTTTTCAAATTACCATGAACAGTAATTTACACAAATCTGGTTCTCCATAGTTATATGTATATTCCCAAGTGAAAGAAATATGTTTAAAGGGCCCATGTCATGGCCATTTCCACTGATCATAATTCCATTGTTGAGGTATACTAAAATAGAGTTATACTGTGCATTTTTCCAAACTCACATTGGTTTCGCATACAGCATCTCTGTAAAGTATGTGTATTCAGCAGTATTCACTCTCTCCACTAAACGGCTCGTTGCAGCTCTTGCCCCCCCTCCCTGTGAGCACAGTGTGCTCTGATTGGTCGGGACGTTGTGAATCGCGCTGAGCTCCGTGGAGGTGTGGTTTCCTTGTTTAGCGATACACAGCGAAACACAGCCAAACTCATCCTGAGCACACACAAACTCACAGCCGAAGT
Organism: Dissostichus eleginoides; assembly: GCA_031216635.1. NCBI lineage: Eukaryota > Metazoa > Chordata > Actinopteri > Perciformes > Nototheniidae > Dissostichus > Dissostichus eleginoides. Next base: position 21,357,901 of record CM062283.1, on the reverse strand, counting down.
AAAAACAATAAGTGTGGCTTGATATTGAGTAAGAAAAAGGTTGATAAACGCTGTGAGAATGGGTCTGCAGAGAGAATTTCGCCGCGATCCCAACTGTCTGTTATCAGCCTGCAGCCAGGGATGAGAAATCAGCAGAGCTGCCTGCACTGAGTGTGTGTGTGAGGAAGTCCGTGGATTGGTCAATTTGGACCAATCAGCAGAGGCTTAACGTAACGGCTCCACGGATTGGTCCATTTGGTTCCGGGTACGAGCTGACGTCAGCTCGTACCCGGAACCAAACAGACCCATCCGTGGAGCAAAGAAAGAAACTGAGAAATCTCCAACGAGGCGTTTTGGGGAGGAATTTTCTATGTTAGAGTTTTACTCGCTACAGGGTGTACTTTGAGGGTTTGTGACTCTGCAGACCGTTTACATGCATAAAAACCTACATAACTAAAGTAACCTGTATATCCTATATAACCTGTTTCAATAATTATAACCTGTTTTAATAATTATAACTTTGTCTGTGTAAAATGTATACTTATGAAACTAGACCAAGTGTTCTTATTTTGTTTTGTTTGATGTGGTCAATTGTGTGTGCGTTGACGTAGGAATGTAGAGGATCCAGTCGCCCCCCCGGGTTTTTAATGGGCCGGATAGGAGCATGGGGGGGTTGCAGGAGAAAGGTAATAAAACTGACACCATTGAGTCTATGCAGAGATTGTACTGAGAGAAAGATTGGGATGCGGAGTGGTACGGCCAGGTGCTGAGGATAAACGAAGATAAGGATTGGTACCTCACCCCCGTTCGACCCAGAATTGTTTATTTTATGGCTGCCATAAAAGATGACCTGGGACTGATCGGCGGCGCAGGAGATCCAAACTTCCCACACCTATGGCTGACTCACTCTGATTCGCTGTTTAGACTTCGTCAATGGCTGACTCACTCTGATTCACTGCCTAGGGCTCGCCCAGGAGTGAGTCCACCAATGGATGAACACCTAGGGAGGAGCAACCGACACAACTCCTCCCACACAACTCCTCTCCGTTTGTGGGCATAAATATTATGAATTCTGTACACTCGGGGCCTCTGTTCTGTCTGACTGTCTGATACGTACATCGCACGGTAGTAAGAGCCAAGGCCCGAAGTACTTCGTTATATTGTACTGTTGTTTTTACCATTAAATCAGCTTATTGTTAAACCTCATATCTCTGCGTCTGAGCCGTTCCTTTTTACAGCAGACCACTCATCAAACGAACGGCGCGGAGCGGGCTCGAACCTTCAACCACTGAAGGGTGCTTCAACCCAACATAACACACAAGGTGACGGTTAATAACCAGAAAAGCATGACATGGGCCCTTTAATCTTAATCTCGATGTAGTGCTATAGTCCTGCCGGAATGCACCGGAACGAACGACACTATCATAAACAAATGCCCACACACACACAACACACACACACACACACACACACACACACACACACACGCCCTGGCGACCGGACATATTCTTCATAAAACTAATAATATGGCGTAATAATCGGGCAGTTCGATGTGTTTTACCATAAGAAAGTATCTCGTGCGAACGAGAAAGTATCTCTTGCGAACGAGAAAGTATAACGTGCGCACAAATTAATAAAGCGTGGCCTCGTTTTATTTAAATTGAGGCCACGAATTACATCTCGTGCGCACAAATTAATAAAACGTGGCCTCGTTTTATTAAATTGAGGCCACGAATTACATCTTGTGCGCCAAATTAATAAAACGTGGCCTCGTTTTATTTATTTGTCTCTCTATGAACCCTCAAGGGCGTACATATCCTTTCTTGGAGAGTGGGTCTTTTAATGCAGGGATTAAGGAGACAATTCCAAATGCGTATTTCTCTTTTGTTAAACGCTGAGGAATTCTTCCGCAAATGTCTTGAGTTGTTTTTAATGAAACAGCCGTGATATTCAGTAAGTAAAGAGTGTTCCCTGACCGGGAATCGAACCCGGGCCGCGGCGGTGAGAGCGCCGAATCCTAGCCACTAGACCACCAGGGAATGCTGTATCTGTATGTGAAGCTTGTGAAAAGGAATGCATGGAATGTATGACAGCTGGCTTGTGGAGAGTAGGGAAAACAGCTCCAGTAGGGTTCAATATCTACCTCTTAACAGTAATGTAATGTAGTGTGGAGGTAAAGGGCAGAGTGAGCAAGTTACCACTCATCCCCTTGTTTCTTCACAAAGTTTCTGTGGGAGCCTGGCTTGTTTTAGTTTCTCGAGGAAGTAGAGTCTTTGCTGGCCCTTTTTAACCCGGTGTGATATGTTGGAGGTCCTTGTAAGATGTTTTGACATATTGACTTCAAGAAACTTGAAGTTCTCCACGCCTTCCACTTCCCCATACATATGGTGGACTTCTTTCTTTGTTCTCCTGCAGTCAATCGTCAACTCCTTGGTTTTAGAGGTGTTAAGGACCAGGTTGTTGTCCTAACTCCACTCAGATTATTCCCTTGACTTGACTAGATAGACTTATTCTCAAGTCAGTCTTCATCTTCCGTATTGCAACCACTATCGTGCTACAACTGAGATGTAGAAGCTGGCTTTTTTCAGGGTACTCAAAAGAAAGGTTCCACCGAGATTTGAACTCGGATCGCTGGATTCAGAGTCCAGAGTGCTAACCATTACACCATGGAACCACATTAAATGTCCACACTGTATACAAAGAGATGGTATCTTTACACAGAGACTCAGACACGTAACTAACTCATCTCTCTACCGCTTCACTTCAACTGCAAACTGCACCAGTATGCGCCAAGGTCATAGTGGTTGAAACAAACAGAACAATATCCTTTGAAATGAGCAGAGAGGCAATGTTGTGCTCAACAGACCACACCTCTCCTATACCTGGCTGCGGCCCAAGATGTGTTGTTTTGGCTCCTCGAGTTACTCAAAGGGCTCTTCCCAAATCTTGACAATTTCCCCAGCCAGGGTCAGTAGACGAGTGAATGTTGAAGCTTTGCAAGACAACTGTTGTTTGATGATTACTTTCCGCATCAATACACAGGCTGAACAATTTAAGCTTGTATGCACACCTCCATAGCTCAGTTGGAAGATTGGAGGACTGTAGGTGGATCATCGCAGCAACGTTTGCATCGGCTACACTTTAGCACTTGAGATAACGGATGCATCGTCTTATGTAAATATGGCCTTGTGAACAGGGTTAAAATGGACGGAGAGAATCTGCTGATCCAAAGCATTTACAATTAGCAGAGGATGGTTTCGATCCATCGACCTCGGTTATGGGCCCAGCACGCTTCCGCTGCGCCACTCTGCTCGATGTTTAGAACTCCAAGGCTGGCAAAAATGTACTGTACTCATTGTCGGCCGTTTCAATTTTCAACCTTGACAAAGGCAGCGCATACCAGATCCAATCGTTCTTCTTTACATTTGGCAATAGAGGCCCTTAAAAAATACAATTGCAGGAGTTTTGCCTTTTATGTTCATTGTGTCTGAGGCACTGATGATCTGATGATTGAGTAAGCATGTGCCTACTCAAAGTACGGTTGCACCGTGATTTGCACTTGGATCGCTGGATTCAGATTCCAAAGTGCTAACCATTACCCCATGGAACCACACGGAATGTGGGCACAATGTCCGCACAATGTATAGTTTTATGTGGGAGTTGTTTTTAATGAAACGGCCGTGATATTCAGTAAGTAAAGAGTGTTCCCTGACCGGGATCGAACCCGGCCGCGGCGGTGAGAGCGCCGAATCCTAGCCACTAGACCACCAGGGAATGCTGTATTTGTATGTGAAGCTTGTTAAAAGGAATGCATGGAATGTATGACAGCTGGCAGCTGGAGAGTAGGGAAAACAGCTCCAGTAGGGTTCAATATCTACCTCTTAACAGTAATGTAATGTAGTGTGGAGGTAAAGGGCAGAGTGAGCAAGTTACCACTCATCCCCTTGTTTCTTCACAAAGTTTCTGTGGGAGCCTGGCTTGTTTTAGTTTCTCGAGGAAGTAGAGTCTTTGCTGGCCCTTTTTAACCCGGTGTGATATGTTGGAGGTCCTTGTAAGATGTTTTGACATATTGACTTCAAGAAACTTGAAGTTCTCCACGCCTTCCACTTCCCCATACATATGGTGGACTTCTTTCTTTGTTCTCCTGCAGTCAACCGTCAACTCCTTGGTTTTAGAGGTGTTAAGGACCAGGTTGTTGTCCTAACCACTCAGATTATTTCCTTGACTTAACTAGATAGACTTATTCTCAAGTCAGTCTTCATCTTCCATATTGCAACCACTATCGTGCTACAACTGAGATGTAGAAGCTGGCTTTTTTCAGGGTACTCAAAGAAAGGTTCCACCGAGATTTGAACTCGGATCGCTGGATTCAGAGTCCAGAGTGCTAAGCATTACACCATAGAACCACATCAAATGTCCACACTGTATACAAAGAGATGGTATCTTTACACAGAGACTCAGACATGTAACTAACATCTCTCTACCGCTTCACCTTCAACTGCAAACTGCACCAGTATGCGCCAAGGTCATAGTTGGTTGAAAAAACAGAACAATATCCTTTGAAATGAGCAGAGAGGCAATGTTGTGCTCAACAGACCACACCTCTCCTATACCTGGCTGCGGCCCAAGATGTGTTGTTTTGGCTCCTCGAGTTACTCAAAGGGCTCTCCCAAATCTTGACAATTTCCCCAGCCAGGGTCAGTAGACGAGTGAATGTTGAAGCTTTCCAAACAACTGTTGTTTGATGATTACTTTCCGCATCAATACACAGGCTGAACAATTTAAGCTTGTATGCACACCTCCATAGCTCAGTTGGAAGATTGGAGGACTGTAGGTTGATCATCGCAGCAACGTTTGCATCGGCTACACTTTAGCACTTGAGATAACGGATGCAACATCTTATGTAAATATGGCCTTGTGAACAGGGTTAAAATGGACGGAGAGAATCTGCTGATCCAAAGCATTTACAATTAGCAGAGGATGGTTTCGATCCATCGACCTCTGGGTTATGGGCCCAGCACGCTTCCGCTGCGCCACTCTGCTCGATGTTTAGAACTCCAAGGCTGGCAAAATGTACTGTACTCATTGTCGGCCGTTTCAATTTTCAACCTTGACAAAGGCAGTGCATACCAGATCCAATCGTTCTTCTTTACATTTGGCAATAGAGGCCCTTAAAAAATACAATTGCAGGAGTTTTGCCTTTTATGTTCATTGTGTCTGAGGCACTGATGATCTGATGATTGAGTAAGCATGTGCCTACTCAAAGTACGGTTGCACCGTGATTTGCACTTGGATCGCTGGATTCAGATTCCAAAGTGCTAACCATTACCCCATGGAACCACACGGAATGTGGGCACAATGTCCGCACAATGTCCGCACAATGTATAGTTTTATGTGGGAGTTGTTTTTAATGAAACGGCCGTGATATTCAGTAAGTAAAGAGTGTTCCCTGACCGGGAATCGAACCCGGACCGCGGCGGTGAGAGCACCGAATCCTAGCCACTAGACCACCAACGTGTGGCGTTTCACTGTCAAGGGGGGCGATATAGCGTGTATGTAATTACATTGCAAATACTGACTTGAGCCCCACCACTGTATGGGTTAGCCCTACCATAGATTACCAACAAAAATACTCTGGAGCCGCCACTGCCGTCAGGCCTAAAGGTGCATGCTTCTTCTGCAGGTTGATTAGGAGCTGTGGTCAGACCCAGTGAGGTGGTAAAAAACAGCCTAAGCACTTTTCTTTCCTCTGTTTTTGGTTAATAGATTTTTTGTATTTCTTTTTCCTCAAAGTTTTCCTTTCCATTTACTGTATTTGACAGAGGCATCATTTTTGTTTACACAACTATAATGATGTATTGTGCATGAATGTAGCACCAATTTGTTTGGAGAAAAGCAAAAGTATAACAACAGTATATTTGTGTTTCTGCACATATTTTTGTAGACTTGAACAATCTTTATTTGCAGAATTCTCTACACACAGAACGCCATAAAAGATGTGTGTGCATAGATTGAGCACAATGGTGTGTCGTTGGTTGGACAAAGTGTCTTGTACAATAAATGAAGTGTCTGCCATTTGGGGCAAAAGTTTGGTTTGGTAAGCGTTTAAGTAGTTTTGAATGTAGTGCTTCATTCTGCAGGATATATGAGAAGAAGATGTTCCTCAAGGCTCCTGCATGACTTCAGAAAAAAATTAAATGTAATATGCTGCATTTCCCACTTAAATATGCACTTTAGACTGGCACATGCCTTGTGAAACACAACTAGATGGTCCAGGGCCTGTGCTTCGCTGATCTTCTGCGTTATCTTTTTAGTCGGCTGTGGTGGAAGCATATGCACGAGCAGCAGGAACAATGCCATATCACTGTCCCATTCCGTAAGATATGAAAAACATACATTCACTTGTATCACTTGTATCTTTCTATTGAGAACTACATTTCAAAGCAATCTAATCAACTCCATGTGACCGTCCATGGCTTATTAGACTTGAGCTAATACCTGGACCTTCCTCTGGTGATTCATCACTCCTGGCCGACTTCAGCAAACTCTGGAGAACTGGGGAAGCAGTAAGGCTCTCTGCTTCTCTTATGATCTTCCCTTTCTAGGATAAGGGTCACTTCTTAAGCAGTTCAGCTTAAGCGGAGGCTGAAATCTTGAAGAATCTAAAGCAATACAGAAAAATAAAATACATTTGTTAAATTGACACATTTGACAATCAATCACATGCCAAGCCTAAAGTAATGAACTGCAGTTAGAGAAAACGTAATAATATCAAGCAGCCTTGGAAATACTGTGAGAACAGTGTGAGACTCTTCAGGATAGTGGAGAAGCTGCTGTCTAAATTCAAAAGTCTCCTTCATCTTCTGCAGGATGATTTCTCTCTCACTGCTGTGGTTCATCAGGGTTATGTTTTCCCTACAACGATCTTCATCAAGTTGACCACAAGTTTTGGTTCCTTTTTGGTTCCTTGCAATAGTTTTTAGCCACTATGCCAGAAAGTCTGAGCCACTTTGGTTGTCACAGAAATGTTCTTTTAAAAAAGGACAGAGGCATATTCTTAAACACGCTTCATTAAACCCCCTTCCAAATAGTGTTTCGTTTTTCACAATAGGCACCCTATATAAATAAAACATTTATATAGGTTACATATCTACGGAGCCCCTAAAGGTTCATGGAGAGAAAAAAAAAGTATTTGTGCGAACGAGAAATTATTTCGTTAGTTTCTCGTTCGCACGAGAAAGTTACCGGTGCGCCAAGTAGGAAGTGGAGCAGCAGGAGACAACCGTTTCATTGCAGACTGTTAGGTTTATGTGGAGAAATGGCAGTGCATACATTATTTGAGATATATTTCAAACTCGGACTTTATTTAGGGACATTTTGGCCAGGGGTGTAGAGCTATTTGTTTAAGCACAGGACAAACCTCCTTCACTTTATGAAATCTCTGCGGCACCAGTGGCCTGTACTACGAAGCAGGATTTGCTATTTATTCATTCATGAAGTATGACGCTGAGCTGTCAGCACGCTTCTCAATGTTTGTGATTGGTCAAATTCTAACCCCGCCCCTTTCAGGTGAACACTCTCAGCCGGACAGAGAAACCCTGGTTGATTTACTGAGTTGATAACCAGCTTCGTAGGACCGCTTAGCGAGATCGCGTTTGTTAGGGTTAGTTAAGCCGGGTAACTCAAACATATCCAGGGTCTGTTGAACTGGCTTCGTTGTACAGGGCACTGGAGGCAGTAACGTGTAACTCAGCAGAATCTGAGAAGAGCAGCACCAGCTGCAAAGAGCTGTGCCTTTTACTGTTTACTTCACTGTTTCCCTTCATTAGAACAGCTGAATAGAGATCGAGGCTGCTACGTTTAACCACACACACCTCTACACACATTGAATACCAGAGTATTCCCCCTATTACTCGTTTTATGAAGGAGATGTCCGGTCACCAGGGCGCATGATGTGTGGTGTTTGTGCTCAGCTCCGCTCTGTGTGTGTGTCCGACACCACCGGCATTTGTTTTCAAATTACCATGAACAGTAATTTACACAAATCTGGTTCTCCATAGTTATATGTATATTCCCAAGTGAAAGAAATATGTTTAAAGGGCCATGTCATGGCCATTTCCACTGATCATAATTCCATTGTTGAGGTATACTAAAATAGAGTTATACTGTGCATTTTTCCAAACTCACATGGTTTCGCATACAGATCTCTGTAAAGTATGTGTATTCAGCAGATTCACTCTCCACTAAACGGCTCGTTGCAGCTCTTGCCCCCCCCTCCTGTGAGCACAGTGTGCTCTGATTGGTCGGGACGTTGTGAATCGCGCTGAGCTCCGTGGAGGTGTGGTTTCCTTGTTTAGCGATACACAGCGAAACACAGCAAACTCATCCTGAGCACACACAAACTCACAGCCGAAGTAAAAACAATAAGTGTGGCTTGATATTGAGTAAGAAAAAGGTTGATAAACGCTGTGAGAATGGGTCTGCAGAGAGAATTCGCCGCGATCCCAAACTGTCTGTTATCAGCCTGCAGCCAGGGATGAGAAATCAGCAGAGCTGCCTGCACTGAGTGTGTGTGAGGAAGTCCGTGGATTGGTCAATTTGGACCAATCAGCAGAGGCTTAACGTAACGGCTCCACGGATTGGTCCATTTGGTCCGGGTACGAGCTGACGTCAGCTCGTACCCGGAACCAAACAGACCCATCCGTGGAGCAAAGAAAGAAACTGAGAAATCTCCAACGAGGCGTTTTGGGGAGGAATTTTCTATGTTAGAGTTTTACTCGCTACAGGGTGTACTTTGAGGGTTTGTGACTCTGCAGACCGTTACATGCATAAAAACCTACATAACTAAAGTAACCTGTATATCCTATATAACCTGTTTCAATAATTATAACCTGTTTAATAATTATAACTTTGTCTGTGTAAAATGTATACTTATGAAACTAGACAAGTGTTCTTATTTTGTTTTGTTTGATGTGGTCAATTGTGTGTGCGTTGACGTAGGAATGTAGAGGATCCAGTCGCCCCCCGGGTTTTTAATGGGCGGATAGGAGCATGGGGGGTTGCAGGAGAAAGGTAATAAAACTGACACCATTGAGTCTATGCAGAGATTGTACTGAGAGAAAGATTGGGATGCGGAGTGGTACGGCCAGGTGCTGAGGATAAACGAAGATAAGGATTGGTACCTCACCCCGTTCGACCCAGAATTGTTTATTTATGGCTGCCATAAAAGATGACCTGGGACTGATCGGCGGCGCAGGAGATCCAAACTTCCCACACCTATGGCTGACTCACTCTGATTCGCTGTTTAGACTTCGTCAATGGCTGACTCACTCTGATTCACTGCCTAGGGCTCGCCCAGGAGTGAGTCCACCAATGGATGAACACCTAGGGAGGAGCAACCGACACAACTCCTCCCACACAACTCCTCTCCGTTTGTGGGCATAAATATTATGAATTCTGTACACTCGGGGCCTCTGTTCTGTCTGACTGTCTGATACGTACATCGCACGGTAGTAAGAGCCAAGGCCCGAAGTACTTCGTTATATTGTACTGTTGTTTTTACCATTAAATCAGCTTATTGTTAAACCTCATATCTCTGCGTCTGAGCCGTTCCTTTTTACAGCAGACCACTCATCAAACGAACGGCGCGGAGCGGGCTCGAACCTTCAACCACTGAAGGGTGCTTCAACCCAACATAACACACAAGGTGACGGTTAATAACCAGAAAAGCATGACATGGGCCCTTTAATCTTAATCTCGATGTAGTGCTATAGTCCTGCCGGAATGCACCGGAACGAACGACACTATCATAAACAAATGCCCACACACACACACACACACACACACACACACACACACACACACACACACACGCCCTGGCGACCGGACATATTCTTCATAAAACTAATAATATGGCGTAATAATCGGGCAGTTCGATGTGTTTTACCATAAGAAAGTATCTCGTGCGAACGAGAAAGTATCTCTTGCGAACGAGAAAGTATAACGTGCGCACAAATTAATAAAGCGTGGCCTCGTTTTATTTAAATTGAGGCCACGAATTACATCTCGTGCGCACAAATTAATAAAACGTGGCCTCGTTTTATTAAATTGAGGCCACGAATTACATCTTGTGCGCCAAATTAATAAAACGTGGCCTCGTTTTATTTATTTGTCTCTCTATGAACCCTCAAGGGCGTACATATCCTTTCTTGGAGAGTGGGTCTTTTAATGCAGGGATTAAGGAGACAATTCCAAATGCGTATTTCTCTTTTGTTAAACGCTGAGGAATTCTTCCGCAAATGTCTTGAGGATTCATGCAGCATGTACATTAAAAGAATGTGTGAAGCAAGAAGTAAAATAATCATTAAGCAATAGAGAGCAGAAGTCCCTCCCGTTCCGGTGATCCACCATGGGACCTTATTTCGGAAAGATTATGTATTGAAGTCAATGGCGAGAGAAAAGTTATCTTTCGATCCCGTTTGAATTGTGCCATTAATTACACATATGATGTTTGTTAATCTTAAAAAATCTTTTCCAAGTCAAAAAAGTCACAGTTTGTCGTAAAACTGAGAAGTAACACTTATTTGTGTGTGAAACCGCTCAATTAACTAAATCTCTGGTCTCGCACAATACACGTCACCAACATCAGAATGAGGTGAAAAGTATTAAACGAGGTGGAAATCATTACACGTCTGAGAGCTGCTATTACACAAAGGGGAGTTAGTCTGTTCCGTAAGAGCCAGCAATGCGGGACCGGCTGTATACAAGGTTTCGGTGAGTGTCAAACGAGTGTAATGTGTAACGTTAAAGGTAGGGTAGGTAATTCACTTCAGAAACACTTTTTGTTATATTCCATGGAATGCTCTTAACATCCTGATAGCAATGAATACATTAAATGCTTTGACAATAAATACATAAAAAAAAGCACGACCACATTTGTTTTGGCTAAAATAACTTGATGGCCTACCTGCCTGTCAGCCTTCCATCTCGTGCACAAACTTATCTCGTGCCCTCATTGGTCAAAATTGTGTCATCGTGTGTGTTGGAGGAGGGGCTCTGTGAGGAAGTCTGAAGGAAGGGGCAGATTCTTTTCGGCTGCATACTTTCAAATTCTAGCGCACTCGAGCTGGTTTCTCCATTCTTACCTACCCTACCTTTAATGTCAGCTAGCTAACATTAGCTGACAATGTACACTCCCGTGTTTTGTTTTAGCAACTCGTTCTCTGTGTACCTTGTCCTTTCCAACACTAATGTTATCCACAGCATACACAGCGATCACGCAGTTCTTAACGAGAAAACTAGTTGCTAAAACAAAACACGGGAGTGTACCTTGTTAGCTAATGTTAGCTAGCTGACATTAACGTTACACATTACACTCGTTTAACACTCACCGAAACATTGTACAGCCAGTCCCGCATGCTGGCTCTTACGGAACCGACTAATGCCCGTTTCACACCAACGCGGTTCCAGGGCCGGTTCGGTGCTAGAGCCTGAAAAGCACCGGTTTTTCCTGTTCACACCGCAGCGGAGCCGCCTCTAAGCTCCGGAATCCGGTTTGTTTCAAGCACCAAAAAATTGTCGGTCTAGAAGCAAGAACCGCATACGTCACGCTCACGTCGGAGGGCGGCGAGATTAACCTGAGCTAACAGTTAAAGACGAGTACGGCAAATAAAAGTTGTAACAAGCAGTAGCGCTGAGCAAAGTGACTAGAACGCAACCACACACTTATAAAAAAAACACACTTTATAAAGTCAGGCAACACTATCCAGGCTTCGTGTGATTCTGTTTATTTGTACCTTTCTTTGACCATCCGTTCGCTGTTATTGATCATTGTGGAGAGCAGGCAGACGTTTTGTTTTGTATCATAGCAGCTATCGGATGGAATCAATACATGGGCTGCACAGGTTGTCATGTCCGACTATCACAAGTAGAATCATAATGAAAAATACGCCGTTAAAATGTGCCTGTTTAAAACGGCTTATGCCACAATAGGATAGCAACAACAAGTAGTCAAGATAGTCAGTTTAGCTTCGGTTGCTATGCTAACATCACCCATTTTATACCAGAGAAACTTTCATAACAGCGTTGTAATGCCAAACAGTGTCAATTCATACTGAAACACATTCACTTATGGGGAATTGGGGATATGTATCAGCTGCTTGTTTGACAGTCAGACAGTGAATACTTTACAGCGGCCGCTGCCGTGTGAGCTAACCCGGAGCTAACGGTAGAATAAACTCCGGTGGAAGAGCAGCACTGCAGCAGTCGGTAAATGCCGCTGAAACACATTAATAAACAATGAACCACGGCACTCTGGAGAAAAGCAGGGTTCGAGTTATGTGGGAGCCAATGGGAGCTGAGCTCCCATAAGGAGCGATCGTAGCTCCCACGGACGCAGTGAAATCATACATCTGTGGGGGTCGCTAATACATTACCGACCACCATTATTTTAACAAAAAATGCATCACAAATAATAAATGTTTCAATGTAATGAGTAACATTTACATTAACGAAATAGAGATCAATAAAATATTGCGCAATCTATGCCTTTGAACGTGCTGCGCGCGCCCGAAGAATAAACCGTTATATGATATAACGGTTTATTCTTCGGTCGCGAGCATATAACTTATATCAACAGACATTCAAATGCATATATTGACAAGATAATATACACGAGTACCGTAGGCTAGCAGACGATTACCATGCCCACAAAAAAAAGGCCACTGCCGCCGACGGGGTCTACAAGCCTGGCTAGTTTTGGTTTTCTCACAAAGAAACAGAAAACAGCTTTAGACAACCAAAATGCACCTGCTATCGTGACAGCTAGCACTAAATTTGCTAATGCACCTGCTAGCGTGACAGCTAGCACTAACTTTGCTAATGCACCTGCTAGCGTGACAGCTAGCAGCACTAACTTTGCTGCTATGGCGGATGCTGTCTTTGCTACCGGACCTGATACTGCTGAATGTGGGACCACCGGCACACACGCAGAAAGTTCAGAAGAGGAGCGGGATGAGGAGGCACTGGCAGCAGGTACTACAACAGAAGGACCGCCACTTAACTGGGGACACAATCAGTGGAGATCCTGGAAAGAAAGAAACCCCTGGCTGTTTTCAAAGGAGGGTGGTCTTGGATGCCTTGTCTGTAAGGAAGCAAAGACTCTCTTACTTTCTGAGAAAAAGTTTGGAGTACATTTGACGGATGCCTGGATCAATGGGACTGTGAGTAGCCCTGTGCAGAAGCAGTTGCGGAAAAAAATATACATACACCGCGACTCTATTGCTCATAATCGAGCTGTGGAAATAGCAGAGTTCAAACAGAAAGAAGTGCTTCCGAAGAAAGTTGCAGAACTCTGCTCCAGTATGTTTCAGGAGACAGCTAGTTCGTTCAGGGCAGCCTATACTGTCGCTAAAGAAAGGTTGGCATATACAAAATTGAATCCCATTATGCAACTTAATGAGATGAATGGTGCGACAGTCGGCCCTGCTCACAGATCTGATCATTCATGTGCCCAGATTGTAGAGCACATTGCACAAGAGATGAAAAAGAAATTAATTTCGAATGTCAAATCACTTGATTCCCGTATTAGTCTTACACTAGACGAAAGCACAATTCATGGCCGCGCATACATGATTATTTATGTCAGGTGCGATGTCACTGGGAATGGAGATGTGGACAATGTGTTTTTTGACATTGTTGAGCTGGACCAGGGCACTAATGCAGAGTCGCTGTGTAGCGCACTGAAAAACAGCCTCCAGGCGGGGGGAATGGATGAAGAGTTTCTTCATAAAAACCTAATTAGCATAGCCACAGACGGTGCTGCCGTGCTAACCGGGAGACAGAATGGACTCATAGCGAGGCTGAAACAGGATTTCCCTCATCTTCAGGCAGTTCATTGTCTAGCTCATCGTTTGGAATTAGCGGTGAATGATTCATTGAAGGCTGTGGCGGGCTGTAATCATTTAGAGTTTTTCCTCGCAAAACTTTATTCTCTTTACCACCAGTCCACGAAAAACGCCAGGGAGTTAGAGGAAGCGGCTGCGGAACTGAACATGCAGATTCTGAAAATCGGGCAAGTCTTTACAATTAGATGGGTGTCCAGCAGTTTCAACACTGTCAAAGCTGTGCTGAAGGACTTCCCAGTGTTAGCACATCACTTTCAATCTGCCAGTGAAGATGGCTCACGTTCCGGTGCAGAGAAAGCCAAGTACACTGGTTTACATAAGCATCTGACATCCACTGGATTCCTCTCTGATTTAGCGACAATGAAAGACGTGTTACGTGAACTACAAAGTCTCTCCCTGAAACTACAGAAATGCGACACGTCCCTGGTTGATGCAAGCCGCCACATACATCAAACGATTGAGGTGCTCTCTGCCATGAAGGACAACGGTGGGAAAACTGAACTAAAAGTCACAGCGGGCATAACAAGCGGCCAGTTCAAAGGGGTTGATATGAGAGAAACTCAACCTAAAATAAAGAAGTCCCAATTTTACCAGTCAATCATTGATAATCTCACCAGGCGTCTCCCCGATAGTGAGCTGGTAACTATGTTGAAGCCTATGGATCAGCACTTCTGGCCAAAAGACAGAAGAGAGCTTGTTCTATTTGGAGAAAGTGAGGTGGGGAAGTTTGCTAAACTTCTCGGAGAGTCCGCAACTGAAGCTGTCAGTGAGTTCAGAGACTGGAAACTCCAAGGCAAGGAACATCAGGGTAAAACCTTGAAAAGACTGATAGTGGCGAGCAACACTGTTCTTCCGACATCTGCAGAGTGCGAGAGGGGCTTTTCTGCATGTAATGACACCGACTGTAAGACCAGGAACCGGCTGCGAGCCAGGAGCCTCAACGCTTTGTTGTTCGTGGACTTAAATGGGCCTCCTATCAACAAATTTGACCCTTTCCCATTCATCCAATCGTGGATAAATAAAGGACATCGTACTTCCACATCATGGGTTCCAGGACCGCGACCACAGCCTGCTGAAAACAGACCACTTTGGGCTATTTTATCTGCGTAATATAAGATGATTACCATTGTTATGTGGTCTGTCTGTCTGTGTCTGTCTGTCTGTCTGTCTGTCTGACTGTGTCTGTCTGTTGTGTGTGTGTGTGTGTGTGCGCCCCCAAAAGTGACTTAAGTGTATATGTGTGTGTGTGTGTGTGACCACGCAATTAGCAGTGAAGTCTCTCTCTCGTTTTCTCTGTGAGAGCTAATTGTTGTATTTTATTTAATTTGTATAGCTCTAATGTTGGTATTGATTGCGTATTGTTGTGGGTATTGGGGGGAGAGTTCATGTGTTTGAGTATTCACAGTCTTTCCTGAAGTTGTGGAGAGAGAGAGAATAAAGTTAAACGTAATAAACGGAGGCGCTGTTTGTGACACTCCACAACAAGTACAGAGTTCCTGAGTTTTTGTGAATTACAGAATTATCTTTGAAGCCCTAACACATCAGACGCTAATTCTATACTTAGCTTACAAGGGTGCGCGAGCCGAGATGATGTGTGTGTGAGTTGAACCTTTTCATATTTAAGTTCGTAGCAAGAGGGCTGCTGCTGTGTGCGTGTGCATGCGCGTGCAAGCGCGTGCAAGCGTGTGCATGCGCGTCCGTTAGTTTTAGAGACCCCCATAGAGCTCAGTTTATAACTCGAACCCTGGAGAAAAGTATAAGGTTGGAGAAGTCGTTATTTAATTTAATCTGGCTTCGTATGATTAAAAGCAACACGACCTGAACTTTGAAAAATACAATGATGTATTCAAAATAAAAATAAGTATTTGAAATAATTTCTCAGGTTGAATATTATTTTGATTCAGTTCAGCAATTTTTTTGAATAAAATATTTATTTTCATATTTCACTTTTATACATATTATACATATGATATTTGAATCCTTATTTTTTTCAGTTGCAGATTTTACATTTTCAGATTCAAAACATTATTTTTTCAGTTTCAAATCTTGTTTTTTCAGGTTTCACATTTTTTTTCACCTTCAGATATTTGTTCACTTTCAGATATATTTTTTTCGCTTTCAAACTTTTGGCCCTGATGTTGCTTGGGGGGCGGGGCTTACCAAAGAGTAGTTTGGCATCCTGAGTGACAGGCCTCCCTCTGTCATGTTGCCTTCATGGATGTTAGGTAGCGCGAGAAATATAACTCAACGCTTTCTATACACAATACTCCCGTGATTGGTGGTATACAAAACTGATACCAGCTTCAAAGCTGTTGAGCATGGTATAGTTTAATGTACCTGTGTTCACAGTTTTAGCTATAGTGTTATAGCAGAAAAGTTTAATCCAGCGTATTTTCTATATTCATTTAAAGATTCCATAAATGAATGTGTATGCCTTAAACCTGTTTAGATGAAATGTGTGTGTGCTCATTGCAGTGCCTATAGGCTGTATGATTGTTGCTACTGTTAGGCTGCTGGGGTAGTAGGGGATGTAACTTCTCATTATTGTTTGATTGTTGTACAACGAAATAATAATTGATCAACTATACCTGATAGGTGCATCATATAGTGAAACATCTGTTATGGGAATTATGAGATCAAATGTATTAACATTAGGATTCTTGATATAACGCACACACATTTTATCATGTAGCCTACCACACAAATGTCACATGTTTTTCTCTCTGAAAGCTATACTTGTATATGTTTAAACATCATCATCCCATGACATCTTTAGGAGTAGTTAACTAACAAAGGTTGACTGTTCTTATAGCCTAAAGCCTTCTCTGAACTTCCTCTAAACTCGAAGACAGCTGTTAGTCATGTGAATCCAGAGGTTTTTGCAAGAGGGTTTGAGGAAACATTACTTGAAACAACATAAAGTTAGAATAAGGTGTTATCTTTTATCTGCTGTTCTGTTTAGTGTGTGAGTTTTTGAATATATGGTGCAAGGGGGTCTCAGCTGACCTAATCTAATGTTATCTTGAGAGACTGTTTCACTCAGAACAGGACGTGCTCTTAGTTCATACTTGCACACACACTCTGTAAAGAGAGGGGACGGACGAGATGAAATCAACACCAGCTGACTCACTGCTTGGGGGTCGTCCAGGATGTATAACTACTATAACATTTCAATACTGTAGCACTCCCTTCTGACTGACTGTCCGGATAACTTGTATCCCACGGTGGTAGAATTGAGTCCAGAGTACTCTGTGAGAATTGGACTGTCTGTTTTGCTAATAAACTAGTTGATTTAACATAGCCTTTTATTTCGTAGTTTTCTTTTGTGCTGCTTTCAACGACCTCTTCTTCTCATCAACAAACGCGCTGAAGTAGGGCCGGCCCTCTTGACGGCCGCCTGAGGGTGCCACTACAACAAGTTCAGAATCAGATTAGAATCAGAATACCTTTATTAGTCCCACAGAGGGGAAATGTACATTGTTACAGCAGAAAGATTCTAGCACAGTTTATTGCTCTTATACCGCGATTGTTGCCAACTACGATGCTCAACAGCTCGCTTAACGGAACTTTGACGCTGGTATCAGTTTACCACCAATCATTGTACGGAGCCCCTAAAGGGACGTGAAAAAAAAACAAAAAAAACAGAGAGAGAGAGAAAAAATAAAGTCAGGATAACGGGTTAGTATCTCGCGCACACGAGAAAGTTTCTCGTGCTCACGAGATACTTTCTCGTGTGCAAGAGATACTTTGTCGTTATCCTAACTTTTTTTTTTTTTTTTTGAGAAGGTTACCGGTGCGCCAAGGAAGAAGTGGAGCGAACAGGAGACAACCATTTCATTGCAGACTGTTATGTTTACGTGGGGAAATGACAGTGCATACATTATTAGTGGCTAGTGAACTGTCAACGGGGGGAGCCTCGCTGCGGGGAGACGGTGGACCTAGTGGCCTGATCGGAGTGGGCCGAGTGGCCCGACCGGCCCACTTCGGTACCGGCCCATTGGGATTCGTCCCGAACATCCCGATGGCCAGTCCGCCACTGGCTCTGTGTGTGTGTGTTCTGAGTGTTTGTTTCCCTTTAAAACAGCTGCGGGCAGCAGGTACTCTGAGAGTCACGGACATTAATTCATAGATCAAAGCAGACTGGTTTACAGACTCTCCTGCTTTGCCAATCCGGTGCTTAAACAAATGGCTCTACACCCCTGGCCGAAATGTCCATAAAAGTAAGTCTGAGTTCAAAATATATCTCAAATAATGTATGCACTGTCATTTCCCCACGTAAATGTAACCGGTCTGGTTTGACGCCACATGTGATCTCTGCGTTGTGTAGTTTTGTGTGAATGCAAACGACTTCTTTCGTGCCAACCAGGATTTATTATCTGTGCAAAGCAGAATATAATAATTAAAGCAGGAAATGGCTTCATCAGCTTTCTAACTTCACACCTCTCATTAGTGGGGCCTGAAGCTAACTGAGGAAAGTAGCGCAGAGTTCTAAATAATACAATTAACAGATATACATTTATCCATGGTGGCAAACCGTTTTTTCTTTGTAAATTAATATATACAACATAACCATTAATTTACACTTACAAAACAAACAATACAATTTAAAGTTACAAAACACAAAAATAATACCCACATACCTGTGCAAAGCAGAATATAATAATTAAAGCAGCAAATGGCTTCATCAGCTTTCTAACTTCACACCTTCAGTGGAAGAAAACACCCACGTGTTAGGTTAGCATAGCTAAACTTTAGAAAGCTCTCAAAACACTATTTGAAGCGCTGCACATTATACAGACCAGTTACACACTGCAAAATATAGACACCAACAAGTTTGGCTTATATGAAGTGTAACATTAAACAAACCATTAACATATCAAATACAACACCTATGACACCACACGTTCCACTCACCTCTCCTCAGTGGGGCCTGAAGCTAACTGAGGAAAGTAGCGCGAGTCTGCAGAAATGTGCCGGTGCCAAGAGTACCAAAATAAAACGTACTTCTCAAAATAAAAGCATCTAAAAAATAAAGTGACAGTGACAAGTTTTACAAAGAAAGTATGGACAAAAATGATTTTACTGAAATATAAACAAGTGAAGTTATACATCGGTTACATCCACCCCTCCTATATTTCGCAAAAATCCAGACCATAGTGTACCTCTGAATAAACCATTCTGACCTCCAAGACAACTGACATCAAACTTGAGCAGGGTTAACTGAAAAACTCTTAGCTTTACCATCGGCTGTAAAAGCCACCTACTATATAGGTTCAGAGAAAACATAAGGGAGATCAGGCCTTAGTCCCTCCTAGATCAATATGATGCCTTGTACACCATACAACTCCCTGCTACTCAGACATGTAACATATTACACAAAACACATACATTAGTGACACTGTCCCTTAAAAAGGCATATTCACCAGATCAGAGGTACAAACAAAAAAAAACTACAAGCTTGTCACTTTAAAACAGTGTAAGTAGTGACTGAGATCTCTTGTGAACTGAACTCGCAAAACCCCTTAAATCAAAAGGCTTTTGAACCATGGACTCAATGAGTCGATTGACTCTTTTGCTAACCCTGCCTGCCCTTGTCCTGACTACAGGTTCAGTTTCTACTGTCGATTGTACCTGTGTAACTGTGACATGACCTGTGTCTGCAGGATGTGACTGAGTGTTTAGGTGTCCTGAATGTAAATTTGAATGATGAGTCTGAGTCAGCCCCCTGCAACTAAACTGTCAAAGTTAGTGTCTCTGCTGGACCGGTTCTGGTCATTTGGGAAGCACTGGATTGGACCATCTGCAGAACAGTCCACTTCTGGAATGTCCTGACTTGACTGATCCACCTCAGACGATCGTTCACTCAAAATCACTTGACTCTGGGTTTCCTCTGATCCACTCATTATCCATGTACTGGTCCTGCCTCTTGAATCCTCCTCCTCAAAAGAGTCCAGGGGATCAGTCGTATACGACCTTTCCTCCACTTCAGTATCACACAAGTCTTCTCCAGTCGTCACCACAGGCAAAAAGCTGATTTCTAAGACCAGGTTTCGATGAACTATCTTAGTGTTTCCACTACTGTCCACCAGCTTGTATGTGTGTGTCTGCAGGTTTCTGTCTTTAACTGTGTACACAATTGCACTCCATTTGTCAGCCAGTTTCTTCTTTCCTCTCTCACCTTTGTTTGCAATGAGCACTCTGTCCCCTAAATTCAGGTGAGTGCCTCTCACTTTTCTGTTGTAACCACTTGCTTGTTTGTCCTGCTCTTTGATGCTGTGTTCTTGGGCAATTCTTGCTGCTTCATGAAGAAGTGACATGAGCGTTTTGGCATAGCTTTTGTACCTCAACAACCACTGGATCATGCAACACTTGCTTGAACATCACATCCACAGGGAGCCTCGGGGTTCTGCCGAACATAAGCTGGAACAGTGCATATCCTGTTGTTTCATGTACTGTTGCATTATATGCAAAAGTCAGAGCTTGTATCTGTTGAGGCCACTTGTGTTTCTCTTTTAGAGAGAGAGACCGCAGCATATTCCCAAGTGTTCGATTGAATCTTTCCGTTCCTCCATTTCCCATTGGATGGTATGCAGTAGTATGTGATTTGGAGACTCTCTGGAAAGTTTGAGCAATTCTGCTATGAGCTCACTCTCAAAATTAGCTCCCTGATCGGAGTGAACACGCTCTGGAAAGCCATACACACAAAACACGTGATCCCACAGCTTCTTGGCGACCTGTTTTGCAGTCTGATTAGTGCATGGAAAAACATGGGCTAGCTTTGTGAAATGGTCTGTCAAGACAAGAACATCCACTGAGTGCTGCTTACTATCCTCCGCACTCCAGAAGGCTATGCACACTAACTCCATGGGGACCGACGTCCTGATGCTTTCAAGTGGGGCTCGAGCAGAGGGTTCTGGTGTCTTCGCCAGAATGCACCTTTGACAGCACTTGACATATTCTTTGACATCAGACTCCATCTTCGGCCAAAAGAACCACTGTATTGCTAGATGCAAGGTCCTAGCCTGTCCCTGATGCCCAGCAACATCATGAATGCCATGTAATGCTTTTTCTTTAAGACTGTCAGGCAGAACATACTGATGCCTCTTTTGTTTACTGACATGATCCTTGGTGACCCGATAGAGGACACCATTCTCAACCTTCAGTCTCTCCGATTGTTTGATGAGAACCATAACTTTGGCATCTAGTCCTGATCGTTCACGTCTGGAAGGACGGTTGCGAAGCACAAATGGTAGGAGTTTTGAAATAATGGGATCAAATTCCTGACTCTGCTTGAGTTCCTCTAACGAGAACACAGGAAGGGAGTCTTGTTGGCCAGGCACCACAAGGACAGGTACGATACAGCTCTCCCCATAGTTTCATTTCCACTTCGTACATACACTTGGGTTTGCTAAGTGTCCCTCCGCAGCCTATTAGCACAATCTCTTGAGTCAAAGGAATTGATTCTGAGAGTATATTCTCACTCAACATCTTCTGCTCTGCCTGTTCGCTGAGAGTACAAGCCATGGAACCAGAGTCAAGCATCCCCTGCACCTGAAATGTGTTGTTAATGCTAACAAGGGTGTAAAACAACTCATCAAAAGGGCCCACTCTCTGTGCATTTTGCACTATTACCTTAGCATCGGCTGGTGCTGCAGCGCATGCTTTTATATAATTAGTTTCAATATCACCACTGTTGAGGGTTTCTTCTCTGTTTCCCACACATTCCCTCACTAAATGCGGGCCAGCTAGTTTAAAGGTTGAGAATTCTGTGGCGGGAAAGCTGGAGAACCTCGGCCAGCCTGACGGTTAGGACAGTTCTTCTTGATGTGGTTTGGCTCTAAGCATGCTAAGCAGAGGCGTTTCTGCCTGCAGTGTGCAAGGGTGGAATGATCTAGAGACTGGCAGACCCTGCAGGCTTTCTGTTGAAATGGATCAGAGGGGAGTGGTTTGTGTGTAACCTGGTTGTTCTGTGACAATGCTCTGTCAAATAAACTGACTAACATTTTCATACAGTCATCATTACAAGAGGGCTTGGATGCTGTGCTGTTCTCACCTTGCATAGATGGCTCCCGTGGGTGACATACTGTCTCTGAAAAGTCAGGTGCGGAAACCTGGACATGAACTGTCACTGGTTTAACTCGCTTTGCTTTGGAAAGCACCTGCTCTTTCATTTCAGTTTGGTAGCGATCAATATGCTCTTGGATTTCACTAGCTGTCCACTTATCTGGTGCCTTAAACTTGAAAACAGCAGCAAGAGTGGGATCTGGGCAGTATTTGACAAACATCATCGCTACTTCCTGACAAGAATCCTCCATCTTCCGCCCTAGCCTCTTCAAGCCCTCCTCCGCTGCATCAACTGCCTTGTTTAGCCGAAGCCAGTACTCCACGACGGACTGATTCGCTAAGCTGAACAACCAATCAGAGTGATTGATTTGTCCCGACGTTCTTTGGCCTCCCGCGGCCGATTCAACATGTTGAATCGGCGGCGGGAGGGTTGAAAATGTGCCGTAAAGAGACGACACACTAACCTGAGTAGTGCGACGCGAATGCCCGACTGCCTCTGACGGCTTCGGACGGCCTCTGACTCCCAAAGTCGGGCCAGTGTGTAGAGGCCTTTAGGCGGAGTCGGCCACTAACGGCTCGACAGTGACGTCAGAGTTCAACTCCCGCCTGCTCCAAATAAGGGCAAAGAGGCGGAGCCGAGGCGGGACCTCCTGCCACCGAGCTGGAAGTTCCAGAGCTAGCTCAAGCTACCAAGCTAAGCTAACATGTTCCCCGTCTGCACACTGCCGTCGCCTTTTACGTTTCTAAGGTAAGTGGACATGAAACTATTCAGCAAAACTATAAATAATAATCTAAGTTATTGAGTTTTTAGCATAATACTTCAGAATCTTAAAATCCCTTGACGTTTGTATGCAATTGTGCTAAATGCAACACTGGAATCAAGCAAATATTAATATGTTTGCATGACATTAGTTATTTATATTTTGCTGACACTTAATTATACGTTTAATACATTTAAGTCAAGCTAAGGTACATGTGATGGTAGCTATTTAGTGCTCTTACCTGTGAGGCCTCCTCAAAACAGCATAATAACCAGACTGTATCATTAAAACTATAAGTACCAGTTCTAGATCCTTGACTTTAGACAAACAATTCAAAAGACAAAATGTATTTAAAGACCAATCTTTATTTGAAGGTGCCTCTTAACCTGGGATATTAGTTATACAGTAATAGTATTGACAATCTAAAAAAACTGAGCAACTCAAAAGTCAACTTTATATTTCTTATTGTCTAAAGCATTTATTATTTTCATTTTTCCCCTCTCATATTCAGTGTGGACGGATTGAGACAGCGTGGTGTCCAGAGAGCTGCAGAGACTTCAGGGAGAAACCTCTGTGTGATGGACGGATTGAGACAGCGTGGTGTCCAGAGAGCTGCAGAGACTTCAGGGAGAAACCTCTGTGTGATGGACGGATTGAGACAGCGTGGTGTCCAGAGAGCTGCAGAGACTTCAGGGAGAAACCTCCGTGTGATGGACGTCCTGTCTGTTGGTTTGGAGAGGACTGAGGGTCTTTCCTCTGCGAGGAGGACCAGGCCTGATGGAGGAGCCCATGCTGGGTATAGCCGATACCAACTGCATAGGCCTAGTCTGTCACTTTATTTGACTAAATGTGTTTACTTATACATTTAATAGGTTTACACCTTCTGTCCATATGTGCTTTTTATTTAAAACATTTTTGATTAACTTTTGGTTCACATTTTATTCATATTATTCTTACTGAAAATGTTAGATTACACATTCACATCTGACTGAAGATTGGCCCCATTTATTTGTGACGTTGCAAACTCTGCGCTACAAGGCACATGTTGTGAAGCTCATAAAGTGAGGCAAATAGAAATAATCAGCTGATGGAGTGTAGATGTGGAAATAGGTGCATTCGATCAGCTGACTATGTTTTCACAATAAAAGTAGTTTCTTAGTGAATGTCCTGTACTGGTCTTAAAATCTCATAACATCAGCTTTTCATTTTCCTCTTGGATGTTCTTCTTGACCCTCAGAGAAGGAGAACATGTTGAATCGTGTCTTTCAGGCATGTCCTTTCCTAACAAGTGTGCAGAACAAGTGTGTTATTTATGAAAGAGGTGTGCTTGTGTTTTTAGGGGCTGTAGATATAATTATTTTGTAATTGTAATGTTTTTTTTTTATTTCAACAGTGAGCTACAAAGACAATCAGATTATGAATGAACAGTATGAAATTCATCAACATTGAAATATATTTTATTATCAAAATAATATTTAACTGTTATCAAAACTTAGTGCAACTGTAGAAGCTTGCTCTGTTGTCTCACTGAAAGAATAACTTTTACCACGTTTTTTACAGACAATATTGAGAGATAAATAGTAGCAGTTCTCACTATGTGTTAAATATCTTTGCCTTCAATACATTAAATTAGAAAGCTGACAGTCATATTGCTTGTTAACATCTAAATGTAACCTTTTGCATGGAAAAACCCCTCAACTTCACTGATGTGTAGGTGATCTAGTATTTAGTATTGTTTAATGGAATGTATATCAGTGTATTAAAGTCAATACTTCATTTATTTAAACCAATATCTTTCTTGATTCTTTGTACAGTATGAAAAAAGAGTATTTATACCTGTGCTGAAGTTCACTGCTGTGAGGAGTCCAGTTCTGTCTCTCACTGAGTCTCTGGTCCAGCCTGTCTGCATCACCTGGACACTTTAAACAAACAGATATGTAAAGAACCATGTGTATGTAACCATGTTACAGTACAAACAATATAACTTATTCTCTTCTGTTGAAAATGTTGGATTGTGTGTTGTCAGGGTCCTTTTTATTTTACTGTAACTTTGGAAGTTGTGTAACCAATGCTTACTGTTTATTTGATACCAATTTGGTAATGCAATTAATAAAAACAAGGTTTGGGTTCGTTCTTCAGATATGACTGTGACGTTAACGTGTAAGCTCAATAATGAACTCCAGCTCAACCAACCATATTGTAATATCTAAGTAATCATCTTGAAATATGACATTAATAATTGTAATATAGACACATCTTATTGTGAGGTTGTTTTCACATACACTACTTCGATGTTAGCTTGTCTACATACTTGAGCATAGCCAATTTAAATTAACCTTAGCGATGCATACAGTTCCTACCTACATAATAAAATATCTCTAAGTTACAAGGATGACCTTATTTTACCAACCTCAAACAGAAGCCGTTTGTTCTACAGTATTATCACACTTAATGCTTAACACTTCTCTATTACGTTTTAACCTTTATATATACAGTCTATGGTTTTAACTTGGAGGCTACGATTAGCATCGTTAGCACAGATGTAGCTACCACTCGCTTAAACGCTAACCCAAGCCTTAACATTCATTACGTAGCTGATTAAAATCATAAACACATAAATAAAGTACTCGAATTTCACTTACCGCAAAACCGCATTCATGCACCGTCTGTTTTAACCGCAGAGCGAGTCACAATAGTCCGATATATAAGCATGAAGAACAAACAAACACGGCCGGGGTCAAGTTGTGTTCCCTGGATGAACTGAGCAGGCAGAGTCCCTGTAGCTTCACGGAGCTGCTAGCAGAGAGACAAGAAGCTTACAGCAGCAGTCACTTGACAGAGCTGTCACTCAATGTGACCACGCCCTAATTTATGCAAACATTTTAAGACCTAATATAAATAAAAGGGTTGCGTTAGAAAACAATTCACTCACAGATTCATAATCATGAAGGTGGAATCTAACTATATCCATAATAATATTTATTGCATCCAGGGGTAGAAACATGTTTTTTTCTGCTGTAAAATTGGGCATTTTAACATGGGGGTCTATGGAAATTGCTCCTTTCTGCAGTCATCGCCTATCGGCCAATATATGAACTGCAGTTTGTGGCACTTCCGTATTGGCGTCCCGGCTCTTCCCCAGAGTTTGCCGCTTGGTTAGACATTAGAATTGACTATTCTTGTCTGTCACATACTATTCTTGTCTGTCACATGAGTGGCGCAACTGAAGCGGTATTGCGCTAAAGGGAAATTATTTTGACCGGACATTTTTGACCGGACAGATTTAGATTTGCCGGTCTTCAGCATATTTTACCGGTCATAGTCTGGTAATTACCGGCTAACGGGAACTCTGATGTGCAATATATATATGCCGTTAATAACTGTGTAATTTATACCTGGCTGCTAAATCCTTAGAACCGTTACAAGGTGTGTTTTTTGCAGTTTGTATTTTGTAAATTGTGTAACTTGCTGCTGTTAAATACCATCAAACTATGTGCAATATGTGCTATATGTGCAATATATACATTATATACATATGCCATTAATAACTGTGTAATATATACCTGGGTGCTAAATCCTAAGAACTGTTACAGGATTTGTATTTTGAAAAGTTTTTTTTTTTACTTTTATTTTTTTACTATATTTTTTATTATATCATAACTTAGTACTTTTTTTTAACATATGTAACATTATCTGTGTGTCTGTGGCTCTTTCCTGCTGTAACGATGCAAATTTCCCCTCTGTGGGACTAATAAAGGTATTCTGATTCTGATTCTGAGGCCAGCTGGGGGTGAGAGGATCCAATCAGCCATCAGACTCAGGTGCACAGGCAGATACCGATCAGCTGCTGATTAGCTGTGCAGAAGACAGGGAGAAGAGAGAAAAACAGGAGGGAAGGAGAACCACACAAGTACAGCCTGCCTGGCACGTAACAGTCAGTTTAAATAATAATGCTTTACGGGTCATTTGAGTGTGTTAGATAGTGTTTTAAATAGCGCTACTTAAAGGAGACATGTCATGCTTTTCCGGTTATTACCCTTCCCCTTGTGTGTTATGAAGGTTTTTATGCATGTAAACGGTGTGCAGAGTCAAAACCCTCAAAGTACACCCTGTAGCGAGTAAAACTCTAACACAGAAAATACCTCCCCAAAACGCCTCGTTGGAGATACGTCATTGTCCATTGTTTACTTCCTGGGTATTGTGACGTAGGAATGGCCAGTAGCCACGCCCAGACCTATGGCCGCACCCTCAACCAGTTGAACATATATACTGTTGGAATCTCAGGTTCAGTTCAAAACTGTATCCAGTCATGCCAAAGAGGGTCTGTTTCCTGTCTTGTGAGGGGAAATCTTCAATGCATGCCTTACCGAGGGCAGAACCACGACGAAGTCAGTGGTTGACATTCCTTTTTAACACTGTTCCTTCAGATGTTCGAGCCGGTATTGTACTGTGTGCGCAGCATTTCACGGACCATAGCTTCACAAACCTTGGAGCGATTCATTCCGGATATGCACAGCGTAGGACACTGAAGGACGATGCTGTTCCTATTTCTTTTGGACCAGCGGGAGATTCGGGTACACAACCTGTAAGTATTCATTGTTGTTTGTGTATTCATGATGTTTAAAACAAACAAGGTATATCTACCACGACTGTGTAAATGGGTAAACGTTTTTCTGGCTGCTAAGCCATTGACACAGTGCTAACAGGGCTAACTAAGTTGCTAGCGTTTCCATATATCAACTCCAATGTCAGCAGATGCCTTACATGTATCTCATAGCAGGAGAATGTCTGCATTCACACACAAAATACTCATAGACAGTATACTCTGGGTGATTTACCGTACGGTCAGTCGCGAAACGTAATTACATTATAGCTGGCGTTCCTAGCGTGTATGCTACCGAGGTAAACAAGAAGGCTACTAACAGCTAGACATGACTTTGATAGGGAAAACACTGTTTTTATGCCAGCTACAATGAATGACCGAACGTAGCAGACTACCCGTATAAGATTGCAATTGTAAACATGTTCTTGCTAGCCTAGACTAGCTGTTGTTCATAGTAGATTGGCATTTTACACTGAACAACTAGCAAACGTAGGTTAGCATATTAGCTGGCAAGCTAACTGTGTTGATTAGATAGATAGATTAGATAGATACACACTCCTACCACAACTACTACTAACGAATCTAAAACAACTAAGTTTCTCTAATATTTTGTGATTTGCATTTGATTTCGTCCAGCCAGATCAGGAAACTCCTGGCGTATCTGGCGGACAACACACACACGGGATGACCACTCTGATGCCTCGTCCTAAAAAGCCCCGGCAGCAGCTTACAAAGCTGCGATAGGCAAGATGCCGAAAACGCCTATAAGGGGAGGAATGGATGATATACAGTGTATATATGTATATTTACACATGTTCATTTTGTACATTTCTAAAAATAAAGTTTGATGGAAATACTTGGTAGCCTTTCTTCCCTGAATTATTTGCTCCTATAACATATCATTCATATATAGCAAACCATGATTTGATTTTTCATCAAACAGTAGTAGTTTATTACAGGTAAAAATAGCTTACTCTTCTATAACAACAGTTGTAGGTACAGTTCGGTTAGTTAGCGTATAACATATACGGCTGTACCAACGCCATTGTAAGACTGAAGTAGTGATGTGTCGGTCGCGAACGAGCCGATTATTTTGAACGGCTCTTTGGTACGAACGAGGGGAACCGAGTCGTACTTGGTGAGAGCCGTTCTTTTTATCGTTCAATCGTTGGTCCGCACTCACTGCCTGCCAAAATCCAAGCTTGATTTTTGTTCCCCAAACGTATTCTGTGAAGACCCGCCCCTACTCTGATTGGTAGGTTTCAGCACGAGGAGTGAGGTGGGGTGGGTCTTAACGGAATACGCGAGAGAGAGAGAAGTCATAACAAGTGGTACAGGACAGGTAGACGACGTGTTTTTCGGATGGAAAATGAGCCAAACGCGAAAACGCAGCAGCCTTTGGATGCACTTCAACCAAAACCGAGGCAGTGATAAAGCGCACCATTTGTAAAGGCAAAATATCCTTTAAAGCAGGATCAAAAAATAATCTCCATCGCCACTTAAAAACACAGTATCTAATATTAAGAGTTGCGTGAATTTCATTCAAGGCAAGGCAACTTTATTTACTTAACACATACAGAGGGTACATTCAAAGTTCACTGACATGAATGACATGGATATGGCGCCACCTTGTGTCATGTTTGTGTCATGTTTACAATACAGATTATTGACATCAGGTCTGGCAATACAGTCAATCATTATCCTGGTGATTATTTCGCAGATAAACCTAGTAACCCCGCCCCCTTTAAAAAAAACGGCTCTTTTGAACGGCTCTTTGAAAGGAACGGAGCCATAAGATCCGGCTCCCTTCAGAGAGCCATAATTCCCATCACTAGACTGAAGTTCCACTCAGAGCGAGCCGAAAAAAGGTGGTTGACTAATCAGAACAGAGTGGCCGAGCTGACCAATCGGAGCATACTGGGCTCACAGGGAAGGGGGGGGCAAGAGCTGCAACAAGCCATTTAGTGGAGAGAGTGAATAGTGCTGAATACACACACTTTACAGAGATGCTGTATGCGAAACCAGTGTGAGTTTGGAAAAATGCACAGTATAAATCTATTTTAGTATACCTCAACAATGGAATTATGATCAGTGGAAATGGCCATGACACCTCTCCTTTAAAGAGCTGTACAACCATCCACCCGTCATTACACTGGGCGGAGCTTTGGCGCCCTCTGGTGTTGTAAAACAGGAAGTCCGGATCGCTTGGTAGATCCGGTCTTCCTCAGCCAACCAGGAAAGAGGGCTTGTCGGGATCTGGACTGAGGCGGATGAGACCAGAAACCTTTGTTCTGTCTCCTCTCGCTCCTCGCCGTTAAACAGCAGCCTGTCAATGCTTCCGGACAAACTGCTCGCGGTTCTGTGAGTGGGATACCTCAGAAGGATGCTCTCTGAATGAGACATCAGCAGCTACTATTGACTCGGTTTTTCATATTTTTCCTGCTCGCTACAGCCCGAGGGGGACATCTGCTCGTGTTGTTCCTGTCAGCTGCTAAATGGAAATAAAACGGGGATCTGATCGAGGTGCGTGCAATGAAAACCCGCGTTGTAGTGATCTCTGTGATCAGTGAGTTTACTCTGACCTCAAAATAATTCTGTATACACACTGTAGGGTTTATATGCATGCTAACCTGATCCACGGTGAACTGTAGCGGTCTGTGCTGTCTTATGTGCATCCCGCCACCAGGGACCGAGCTCCTGTAGTTAGCCTAGTCCTGGCGGGGTTGTAGTTCTTCTGAGCTTCCTTCATCAGAAATGCAATGGCTGCCCGGCGGATGTGAGTTTGTTTACAGCCTGATGGATGCTGTTGTCAGGGCACCTGAGGGCACCTCTGTCCTGTCAGTGTTTCAGCAGACACTTTGCCAATATAAATCAAATTCACTCATGCAAAGAGTGCTCTCTGCCAGCATGCACAATGTCAGGTGTTGTTGGCACAGTTTGCTGATGAATTATAGGCAAAGTAGTGAGTATACTGCCCCTTGTTTAAACAACAACATTGAGCTTAAAAGATTGAAAACTGCCTCTACGTGTGTCTTGCCAGATATAAGAGTTTGTTTCCTTTTTCCCATGCAACATAATCATAGCCAACCTCTGAACATGTGTTGATGCATGTTAGAGAACCTGCATTATGTAGCCGTCATCCTTTTTAAAATGTAGTTTACTTGATCGAAGCTGAATAATTCTCATCCACTAGCAGGAGTGGTCCTTCTAGATTGTCTAAAACAGAACATATAATAAAATGTTGTGATATTATTACAACATTTATGTTCCGGAAGTGGCTTCTTATCTCACCATCTCCTCCAGCTGATGGGGTTTTATCACTAAACCATATGAGAAATTGTTGATTTAAATAAATACTAGGGGATCATGTCTGTTTGTTTGTTATTGGCAAAAGTTAAATGAATCAGTATATGTTCAAAATCATTATTTTTTAGAAACATTATAAGGTCATATTGCCCAGTACTATGTGTTTTTAAGGGAAATTAACTATAAACGTGTAATGCAACCAATGGAGGTGTTTTATGTTTACCTGCTCACTGGGTCATCTGTGCTGTTTACTCCTGTTGTCCATCAGGTTGATTTTAAACACTCTCTTGTGCTGAACAATGCAGAATTGCCTGTTATAATCCTCATTATAACAGGCTGAATCAGACGAGTTTGGAATGGATGAAGTGTTGATAACATCTCTGCCCCCCCCTTCCCCCCAGGTAATGGTCTCCCAGCCCACTATGTGCGCCTCCTGGCCCCGCCCCTGCAGCTCCTGTCAGCCGCAGTGTGGCAAGTAGTGCAGCAGGGACATGTGGACCGCTATGGGATGCTGGAGGAGTTTGTTACCATGGTGACAGAACTGGTCCCAGAGCTGATGAGCTACAGTCAGAGGGCTCAGCTCATCCTGGGCCTCAGGGCCAGGGTCAGTAACAAGCACTATTCAAAACAAACACACACATGCTGATTTTGCTTGTTTGTTTATTGTCGGAAAAAAATCCAAAACTCTAAGTGGAAACAAAACATACTAAGGAATAGAGGCAGCAGTTGAACAGCAACTCCAAGTAACTCTGGGAGATAAGATATGTTTTTGTAAACAGAGTCTGGTGGCGTTAAGGAGAGCATAAAAACAAGGCGTACACCTTAAATCATCTTAAATCAGCTGTAACTCATGTCTGTGTCTCCAAACTGAATCCTGCCGACCACATCTACTATAAGACACTGACTATGGATAAATACCTCTTACATCTCCACTTAGAACAAACCAAATATCCTTTACTATTTACAAAATGGAAAAAGAGAGCAAAGATAAAACTAAGTTCTCCATTAGCTGTAGTCAAGTGTTTCTCACGGTGTGTGTGTGTGTGTGTGTGTGTGTGTGTGTGTGTGTGTGTGTGTGTGTGTGTGTGTGTGTGTGTGTGTGTGTGTGTGTGTGTGTGTGTGTTGTGTGTGTGTGTGTGTGTGGTGTGTGTGTGTGTGTGTGTGTGTGTGTGTGTGTAGCTGGTTCTGGAGATGTGTCGGGGTGAGCACCCAGTGGACATGCAGAACATTCAGCCCCATCTGGACAGAATTAAAGCCCCCGTCAGCACTGCCAAGGATCACCATGTAAGTAAACTGTCACTGGAACACACACATCTGTTTTCTCTCTGGTGTGGATGTGTATGGGTCACTTAGGATTGATTGAGGGTCCTGACTGTAGGGTTGTTTAAACCTGCTAAAACCTTTTAATGTCAAGAGCACACAGTTGATTTGGGGGATTTGATGTGAATATAGTCGAGGTGGGATAAAGTTCTGTTTTCAGTTCCTTTGATTTGAGCCTTCTTGTGTTCATATTGCTGTGTACAGGTAACCATCAACCAGGTGGAGGAATCTGAGGTCAACTTTGTGGAGTTGGTGCATTCATTACTGGAGGATCCGTCGGAAAGAACATATTTTTTCCAGGTGAGACAGCACTCACTTTTGTTTCAGGGTATTTCCTTTTAGCTAGTAGATGGTTGAGAACATTTCACCGGTTACAATGAAACAGTCTTGCAGTTAGCTGCAATAAAGGAGCAGTATGAATTGAAAGAACCCTTCTCATTTTTATTTGCCTCTTATGCAGTTTTCATGACCTATATACATTACGAGAAGGATGTATAGTAGCAGAGGTGTACATTAACATAGTGTGGAACAATCCAGCAAGTTTTATAACAGACAAACAAAAACATTTCTTTGGTTAGGAGCAGTGTTGGGGTAGAGATCGAAATGCTGTTTCTCACAATCCCAAGGAATACAAATATCAAAAAAATATATATATTCATATAAGTACTGTATATATTCATACATACACTCCTTTACACCCACTTATATATTTTTATATATATATATATTTATACCCATCCATAATCAAACATAGACACATAGTTCAGCATCCTGACAGCCTGGTGAAAAAAAGCGTTTTTTAGTCTGGTGGAGCTCGATTGGAGGCTGTGCTGTGGACCCAGCATCCCACAATGCTGAGTGCTTTGCGAGTGAGGCGGGTGTTGTAGAGGTCCAGGAGTGATGGGAGTGAGGCACCAATGATCCTCTCAGCAGTGTTCACTATGGGAGTGAGGCACCGAGGATCCTCTCAGCTGTGTTCAGGTTCGATGCTGTGCAGCTTCCGAACCACACCGTGATGAAGCTGCTGAGGATGCTCTCGATGGCGCCTCGGTAGAAGGAGAGCATGATGGGGGGGAAGCTCCTGCTCTCTTCAGTTTGCGGATGAAGTAGAGCCGCTGCTGGGCTTTCTTGGTGATTGACGTGGTGTTGTTACTACAGGAGAGGTCCTCAGTGATTGTGCACCCCCAAGAATTTGGTACAGCTCACCTGCTCCACAGCAGCACCCCCGATGGTCAATGGGTGGGGGTGTTGGGTGTCGTTTCTCCTGAAGTCGACAACAATCTCCTTTGTTTTCTCCACATTGAGAAAGAGATTGTTGTCTATGCACCACGTGGCCAGCTGGTTCACCTCCCTCCTGTAGTGGGTTTTGTCGTTGTTGCTGATGAGACCCACCGCGTGTGTCATCCGCAAACTTGATGAAGTGGTTGGAGCTGTGGGTGGGTGTGCAGTCGTGGGTCAGCAGGGTGAAGAGCAGGGGGCTGAGCACACATGCTTGGGGGGAACCCGTACTCAGTGTGATGGTGCCTGATGTGTTGTTGCCGACCCGTACAGATTGGGGTCTGGCAGTGAGGAAGTCCAGCAGCCAGTTGCAGAGAAAGGGGCCGAGGCCCAGGTTTGTTAGTTTACAAACCAGCTTCTGGGGGATGATGGTGTTGAACGCTGAGCTAAAGTCTATGAACACCATCCTGACGAATGAGTTCTTTGTATCCAAGTGGGTGAGGGCTGGGTGGAGACTCAGTGGACCTCTTAGCTCAATATGCAAACTGAAACGGGTCCAGCGATGGGGAGAGGGTGGATTTGATTTGCTTTATGACTAGCCTCTTAAAGCATTTCATGATGGTGGAGGTCAGTGCTACGAGCCGGTAGTCATTGAAGCAGAATGGAGACGACTACTTCGGCACTGGTAAGATGGTGGTCTCTTTGAAGCAGGAGGGAACAACAGCCTGGCTCAGGGAGACGTTGAAGATGTCTGTGAGGACATCTGTGATCTCAGCTGTGCAGTCTTTCAGCACACGACCAGGAATGTTGAAAAAAAGAAAGGAAAGCTTTTCAGGTGTTAATCCTTAACAGTGTGCTCCTCACACTAACTGGGGTTGTGTTCTCCAACTGGTTAGGAGACCAAGCAACCTTTTCTCTTGGTGGTTAAACTCTGAATCAGCTCATTGTTAACTCTATAAAGTGTGGCTGTGTCTGTCGTACATAAGAAATCCGTTCTCACCAAATCTCTTCATTTGTAGGCGAAGAGAAAAAGTCATTTCTAATATCTAATGAGTCATTTTTAACAACCTGGTTGCAAAAATTCATAATTCAATGCAAATAAATTGTGGTAGATCCCTATACAAAATCAAATTCCCGGTAAATGGTGAACTTAATAAATAATCTGAATAGTACAATTAAAACAACCTTTACACAGACAAGAGAATCTATTTATACTCAGGTTGTCTTGATTGCATTATATAGATTCAGAACAAAGGAGAACCATTCCCTATTCTTTCAATTAGTGTCATCCTATCTGAATATCTCTGAAGGTGAGATCAGTCCCAACGACAACTCTTAAAATGTCCTTCTCTCTCATTTGCAGAAAATCTTCCCCGTCTACTTTGGCTCAAAGTACGATGCTGCACTTGAGATGCTGGTGTGGGAGTTCATATCCAGACTGGAGGAGCTGCTGCCAGTTCCAGACTTCACACAGGTACTCCAGCTTTATTAACCAACGACATGATGGATAATGTTAATTTAAAAATGGACACCCAAAGGGTAATGCTAAGACCTACATTATTACATTACATTACATTGCATTTAGCTGACGCTTTTATCCAAAGCGACTTAGTGCATTCGACCAAGAAGATACAAACTTGAAGAAAACAGAATCATATAAGTACATCAGGTTTCATAGAGCTAAAACATTTCAAATGCTACTCAACTGGCTTTAGATAAGCCAGTCCTTTGTTAGTATATAAGTGCTTTGTTAGTCATTTTATTGCTCGAAGTGGAGTCGAAAGAGATGAGTTTTAGTTTGGCTGATGCAGAGCGGAGTGCACGTGCTGGGGTGTATGGTTTAACCATGTCCTGGATGTAGGAAGGGCCAGATCCATTCGCAGCATGGTACGCAAGTACCAGTGTCTTGAAGTGGATTCTAGCAGTTACTGGAAGCCAGTGAAGCGAGCGGAGGAGCGGTGTGGTGTGGGAACATTTTGGAAGGTTGAAGACCAGACGAGCCGCTGCATTCTGGATGAGCTGCAGAGGTCGGATGGCACATGCAGGTAGACCAGCCAGGAGGGAGTTGCAGTAGTCTAGGCGTCAGATGACGAGAGCCTGGACCAGAAGTTGGTCGCTTTCTGGGTCAGGAGGGGACGTATCCTCCTGATGTTGTAAAGAGTGTATCTGCAGCAGCGGGTTGTAGCAGCGATGTTTGCGGTGAAGGACAGGTTATTATCTAGGGTCACACCCAGATTCCTTGCAGTCTGAGTCGGGGAAACAACAGAGGGGCCGATGTTGATTGTTAGGTCAAGAGTGGGACAATCTTTTCCAGGAAGAAAAAGCAGTTCAATCTTGTCAAGGTTGAGCTTGAAGTGGTGAGCAGACATCCACTGAGAGATGTCTGCTAGACAAGCAGAGATGCATTATTCCTCTTTAACTAGGCTATCACTATAGAAATCAATACTTCGACACTGTTTTGATTGAAACATGAATTAATTACCTCTTCCAGAGTCTATGATAAGCAGGGGCGGATCTACCGGGGTTGCCAGCTGCCACCCCAGTTGGCAGCTTTGTTTTGAAAGAAAAGTTGTGGCTCATCGGACATTTATGAGAGAAAGTCTAATGTCCGAGTGCAAGTGAATGCAGCACAAGACGCGAGTCTTGTAACCCCGGCCCTGGCACGAGCATGGAAATGTGATTGGCGGCGATTTCATTTGAACGGGACGGCGCAAAAACGAGAAGCATTCGGACTCAAGTAGACGGAAGGAATGAGGTATTTGCGGTCTACAATGACAGAGAAGAGACTGTCAGGTTTGGCTGTACTCAGCATTGAATCAAAACGCACTAAAGCTTTGGATCTTAATCAGTTTGTGAGGCGATTTGCTGAACAACATGGTAATCGCCGCATTCAGCTGTAATAGACATGCCAACTTGATGCTCTGCTCACGATGAGCATAAAAAACTGTTAAGATGATGACCTTACGTGTGTATATATTTTTCTTCTTTGTGGGGGTCTGCCCCCAAAAAACAGTTTGAAGTCCTGAGAAAGTCAAATAAGACGGTGTGTAAAACTACACTGCCCAGCCAAAAGAAAGTAACCACTTTGATTTAACTAGGCCAGTAGGTAAGGCCTTTCCACTGGATAATAACTGCAGCGATGTATATGTTTTAGCTGAATACATGTTTTTTAACCCTAACTGATGCAGTTAGTCACTTAATGTGTGTTGTTTTTGATGTAAAGTCAAGGTTGTAACTGTTTGCAATGAAGTTGTGGGGCGCTGAACTGTTCCTTTGATTCTTTTGATATATGATAGTAATTACTTGTCTTTCAAATTTGAAGGAGGGTGAGCAAGCATCTTGAGGAACATTCATCATTAACTCCTCCAAAAAATATAGTTTATTTAATAATAGCACTGAATATGTGAATCATAACAGTGATTGACAGCTGATAGGAATAATATGATTGTTAATAGTATCATATTAATTCAGACAAACATCGACGAGACAGTTAATTAATGTACTTATTGCAGCAGTCTGCATAGATTTGGTACCCCTGCTGGTCTAAGAGTGAGACAAACTCATTCAGTTATTGTTCAGTGAAAATTCATTCAATGATGTCTGCCACCTTATCTATTTATATTTAAGGATTCACTGATGTGCCACAATAATGTCACCTAATGTTATTGAGTTAAAATATTAATATTGTGGCTTTTCAAGTTAACATTGATTGATATGACTGCGATTAAATCAGCATATACTTCTGCCAGGGGATGTCACCCCTCAAAATCTCCTGCCACCCTCTTGCCACCCCATGAATATTTTCCTAGATCCGCCCCTGATGATAAGTAATGTGTCCTGTTAATAATAGCAGTGTTCTGCTATTTAGAAATAACAGACCGTAGAATGCCGTAATTAACCAACCAGAATCAAGGATTTGACAAAGCCATGTAATAAATAATAATAAAAAACTAGAAGTCATTTGAGTTACATAGTTCTTGAACCAACTATTGAGAGTTAGCTTCAGTTACCCCACTATTTATTTGTTTGAATGTCACCAACATACCTCATTAACTAATGGATGAATTGGTATGAAATATGCTGTGTACAAACTGTTTTAGTGACCCTCTGAGCTTTCCTCTGGTGCTTTAAGAGCCACATTGCTGCTTGCACTATGCTCATGTAACAGGTCCCATTTGGACTTAAGGTCCTTACACACCAAACTGACACCAAAGAACACGTCCCGACGGAACGTCGCCTCACGTCTCCTGCGTCTTGGCCATGTTTCTATGGAGCTAATTCCCTGCCATAACTCCACAAACAAACTAAACCGGTTTCACAAATGCCTCATGATTCACTAACAAACACAATGTGGTGTACACATATGTTTCGCACTGGAACACACCGCAATGACTTCAGCCGACGGCCAAGTAGCACGTACGAACTGCGCATGCGTGAGTGGCAATAACTCTCCTTACCAGCAGGCGGCGGTAGTGTGTATTCGTCATTCAAAAGAGGCAACAACCGAAAGACAGACTGCGTGATAACCGAGAGAAGAAGAACAGACTGCGTGATATAAACAAACAACAAATAGCGTGTGTGTTCCATTTTCATTCTACAACGAGAAGCTCATGGGGCTTTCCCGAACCTGTGTCGAGAGCTGGAGTTAAATGAAATCTCAGATTTGTCTTCTTAATAGTTTGTTTGGGTCCCTCACTTCCGTTTCGCTTCTCATGCACTGATTCGCTAGCTGAACAGCCAATCAGAGTGATTTCTTTGGCCTCACGATTCAACATTTCGAATCGGCGGCGGAAGGTGTCGGCACGGCCGAAAAGACACGACGGTGCAGTACACACCAAGACACACCAATCTGAGTAGGGCGACACGATGCTCATCGACGGCCCGACATCTATCGACGCCGAAAATCGGCTTGGTGTGTAAGGACCTTTAGGTTATATCCATATTGTGTTACCTGGCATCTGCAGCTCTACCTGGGGACGTTATCAGCCCCTGGGGGGGTCTGCACTCTGCACTACTTGCTCTACCTCATCCATCAGAATAAACCAAATGCAGCACAGAGGAGTGTATCACCAGGAAAAAAGCTCTGGCATTATTCCAAACTGAACTGCTTGTTTTTCCCAGCTGACTGAGGCACACAGACTCATCTGTCTGCACCACTGACCCAGAGACAGACACAGAGAGGGGGGAGTGTAACATGGTTCAGGTGCAACACAGCAGGCTGCTCCATCCTCTCCCTCCTCTGTACCGAGCTGTGGCTATTAAACAAAGTCAGACAGGATAGTGAATGCAGGATTACTAAAGCCTGTAACTTGATCTCTCCTCTCAGTTGGCTACTTTGCTCGGAGACTCTCCGTCCTTTCTAGACGACTGTTTACAATCCTTTTTCCCGCCGGAAGACATGAAGGCTGTACTTGAACACCACAGAAACCTTGGGCATTTTGGAGAGAAAGGTGAACAACAACCAGCCTTTGTTTAGTTTCTTAAAGCCTTTTCTTGTTTTGTGATTTGAACCTGGCTTGGGTCTAATGAACCTTATTATTTTTTATTTCCTAATTGTAGATCCTAAATTATTACCAATGGATGACTGCATCCTCTCCTCCCTGTCTCTGCCTCCTGGGTCCAAACATGTCATGAACACCACCTCGCCTGCTCACAGGGATTTACACTTCTCAGAGAACAAAGGACGTTTTGACGCTCTCTTGAACACCAGCAGCCTGGAGAGGGCGAGCAGGAGGAGCTCTGAGACGGTGAGACAGAGCCTGAAGGACACCCAGCAGGTCAGAGGAGGGAGCGTCTCTCAGGAGAGGAAGCTGCAGAGCTCCGTCAGCGCTGACACCATCGACCTCACTGTGTCCGGGGAGACCGCTGCCACAGACCCAGCAGCCAATGACAACAGCCAAAGTTTGAGAGGAGGGCGGGTTCTCAGGAAGAGGAAGCTGAGCGGAGGCGGGGACATTCCCACTAAACAGCTAGCAGCGGCTTTCCTGTGAGATTACCACACGTTTGGTTCATTTTTAAAACACAAAGACATTACAGGGGGGTTAAAACCTCCTGGCTTTAGGGGTTGCCACTTAGGTTAGCACCAACATTAGATCAAATGTTTAATATGTCAAACCCGTTTGTTTTAAACCTGCAAACATAATGACATTCCCATTAGCCTCAGCTAATGCTAATCTTAGCTTGAAGGGCATGCACATATTAAACACTATTCCACATTATTCAATTTTTGTTTAATGTCTTCTGCTCAGTTGTGTTGCTTCATGTGCTTCTTTTCATTATAATCTTCTAAAACACAATGTGTAACCAAAGCTTTGTCTTAAAACATCCAAGTTTCCATCTCCTTTCGTGACATAAACGACTATTTTGTTAAATCCCTCATTGAGATAAATCACTTTGCATTAAAGAAAACGTTTTAAAGTAAAACATTTTGTTTTCCGAGCAGAAATTCATCAGTGGAAGGCGGGAATTCGGATGAATCTCCTCTAATCTCGATATGGGGAAAATACACAGGTTGGTACAGTTAATGTACCGATTAGTGGATATTTGTGTGTATCCGCCTTGACTCTAACTCTACCTGTTTCATTTTTAGACTCCCTGGAAGAGTCTCTCCCAGCTGTGACGGACTCAAAGGTTCCCTGGTCGGACGAGGAGACGCTCAATCTGCTGGACATCTGGGGGAATGACTCTGTGCAGCGGGCTCTAAAGGGCTGCTCCAAAAACCGTCACATTTTTACTCAGATCGCTCAGAAGATAGCAGAGAGAGGGTACTCAAGAACCGTGGAACAGTGCCAGACCAGGATTAAAAGACTGAAGAAGAGCTTCCGCAGGTTAGTGTTCAATCAACTTTCTGTCAAGTCATTGCAATCTGAACTCCCCTCCTTAGACCTTGGATGTAATTTTTGTTTTATTGAAGCAAAAACCGTGTTGCCTTTCTCCTTTTTCTGACACTAGAGGGAGCTCCAAGCTGGAGAATAAATTTTACGAACAGCTGAAGAGGGTCCTGGGTTCCTCAGGCCCCTCAGCTGTCCCTCAGGTCACCTATGATGTGGAAGAGGTCATCGATGAAGACGAGTCCCGAGACGGAGAGGATGACCTGCAATTCCTCTGCCATACGAACCAACCGGAAATAGGTAAGTTCAGAAAGTAGTAAAAAAAACTTTAATTATAATTTCCCAAAACAAATGTCCCGATTTATGCCTGTTTTTTTTCCGACTCTGAATATAATCAGTTTACTATCATATAAAATCCTCACATTTAAGAAGCTGCAACCAGGAAACATATGGCGTTTTTTATTACAAAATTTCTGCAGGTTGATTCTCTCTCAATCTACAAATGTATTAATCAACTTATTGTTGCAGCTGTAATTTAAATCAGATAAAAGCATTATTAAAGATTTGTAGTGTATTTTATCTATATATGCTTCCCAGAACACAAAAAAACCACATACAAATCATAATCAAAGATAATAATAAATGTCATGTTTTTACTTGACAGTCAATCATATTTCTGAAGGAACGAGAAGCGTTCCATGGACGGACGCTGAGACGCTGGGCCTCATCACCATGTGGGGCGAGGAGCAGGTGCAGCAGGAGCTGAGGGGGACGCACCGGACCGGACACATGTTCCCCACCATATCAAACAAGATGGCCGCCCAGGGCTTCTCCCGAACACCGGAACAGTGCCAGAGGAGGCTGAAGAGGCTGAAGGCAAATTTCAGGCAATGCTACCAAAACAAGTATGTGAACTCGCAGAAAGAGAGTGATGGGAAAAGCCTGTGGTAATTGTTGAGTTACAGTGTTAATCTGCTCTCTTCTTATCCTTTGTTGAAGCCTGGAAGGACAGGAGCAAGTTCCTTCAAGTTTTACAGTGAACTGGGGAGGATCTTAGTGAAGGACTTCCCTTCAGTGCCACAGCCGGAGGAAACAGCAGGAGAGCCTGAACACGACGACTTCCCCTCATTCTCCCATCAGGACATCGGTAAACTTCAATGTTCTGTCAAATAAAACATATTTTAGACAATAAATGGAACATTTTGTGTCACAACATCCTAACACTAAATGGATTGTCATTAATGAATAAGTTTTAATGGTTTTATTGGCATGTTCTTTTCTTTTTGTGTCTCCTCAGAGTCTGCTGTGGGCGTTCAGGAGGACAGGAGAAAAGTCCCCTGGTCGGACAAAGAGACCATCATCCTTCTGGAGATCTGGGGAGACCCACAGGTAAACAGAAATAATGTAGATAGTTATGCCTGATAATAAGGCTGTACTGCCTTTTCAGAAATCATAGATACAGGCAGCGATTCAGAGATCCAGGCTAAACATTTGATCATAGAGGATGCTTTTTTACTTCTGTTCAAAGCAAAGTGGATCTCTTGATTGTCTCTGGAAACAGATTTGGCAAATGTTTGCTTTTTATGGGCTAGAGGAGAGGGGGAGACCCTGCGCTGTTGGCAGGAGAGCTGTAGGCTGCGGTTACTACTCGCAGATACAATACAATATCATTGAATTCATGTCTTGGCTTTTTTGTATTAATAAGTTGCTTCATTTGTTGTCTTTGCAACAGTAGCGCCAACATGAATACCACTTGAAACGATAGAGGGAAGAAAGTTGTTTATTGCCACTTTAAATATATATTTTGTATTGCCACCTTCATTAAGAATTTCCCCTACATTAAGGTCCAGCAGAGCATGAGACGCTACCCACACAACGGTCACATTTTCACGGAAATATCTGAGAAACTCGCGGCTAACGGCTACTCCC
Source organism: Dissostichus eleginoides (assembly GCA_031216635.1). Lineage (NCBI taxonomy): Eukaryota > Metazoa > Chordata > Actinopteri > Perciformes > Nototheniidae > Dissostichus > Dissostichus eleginoides. The sequence continues at coordinate 21,315,987 of CM062283.1, read as the reverse complement.
GCAGCGCAGGCCAGTGCCACACCAGGATCAAACGGCTGAAGGCTAACTACAGGCAGTGTCAGGAGAACATGAGGTAGGTGCTGCACAGATTCATGTCCCCGTCTGGACTGATGGCAGGACACATGTGTTAATACAACCTCCTCCTGTCTGTAGCTCATCTGGGACTGACAAAATCGACTTCAAGTTTTACGATCTGCTGGAACAAATCTTGGAGAAGCAGCCGTCCACATCCTCCACCGTGGTAACAGACTCCATCGAAATATCTGAAGACTCCAATGTGGAATCAGTGACCGAAACAGGTAAAAAATGTCCCCCCATTTACTATCTGCAGGGGTTATTATGGCAGCATTACTGAAGAGGACACTCTTATGGACATATGTATCGGTTTAAAATGTAAATTAACAAAGAATGCTAGCATGTACGCTAACATGCAGATTATTAGATTATTTTGCAAGGACGCTGCTAACTCTTCATGTCAACAACTACAGTATATTTGTATGCTTTACAAAGACAAATCAAATGTCTTCACTTGTGAAATGGTGCATATACTCTATAAACTCTGTGTTTCTGCTGACAGATGGAGAAGCCAGCATGTCGACAGAGAAAGCTCCACCCAGCTTGTGGTCCGATGAGGAGACGCTGGCTCTGATCGAGGTTTGGGGCGACGAAGACGTCCAGAGAGCGCTGAGGGGATTCATCCACAACGGACACGTCTACGCCGACATTTCGGAGAGAATGCGCGACCTCGGCTACTCCAAGAGCTCGGACCAGTGCCGCTGGAAAGTCAAGTCACTGAGGAACAACTTCCGACAGTGCTGCGAGAGGAAAAAGTAAGACCAAGTCACTTTATCAGTGTGCACATATAATCCAATACGACTCTAATGGTTCATATTCACTTTCTATAGGTGTGGAAGAAGAATAGATTATAGATTCTACCCACAGCTTGAAGAAATCCTCGGACAGGAAGCAGATCCTGTTGATGAGTATGAGGAAAAAGAGGAACAAGCAGACCAGGATCCAGGTCCAGATGGAGTGACCACAGCGTGGACGGAGCAGGAGACGGTGGCCCTCGTGGAGGTGTGGGCGGCAGACGACGTGCAGCACGGCCTGAACACCTGCGTCCGCAACGGGCACATATTCGCTGACATATCGGAAAGAATGACCGCCGTGGGATGGCCGAGGACGGCGGAGCAGTGCCACTCCCGGATCAAGAGGTTGAAGAAGAGCTACAGGCGGTACTGCAACAGCTGGAGGTAAGTTAAAGGGTTGATTGATCCTTTCTCAGACATTTTTAATAATACTACATCGTTTGTCAGGAAATATAAGAGGCCCCGTTATGTTCTTTGGGGTTTCCCTTTCCTGTTGTGTGTTATGTAGGTTTTTGTTCATGCTAATGCTTATTTGCATTATTGATTTATCTGCCAAGTGCTTTCTCTGTAAATCAATATGTGATAGGTCAGAAAGAAAGAAAAAAAAATTCCCATAGACCGAAGTGACAGATCCCCCCCTCCCAGACATGTTAAAGCCATTAAATACTGCGGTTTGAATTATAATCTTGGTCAGATAAGTACTTACCTAAAGAGGCCCTATTATGCTTTTTGGGGTGTTCCCTTCCCTGTAGTGTGTTATGTAGGTTTCTATGCATGTAATGGTCTGCAGAGGCTAAAATCTCTGTGTTGCCTCCAAAGGGAGTTCCTCTCCCACACACATTAAGACCAGTTTTACCCTGGCATGATTGACTTTTTCCAGAAGTGGAGCACGCACCACTGTGTTCCGATACTTCCACCTCCTGGCTCCGGTGCTTGGTGATGACTCGGTGAATGCTGATGTGGACAGTACTGCTGCTGACACCACCTTACAACCTCTTACAGACAATGATTCGGACATGGGTGGGTTCCAACATGATCAAACATCGGTGTGATTGTGCAGATACTATGTCAGTTCAAAGCTGATTTAATCAAATAAATCTGTTCCTCCTCTTAGTGGAGCAGCCGTCCTCCAGCCAGCTCCTGGACCTGAGCAGGAAGACGCCCTGGTCGGACCAGGAGACCCGCACCCTGCTGAGATCTGGGGGGAGGACAACGTGCAGCTCACCCTGAGGGGCTGCCTGAAGAACCGCCACGTGTTCGACTACATCTCTGAGAAGATGGGCGACGGAGGATACATAAGGTCCTCAGAGCAGTGCTACACCCGCATCAAGCGCCTTAAATACGGCTTCCTGCATGAAAAGTGAGTATTTACAAAACCCTTTTTCTCTTCTAAAGCCATTTCTAATTGTTAAAAAATTGCTAATATGTTTTTGGTGTTGTCATTAATAGCCAGCATCGAGAGGTTATTTATGTTGTTAATTAACTCACCAACCAATCACGGAACAGAGCAAAACGTAAAACGACGTTAAACTTTATTACTACTTTTAACCTTGACGAAGGCAGCGCTTACCAGATCCACACAGAGGAAACTGAAATGATTTCACTAATAAGAAACTCGATAAGATAAATCATCATAATCAGGGGTGCACATAACTTCTTTAGTGAGTTACTCAGATGAGTACCAGGAGACAGCGTTTGGTACTCACCCCACACGAAGCGTGGTCCTCCTCAGTGTCTCCTTCACTATCCTCTATTTACACTTCTTGCATGCTAGATGATGAAGATGATGAAGATGCACCTCCCTGTCTCTTTTTAAGCCTCTGATTTGCATTTCCTGAGGCCAAGTTGAAGGATCCAATACTAAGAAATGATCACATGACTTGAAGTCATATCTGATTTCAGATGTGGGAAGTTACTAAGTACACTTATTCAAGTACTGTACTTAAGTACAATAATTTGAGATATTTGAACTTTACTTGACTTTGATGCTACTTTGTACTTTGACTCCACTACATGTATTTAATACCTTTAGTTACTTTACAGATCTGGATGAATGATGTGAAATATAATCAAGTGTTAAATCAGACTTTAGTTCCACCTGGAGTAAATTCACAAGCTACCCTGCAGCATACAAAGTCATTCAAATTAGCTCCACCTTTACCAGCTTTGAGAACACTTTAATGATCAATCATTATAAAACATATCATATATATTATTCTGAAATGGACCAATCTGCACAATGACTACTTTTACTTTTGGTACTTTAAGTATATTTTGATGATAATACTTTTCTAATTTTACTTGAGTAACATTTTGAATGCAGGACTTTTACTGTAACAGAGTATTCCTACACAAGATCTGAGTACTTCTTCCACCTCTGTCTGATTTCAAACTCTTCCATAACACCCTGAGTAAGTTTGCAGCTGTATGTTTCACTCCACTTTGTTGTAAATAAAACTGCAGCAGCTTGACCACAGAGCGTGAACGTTGTGATCAGCTGATTTTGCGCAGTTCTCCAGTGTGTGCGCGGGGCACAGAATGTGCACAGGGGAGTCTCCCTCTGCAGCCAGTTGGCGGAGTTTTGGCACAATTCTGTTGTTCATACCGAGGTTAACCCTGTCTGTGCACACGGTGAACAACTCTGTTGTCCGGTGATCTAAGCCTCTGCCTCCTGTAAAGCTTCAAAGGTCCGTTGGTTATGTCCTGCGCGGCTCGCCCAGCTCCAGTTCAATCAGTCATAGAAAGTCCGAAGATTTTTTGCAGGGAGCGAAACGGCAACGTAGCTGCTTAATGTCTTTGTTTTTTTTGACATGTCTCGTAGTTTACTCCATTGAGTGTTGACAAGAAACACGTGTAGACGAAATATGTGTTTTGTTTTGATGTTTTGAGGTACGCAAAGGTGCGTAGTGACACAAGTGACGTTACGCAATTCAGATTTGTGCCGCGCATGCGTACCTGCGTACCAGTTATGTGCACCCCTGATCATAATCTGTTTGCAACAGTGTGAAATGTATATTATTGTATGTCTGTTATTTATATTTTCGATGCAATATATTTTGCTTTTTTTTTGTTTTTAATCAGTTTGTCCCCCAGTGTGAATTCCTTTAGTTTGGAAGTTAAAGTGAAGATTATAAGATTTCAGACCTTGAGGCACTTTTTAAATAAAAATTAAAAGAGTTTATCGTTTCTCCTGAGCAACCCAGAGGAGAGGCTCAGGTGATGACCAATAATGATGTTCACATTTGCTCTCTCTGTTTGGAATTTGGAAAAACTGACACCTCCTTTCTTTAAATTCAGAGAGGATTATAAATTCTACAGTGAGATGGATGAAATCTTCAGGAGAGAGCTGAAAGTGGACGACTCAGTCGCAGACACGCAGGACACAGAGGAGCCGGAGGACTGCACTCAAAGGAAAGGTGAAACTTCACAAAAACATTTACATATTTTTAACATGAAGTGAAAGGATCAAACAAGCCATATAGAGACTCAAAGAAATCCAAATCTACAACATGGGAGCTCCTACTCAAAAATCATTTTGATTGTTGAAGCAATATCTGAATAACTATGTCTTGAATTAAAGGATAGGAGTCCTCTGTGTTTTATATTCCACAAAAATATTTGTAAGAAAAGCCGTTTTTTAAGAGTACACTATGTTGCATTTAGGTGTAGGCAGTTTACCATGTTTCTCATCTTAATTCCTGTAAATGAAACAGGATGACTGAATACAAGTGAGCAAATGCCATAAGCAAATCTCTCTCTAATTCCCTCTTAATCTATCTAATGTTTTTGCTTTTTAAAATGCCATATAATGCACATTTTGCTACTAACTAAGTATATGTTGAGCAGAGTTCGCGTTAACCGAATATTTTCCGTCTATGACGGATCTTTTTTAACAATGACGGAAAAATCTGAAAGCCGTCCGTCATTTTGACAGATTAGAACAAACTCAGAACAGCGCCAAAGTTTCCCCGCAGCGGGGCTCCGGTGTTATGCATGCCCGCCCCAAAAGGAAATTATACCGTTTCCAAACCTAACTTTGCCGTACAGATCATTGAAATGTCTGTGAGTTTTGGCTTTACGCTGCGCGCGCTCCCGCCAGGTGCAGTGGGCATGCGTAACACGGCGCTAACAGTTCACGAGGCGTCCACCCCCCCGGCAGAGCTGTGTACAGGCCGACGGGTAATAATGGATTTTGACGGACATTTTACGGTCCTGTCAAAATGACGGACAGCGAAAAAGTCTAGCGCAACCTCTGATGTTGAGTTTAAACACTTGACTGTGTATCTATCTTTATTGTCATTAAGCTGTAATCTGTACAGGATGTTGATTGTATATTGATCTCTGAGTTTCCTCTCTGCTAGCGGCCTCAGGTGCTCAGTGGGTGGCCGACAGCTCCAAGCTGCCCTGGAGCGACGGAGAGACGGAGGCTCTGCTGGACCTGTGGGGCAGCGAGGAGGTGCAGGAGACCCTGAAGGGCTGCACCAAGAACAAACACATCTTCATCCAGATCTCTGAGGTCATGGTCAGCCAGGGCTACATGCGCACCCCCGAACAGTGTCAGACCAGAATAAAGAGGCTGAGGGCCAACTTCAGACACTTCCTAGAGGGCAGGAAGTAAGTGTTCACGCTGCACGTCTAAACATCCATACTCTGAATACCTCACAACATTTAATCCACCCTGGCAACACCTTCCTTCTCCTTTTAACAATAAATTCTGTTTCCTGTTTCCAGAGGGGAAAAACAGGAGTGCAAGTTTTTTGAGCAGCTGGTACAGATATTTGGAAGCAAATATGTATCGAACTCTGACCCCCTGACCGAGGACGCAGCCGAGGACGTAGGTAAGGAGTCAGCGTGCTTTACGTGGTCCGTCATGATAGTGTGAGGCAGGGGCTTTATTAACCTGATAATGTACCGGAAAAACCATCAGTCGATCAAACTGTATTTATATAGCATCATTTATAAGTGCTTCACAAACCAGAAACGACTACAACAAAAAATCATAATTGATAAAAACACACAACAGAAGTCAATAAACACAGTACTGAATAAAGACATTTAAAAATGTTGGATAAAATAAATAAAAACCAGTGGGCTATGATTTTGTTAGTCTCTCCCATGCAACAGGAATTATCATGTCACACCGCCTCTGGGGAGGTTTTATAATTGTTGTTTTTTTACAGTCTCAGCCTCCATTTAAAGCTACAGACAGAGAATCAGCACTTTTGGAACAGAGCTGAAACAGAGGGGTTTATGGGATGCTACAATGATCTGTTTTGTGTTTCAGCCAATCAGAGACAGGTTCTGTATATAACTGAGACCTGTTATATATTGGTGAAAAAGAGTATAGTAGTAGGGGACCTTTAAGCAAACTGATTAACACATTACATCTCAATGTCCTAATCCATAAAAATGGTGTCAAGCGTCACATTGTGGTTTTACAGTCAGTTATGGATTTTAGTTTTGATTGAGTGTTTGTACAGATTAAGCCTGTAAGTTATATAGCATCTTTTTGTTTACTTTGTTTATTGGGTTTTACAATAATATAGATCAGAGCATATATCAAATTAAGAAGTGTAAAAGACAAAATAAAAAGCAATACTACTGTACGGGGGCTAGCTCTTCCCCCTGTTTTTATGCTAAGCTAACTGGCTGCTAGTTCTAGCTAGTAACCAAATGATCTTCTCTAAATCTCAGCAATAAAGCAAATCATTTATTTCTAAAAAATAATTTAAAAAAGGAAACTTTTAACTATAATTCATTAATGTTGACAAATCTGAAATGCACTTTCTTCATTGGCAAACTCACTGCCTTACTCACTACTTTACAGTACAGTTAACCATGTACAGTAGCTAAGTCATATTCTCAGTTGAATATTTAATGATTCCCGTTTTCCTATCCAGAGACCTGAAACTGTCTGTAATCGTGAAGTGAAATAATGAGGAAGAAGCCGCTGCAGACTGAGGAACATCCAGAAGTGAAGAGGACACTGGAGCAGAAGCTGGTGGTGTGCCGCTGCGCACAGATGACGTCTGCCTGTGTACACACTTCAAATACTTTTACATTCTTCATGCACACAGGTTGTGTGTGTGTGTCTGTGTGTATGTGTGTGTGTGTTTGTGTGCGTGTGTTTGTGACTTTCCGTCCCTCCACCAGAGTGTCTTTATATTATTTATAACAGAGCCATGACACTAAAACCAAAAGCTCAGGGCTCAAGGGACGAAAATGAATCTGTGATCTTGACCTGGAGGGAGTCACACATCACGCTGGGCTCCTCCAGAGTTTTTCTTTTTGCTAGTATATAGTTATTTTGTACTTGAACTAAAATGAGCGTATGAAAGCACAGGCCAAAAGAAACGAACACAAGGCCTCTTTACTGTAACCACATCTGCTTTTTGCTCTTTATTCAGGTCTCACTTCTGTCCGTGCCATTGTTTACACTTTTTGCAATCTGCAGTAAATGTTGAACTCATGAAGCTAATCCTTTTTCCTTATTTTTTACACGGTATAAGTTGATCTTGTGCACAATTTCAATTATTTATTTAAATTATTGTTTAACTTTGTATTTCAAAAGTTTACTGCTACTTTAATTATGTTACTTTTCAAACGTTAATGAAGAACATTTTTCCACAAGCGTATCAAGGTTTTGTCAAACCAATTAAAGGAACTTGATTTTTTTTAATGATTTGTTGTTGTGTGTTAATTTTGATTGACTAAGATTGAGAAACTACACTAACACCATTATGGAAGAAAAATAATAATCTTCAACTGAATAAAATGCAACAGAAGGTAAATGTAACATCTATTTGGATCACATAGTACATACAGTAAGTACTATAAAGCACATTTAACGTATACTTCTACCCATCACATCGCACAATGACATACTATTCTTGCATATATATGTTAAAATATTCTTTCAGACAGTACCTGTTTAAAATGGAAGCTTTTTATTTTATTTTCCTTTTTAAATAAATATAAATGTCATGTTCAAACAACACACGAAACAAGAGTATGAAACGCAATTTAAAGGGATCCTATTAAGCTTTTCCCCTTTCCTGTAGTGTGTTCTGTAGGTTTCTGTGCATGTAAATGGTCTGCAAAGACTAAAATCCCTGTGTTCCCTCCAGAGGGAGTTTGTTTACTTCCTGATGTAACACTTGCGTGTCTATTGGCTAGCGCTCCAACACATTGTATGTGATAGGCTAAGGGGCGGGACATCTCAAAGCAGTTGACCAATCACAACAGAGCCGGCCAGCTAACCAATCAGAGCAGACTGGGCTCTGGTTTCAGACAGAGGGTGAAAAGAGGTGCTGCAGCACAGGCAGTATGAGACAAATAAAGAGCTGTTTGAACATTAGAGCATGGAGACATGTCCCAGTAGAGACACTACATACTGATATACACCCGAACATCAGCAGGAGAGGACTCTTTAAAGTAGAGACACTACGTACTGATAGGAACATGAAAAAGAGCAGAATATGTCCTCTTTAAGATGTCTGATCTCACTAGGTCTCCCTTCAGTACCCTCACATATTCCTGGTTGTAACATCATCTATTAGTGATGCTTGCACTGCAACTTGCTATTATTGCCCACTTGGTGGCACCAGTGGATAAAAGGTGATCTTAGTTGTCTAAAAAACTATTTTTAAGCCATAGTGGTTGTAATGAAAACAAAACAAGATAACTCTTAGAAGCCGAACAAACTTATTTTTTTCTTAAATGTCTCTTTGAAGTTGTCTACAATCTCCTTTGACTGTATTTCAGGTCCTGACACATTATGGGACACATTCCTCCCATAATGTGTCAATATGCAAGCAGGGAAGATGTGTACCAGTGTCACTGACATAAACACACACACACACCACACACACACAGAGATTATTTAAATAGACACAGAGACAAAAACACACACGCAGCTCTCAAAAGCTAGGACAGTAATTACGTGTCTAAATCTGACAGAGCGTCCAACCGCCAATGTCTGGCTGCCTGCCTGTGTGTGTGTGTGTGTGTGTGTGTGTGTGTGTGTGTGTGTGTGTGTGTGTGTGTGTGTGTGTGTGTGTGCACTTGCATCGGTGTGTGTGACATTGGTAGAGACAGGCTGGCTGGAATCTGTTGAGGGAAGGGTTACTGAGGGTGTTGCTGTTTTCAAGAACACACACACTCACTCACACACACACAAACACACACACATACACACACGCAAGAAAGGGCCAGGCAGTGCCACATCACCCACCTCACCCTACGGCCGATTGCACACAAACTCTCACCCTCACACACTGTTTAGCGTCCTGCAATACCACATAGACTCTCCTATAAATGTGTGATACCCATGTATTCTACTGCCAGCTGACATCTACTTGGGTTGTGTCTCCAACTGATAATGGAAGTAATATTTTGAGGTATTTCTGCTTAAGTATTTCAATGCTACTTCTACTTCACTACATCTCATCTCAATACTACTTTTGGAAAGGTTTAATTCAGTTTAAGATATATGGCATTTACATATTCTAGGCCTCTAAACTGAAACATGTCCCTGTCTCCTCTTTTTTTTCTTCCTGGTTTGTCAATCAAGATACAGATAGGTGACAAATGGCAATAAAAACCACCATAACATGAGTTCTCCAATTCTCATGAGCTCTACTCAAGGGATGACTATCATTCTTCCCCTTTATTAGATGTTTTGTTTAAGACAAATCTCCAAAATCAGCCATAGCTGTTCCATTAGGGTAATATCTGATGACTTCAAAGACCGTAGCATGTGGTTTTCATACTCAATTTCAGACTCCTTAAACAATTTAGTGACCCTTTGTGCTCTTTGGTCAAACAGTCACATGTCACAGGTTCCATGTCATTCCACTCTAAATTCTGAAGCCTACCACACAGGGGGGCATGCTGGGTTGTATAACATGCAACAGACTGACTCAGAGTCAGTCCTCCCCTGAGGGCAGACATTTTCACCAGACCACATTACTGCAACAGGCAGGCTCACGTTCTCTCTCTCTCTCTCTCTCTCTCTCTCTCTCTCTCTCTCTCTCTCTCTCTCTCTCTCTCTCTCTCTCTCTCTCTCTCTCTCTCTCTCTCTCTCTTTCTGTGTGTAGGTGTGTGTGTGTGTCCTGATCAGATATGCTATGTCCTCAACTGCAGGCACACATGTGAAAGACAGTACATGAGGTACAGAGGAAGGAGGGGAGTTTATAGTTTAACACTGAGAAAGAAAGTCAAAGAACAAACGTCATGAAGAAGAAATGTAATGTGTGTGTGTGTGGGGGGGTCCTCCCTCCCTTGGGGTTGTGCACAGGCTTGTTGCAGCAACATTCCTCCACTCAGCTGCTTCTGAACAGCACATTCCTGTAAGAGAGAGATGGAAAGAGAAAACTGAGAGAGTAAAAGGGGGAAGAGAGAATATACTAAGAAAAAAGAGTGAATTAAAGAGGGAGAAAGAGAGGGGTGAATAATGATGGGAGGATGTTAATAATCTATTACTGTTATAGTACATATACTATGTAATTGATTCAGTGTAACCAGCTTCTCCACAGAGGGGTCCACAGGTCAGGGTCGCATACAGTACAGAGAAAACAGAAGCAGTGCTGAGAAAAGGAAGTGACACGGAGAAGGGGGGGGGGGGGGGGGTCTCAGGGGGCCACAATGTATTTTCTTAAAATATTATTCCCCTTATACATCCATAAAACACATATAGTGTACACACACAGTAAAGTAGAGGACTCGTTGGAGTGTGTTTATCCCCTCAGTGTGCTTGACCTGTTTCCAGTGAACTGTGGAAGAAAGAAACAAATCTCACCACAAACACACACACACATTATGCTACAGCCAGGATTATGCTCCTCTGTAAGACTGGGCTCATTGGAGTTTATGGCTTGAAAATAAGAACACTAACGTTTTTAATAAGTCAAATGATCAGATGAAACCATCACAAGATCATACAGAGAAGGGTAACAATGCCCTACATTCCCTAGGTTGAGCTTCTCGTGTGTTTATTTGTGTGATTTCACCTGAATATGTTTTGGTTTCCGCTTTTGAATCTTTCAAATATTGATGTTGTTGACTCAAATTTCACTTTTACTTTGGGAGCAGGGAGTAGAGGAGAAATAAACTCAGGCAAGAGAGGCACAGACGAGAGCAAAACAATTATAAATGCTGTTATCAGACTTGAAAAACAACTTTTCCTTCTGGGAGAGGAGAAGCTTCCCAGAAAAGAAAACAAAAAAAGATTTACTGAGGATAACAAGCAAATAATCTTAAAGACAAGAGCAACAGAAAGCAGTCTGTGTGAGAGAGCTTGTTGGCTCAGTGATGGCGTCCCGCTCCTTCTCTCTCTTCCTCACACTGAATGGACGGGTCTGTTTGTTGTCGCTGGTAGAACTAAAGGAAAACAATGCCACTCGATCCCCTTCTGTGTGTGTTTGTTGTTTATTGGAAGACGGTCAATCATGCATAAGTGTCTGTCTATTGAGTTCCTTTCCCCCAAACAGCTCTTTTCAGAATACTAATTTATCATTTTCTCTTTTATCGTCTTCTCTCCATCCCAGCAACTTTGTCTTTCCTTTTTGTCATTTGATATAAATGAGCTGGATGCTCCAAATTAGCATTATGAAAGATTCATAAATGTAGAATATAACATATTTGACACACACACACACACACACACACACACACACACACACACACACTGAACATTAGTGGAAATGTTTCATGATAATGTGTTTCTATTTCTGGTCGTATTTTAATCCAGATTATATATCTGACCCTTTAGGCTGTCAGCTGCTTCTTCACTCTACCTCTCTCTCATGACTTATTATGGGACATTTTAACGCTTGTGTTGTAACATTGGTACTTATGTAAGCAACTTTTTAAAAAATAAATTACATTAAATGTAAGAGTATGAAGTTATTCCCCTTATTACAGCAGTTTAAATCACAACATGGGCAGGTGTAAAATCATCAGATAACAAAAAAGGTAACAAAAACATATGTTGGCCTATATTAAACAATATATCCAGTCTTATTATAGTATTAAGTTATAGAGCCTAAAAAATGAACAGCACTTTTCACACCAAATACAAAAGCAAAATATGTTTTATTGGCATAACAAGAAAATAAAAACATGTTTCAAGTTTGACACAACTTTTTATATTTGAGTATAAACTGTTGAAAGGTAAGAATTTGTCCTTGATACATCCAGTAGTTAGTTGTGTTTAAAAAGCTTACATACACTCACAACCCATTATCACAAACTTGGCAGTATGAATACTCAAGCTATAAAATACATCTCTCAAATGAAAGTCTGAAATACACTTTACTGAGATTACTGTATGCATTAGTATAACTACACAATGGACATAATCAATATACATTACAGTATTAGACTTACTGTAAATCATAGTCGTTGTATTTATTTTACAGTGAATAGCGTCAAAACGACAGGCATACATTGTATCCAATCAGACGTGGCTCTTTTGTGGAGCTACATCCATGCTAGCCAATGGGATTCTGAGCTCTTGTGTAAAGTATCCAATCACAGATCGCTATATGCTGGAAGGGGAGGGCCTTGTTCTCGCTCGGCTTTGCCCAGTCCGGATGTTCCCCAGTAGCAAATAACGAGCAGCAGTGTGTGAATGTGGCAACCGAGGTAGACAGGGAGGGGTAGATAGACTGACCAGACCTGGGATTTTTGTATTTTTCCTTAATTTTTCTTTTCCTACTGAGCCAAGGGTTCACAGTTTATGTGACGCCTCGGTTGTTAACTTGTTCGTAGACGTGAAACCCCGACCGCTACTGCCTTTCTCTGGGACTTACCGTTACCGAGAAACAGCCCAGAAGAAAGAAGGGAGAAACAACATGGGGCGATAATAAAAAAGGTGTTGTGTTATGAACCGACGATGACTCTCTGGGAAGATCCGTGAAGCCTATTTATTTTTATTTATTCCCCCCCTCCTCCCTTTCCCTTGTGTCCATCTTTTGTTGTTTTATTTTTGAATTTTCTGCCCCCCTTGCTACTTCGGGAGGTTGTTTTTAAAAGGAAAAGGATACGTTACAAGAGGACTGAAGGATGGACCAAGCCGGCATCCTGAGAAAGTTTATCCAGAGGGTGAAGGCCATGAGCGAGGGGGACGAGGAGAGGGGAGAGGACAACTTCGGCAGCGACTTTATGGTGGGTTACATTTACATGAGCTTACCTAGCCTCCTTTACCTCTATATATCTCAACCAAACCTCCCTCCCCCCATAATGTCCACCTTTTCCTCCACACGTACCCTCAATATCCCACCCCCTTCTCGGTCCTTGTCTCCCCCAGGAGGTGAGGCAGGGGCGGCCACACTGCCCTCTTCCTTTTCCTCCCATTTCCAGGCTTTACATGGCGGCCTAGCATTGTCTCCCGAACCACAGACCACCGGCTCCTGTTTCTTTAAAATGCAGAGACAACAGCTAAAGAACACACATTCACCCTCCAACCCCTGGGCTCATTTTTTACATTGCTTTGTTGGATAGCTTAGCCTATCAGTGAATGCTGCCCTAAAGTGTTATTGTGGCTTATGTCTGATAGCCATGCCTGACTGTTAAGATACAGTGCATGATTCATTGTCCTCACTTAGCAGGATGTATTATCCCTTATGGTGCGTCCTGTGGACAGTTTTGTTATGGTCTTTTCTCTATGAAATATGTTAGGTATGATTGCTCATAGTAGTTTTGAGCAGATATGTACTGCAGTTGTAGACAAATCCACCTAAAGACTGTTAAACCAACGTTTGTGAAATATAGTCTTGCCAGTTTATTACACTCATTGATAAAATGATGTGCACAACGTATTAGAGACATATTGCAATGCAATCAAATGTAACTTACTACATTCTGCAGCCTCTTAAATGACAATAAAGGTAATTCAAACTAAACTGAGTAGTCTAGCCTTCGTGAGGGGTGTTGCATTAGACTGGCTACATGTACCTACAAAAACTGGCAAATAAGTGTAAGGCCCATAGCTCAAATTATAAAGCATATTTTACGGTATTTTGTTACTCTAGTTACACATGGAAAGGCCCTTTTGAGGTGAAATAGAGACATTTGTTGTTAAAGTAACATTAAGTTAGCCTTATGATGACCGCTGCTGACCTGCAGTCATAAGTTTACCCACCCTGCATCACTGGATGTTGTTGTGGCCCAACTCTGACCCCCAAATAGGGCTAGTCCCAGGCTTGTGAAATTGCTGAGATATTTGCAACATCATGTGGTCATTTTGTTTTAATGGCTGATTGGTATATGTGAGAACATGTTGTGCTAACTGAGGGGATTTCATTTGTGAGTTTAAATGAATCTAACCTTCATTAAATGTTCAGATACAATAGGCCTTTGTTCATTTGAATTAGTTGTAGTGGCAGATTGTAGGTTTAGCTTTCCTTTATGATACATTTAATGTTTCAGGCAAGGGAAGTGTTTGTTTTCCTTGAAAAAGAGGCTAATCAGCGTCAGAACTTTTTCTTCTTTCTGCCTACAGTTGCACACACACTTCGTTCTCCTTACTTCCCTACTTCATCCAAGCTGCTTGCTGGAGCTTGCAACATTCTTTCTTGGCCCATTTCATAACATGTTGTTCTGGCTTTAAAACTACAGCTTTATAGACACCTCTGCACACTTTGGATAACAGTTACACCATTTGTCAGGACATTTGTTACATAGCAGATTCACAAGTAAGGAAATGTGTGAATATTTGTCCATTTGTGGGCTGATAACATGACCTGTCCTGTGCTACGAGCGAGTGTTTCATAAAACTGGGAGGAAGCGAGGGTTGCGTTAAGACCAGACCATGCAGGGCGTTGGGCTGTGAGAGGCATTGAGGAAGTGCATGTGATGAGAAAAACCAAATGATTATTTAACTTTATGCTATAGCCACTTAGTTGGAATTATTATCTAGTAGTTGTACATTTGCTTAAACTGATATTAAGCATGCATTTTTATTGGCTGACAGTTAATTTTTTAAGACTTCTTAATGTCAATTTTCCCAACAAAACATCCCGTCAGCCCCCGCTTTTTAATCAGATACCCGCTTTTCAAACTTTATGACATCACTGCTTGTTACGCCTTAACTCTTCATGTGATATCTGTTCAATTTCTTCTCAATAAGCTTTATTGGCATGAAACCCAGTAATTCCCTTCTACAATGAGTTTCTGTGAGCCCTAGCACTCATCCCTTCAGGCAGTAACATGACCATTAAACAGCTGATGTGAAAAAGTAATGTATGTGCTCCAATTAGAACTATTTCTTAAACCTGGGTATTAACAGTAATGAAGTTATTTTGTGGAGTGTCAGCTTTATGGTATTTATTTTATGGAGCTTCGAGGATCTGGTAGTGAATTTAAAGTAGCACCTACATTATTCAGCCTACAGAGCCGGCCTGTAGACCAGAAATGTTGTTCTGATGGAGAACAGGCGGGTTGTGTCTGTGCCAGTGTACCGAGCACAATTAAAACTGCTCATCAGCCACAGGCAACATAAGTCAGTGCTTTAGCTGGTCGCAGCCGCTCTGTAGTACCAATTTCAAGCCTTAAGTGAAGCTTTCAATTGCTGGAGTCAAACTCACAACACCACAAGCGCATGGGGTGTGCTCCTTTGCACACTGAGTCACCAGAACACCCTGACATAACACCCACTTTAACTGCCTATTGTTGTTTATATATAGAAAGTGTTTTATAAGCATAATTACAGTGCTCTGCGAAGGCAACAAGTCCGATTATTTGCCTTGTTGGTTCTTCTTCTGTAGTTTCTTCATGGAACAAGAACACTTCATTTCTGGCACCCAAATGTGTCCTTTAAAAAACAATTGCGACCCATTTAGACCGTCTCTTTTATAACAGGGTGTTGTTAATTATAAAGAATTTTGTTTAGCAACATTCATATGGAGACGGCTGATCTCATTACACGGCACATACTGGTGCATGTGTTGCGATGACATCGGAGTGTTCCATGAAGTGTAAGGAGACAGCTTCAAGGTGTAAATTAGACTCACTTCAGTCATAATCCTGGTGTTTTAGTAATCGAAATAACTACATTGGTGGATTTAGAGATTTAAGCTCAGCAATGATATCATGCAGCTTGTAATCAGCAAAACAAACACTATGATCATTTAAACCAATCTGGTCAGATGATAATGGCTTCATTCAAGGGGATACAAAAGGGATGAACGGTAATATGTACTGTCGAAGTGTGTCTTATAACGCAGGTTCTGCATCATTGGAACATCTATGCATTCGCTGTTCACAAACCAAACAATGGCAATCTGACTTGTTTTACAAGGGTAGTTATCAACCAGCTCTGTCAACCCACGACTTTCCAAACCAGCTATTAGTGCGCTTATGTAAGCGAGGTCCGAGGTTTTTTGTGTGTGCAAATAGCCCGTTACAGAGGCATTGTTATGGACCCATCCAGAGAAGATTTTAAAAGAAGATAAAATATTTGGGGAATACTTGCTCATTGCTCAAAAAGAAACAATATAAACAACCAGAATCAGGGTCAGAAATAATTGTGGGCAACTGTGCCACCAAACACACATTTGTTGTGTGATTGTGGCCAGTAAACACTTATTTTGAACCAAAAACTGACAAAGTAAGACGTCCAACAGGTAAAATATATCAGTAAAATAATACGAAATAAAGTGTCAGTCTGATGTTAACAAATCTGTGGATCTAAACCAGGGCTGTCCAAACTACGGCCCGGGGGCAAAATGCGGCCCGCGGGCAATTTTGAATCGGCCCTCAGCAAATTAAAAAAGTATAATGGGGTATGGCCCAAAAATGAAACTCGTGCTTGTTTTGTATTGTACTTCTTAAATATATATATGAAAACAGATATTACACAGTATTCATGTGTTAAGAAGCCCACTCTTCAAACAAATTCAGTCAATTCAAGTTTAAAATAAATCTAACTTGATAAGAAAAAAGCCCAATAACTTATTTTCATAACACGCTTGAAATATATCCTTCCTATTTCCTCTTATGATAAGCAATCTGAGGCTTCTGTTTTAAGGAATGAGATGCTCCCCTTTTGAGAGCTGTGATGTAGGCTGTTGTTTTTCTTAAAGCATATTCAAGTATTAAGCATCATTTACCTACATTTGATTGATTTTGCTGACTTATAACTTAACTTACGAGGCAATATACCTCACCTCTAGTGAGTGGCCCAGCCCTTAGTATATTTTTCTGTATTTGGCCCTCGGAGAAAAAAGTTTGGACACCCCTGATCTAAACTTTGAATAGGACTTCTAAATTGTAGTCGATCTGAATGAAAGAAAACCCACAATATCACCAGATTTTTCATCGTGAACCCTTTGGTTTTTCTCGCCCTGTTTCTTAAAGTCCAGTTCATTTGCTGTCACAAGCTTCTCCACTGATGTTGACTTTTCCGTTTGAATAAGGTTACATTTAGTTTTGACCAGAACATTCTAAACTCATGTTGCTGAATCATAATTCGGGTTTGTGAACGCAGATCCACACATTCTGCACAGCGATAACTGCTGCTGTTGTGAAGGCAGTATTTTGCCCCTCAGGTTTGATGTCACTTCCTGTGGGCCCATTCATTCTCTCTATTTGACTTCAATTAGGGCAAAGAGAGAGAAGCAAGAGAGAGAAGCAATTTAGGGACGCTGGTGGTCTTTCATGTAGGACAGGGGTCGGCAACCCGCGGCTCTCGAGCCGCATGCGGCTCTTTAAGCCCTCTGCTCTGGCTCCCTTGAGTTTAGACAAAAATAAGAAGGAAATAAAATACAAATGTTTGTAGGACTATTTATATTTTATTGCACGGTTGAAAATGTTTCGTATCTTGTATTTTGAGGTGATACTGTCACACATCATTTTTAAAAACGGTTTTAATTAGGTCAACTAAAATATGCGTCACATCCTGCTGCGGTCCCGCACCAGCGCCTTTTCTTGCAGGCGAATAACCTGACCCCCGGCTCGATGAGCGAACTATGGATAAATCAAAGAAAATAAAAGTATGGGAGGAACACAGAGGGTTTAATTCTGCGTGGACAGAGTTATATGCTTTCACAGCAAACGATGCTGGCTTACCGGTATGTTTGATATGTGGAGAGAAGTTGTCAAAGGTGCTACAGCCTTTACGTATTGGAGGAAAAGCACGGAAGAGGAAGACAGCTGACGATCTTCAGTCATAATTCAATCAGTTAACTCTTTTTAGGGTTTTATTTATTTTAAAGTGGGCCCATTTTAATTATATTCATTTTCTTCAAATGTGCAGAAGACTCCCCAAGTGCTGTGTTTAATTTATTTTAAAGTAGGCCTGTGTATTTTTTTTAATTCTCCTTATAAGAGTTCTTTGTTTATTATTAGAGGTAAACAGTTTTCTATAATGTAATAAATAATAAATGCAAAAAAACTGTAGTTTTTGTCTATGTAACAATATTTATACAACTTTATAAGCTATCAAGCTATCAAATATGTTTTGCGGCTCCAGACAAAAAAAATTGGTGGAAAAGGGGGGGAAATGGTTCTTTAGGTCAAAAAGGTTGCAGACCCCTGATGTAGGGTCACGTTTTGATAATGCAGTTAATTGATTGAATATGTCTTTAGAGTTGAGCTTGAGGACGTACAAACTGCAGGGATTGGGATTGGGACCTCTGTGTTATGGGACATCTCTGTATCTGGTAGGCCACCATGCAGCCTGACAGAAACCTACTATTACTTGTATCCAAATTCCTCACACTGTTGAACACGTTTGACATTTTTGCAGGGTTGTCCCCAGTTGATATGCAAACCCTGGCAGTGGGACATTTGTTATATTTGATACTGTATGTCTTATCACAGAATACACAACATTGAACTAATCCAAAATCTAATTTGTTGTCAATAATGGACATGAGAACACATTTCTTTAAACACATTGCCATTTTGGCGTCTGTTCATGTGCTCCCATATTGCATAGAAACAGACGTCTGCTTATGAACAGATGCCTGGATATTGCATGCTATGTATGAGATAGCAGGAGATACTTGAAGTGTCCTATAGAGGTGTAAGACTCCTCTCACAGGTTCATCAAATGTAGCTACCAAGTGTTTTAATGAAGATGTAAAAGGATCAGATGATATACAGGAAATCAGTCTGGCATGTGTTACCTGTACTATTGTTTCTAAATACGCTGGCATAAACACACACGTTCCTGCTATTAGGAAAACTGGGCTCGACTCTGTAGTCTAGACAGGGTTTAGACATTGGAGATCAGCCTCAGTGTGTGTGTGTTCGTGCCCCACCTTTGTGGGCAGATTACTCCCAAGCAGCACATCAAAGAAAGCGAAAAAGTGCAAACACGCTTCTCAAAACATGTGTCCTGTCGGGCAGACATAAAACACTCGGAGGGGGGGTGCAAGAAAAGGAGATGGGCCAATTCGTAACATGCTAGTGTGTGTGTGTGTCGTGAGTTAGTCTGTGGTAGATATGTGTGTGTGTGTGTGTGTGTGTGTGTGTGTGTGTGTGTGTGTGTGTGTGTGTGTGTGTGTGTGTGTGTGTGTGTGTGTGTGTGTGTGTGTGTGTGTGTGTGTGTGTGTGTGTGTGTGTGTGTGTGTGTGTGTGTGTGTGTGTGTGTGTGTGTGTGTGTGTGTGTGTGTGTGGTGTACATTTGAATTGCCTGCACATCTGAGCCTGGAGCACATGCTCTGGAAGCCTTTATGGTTGCACACAGACACACACACACACAGACAGAGACACTATTGCTGGTCAGGGATGCAAGAACCCCATCTTCCTTTAACAGCATGGTAGTTTAGAGGCAGCATAAACGGAGCTGCAACGATTAACAGCTAATGGATGACCTGGTTGCCAAATATTTGATAATAGAAAAATCATTTTATTTATTCATACAATGACATAAAATAAATCAGTTTTCAGCTCCTATAATATGAAGATAAACACCTTTTTTCTTCATATTAATAAATATCTTTGGGATTTTGACAAACAGGAGATTAAATGTCAATCATTTGGACTTTAAGAGGATGGAGCCTTAACTAGTTTCTGACATGCCTTTGGCTCAGCCAGCTTCCATCGTTGGCGAAAAAACGAGAAACCTGGTGGGTGTTTGTGCGGCTCTGTGCTTTTATTAGCTTGTTTGTGTGCGTGGGCATAAGGGGGTACACAGCAGGGGGTCGGCTGCTGTTTTTGTTAGTGTATGCGTGTGTGTGGCAACGTCTGTAAGCCCGCCTTATGTTACTGTAACAAGACTTCCCAATATCCTCTGGTGTCACATCCTCCTTCTTCCTCCGCCCCCCCTCCCACGGCTTAAACCAGAAACCAGCATTATGCCCCCGAGCTGGGTGTTTCTCAGAAGAGACGCCACGCAATATTTCCGCTCTGGAGTGTGTGTGTGTGTTTGTGTGTGTGTGTGTGTTTGTGTGGCTTTACAATGTAAAGCCTCACACGCACACATACATACATACATATCATGTAAAGTTTACATGATGAAATATAGCTGACCCACCGATAAGGCCGAGAAACTTTATTGATCAAGATAAGAGAGCACACACTACAGTCAGGACATTCCACAGTAATATTGTGTGTGTGTGCGTGTAATGTGTGCTTCATTGAGGAGCCATCTTTACTATGGTAACTCACACACATCACTTACACCCAAACATGTCAGCAGCATCTGTGCCTCCTTGAGTTGGACAGGAAACTACACCAGTAGTGTATTCAATTATTATAATATCAGTAAATAAACACAGAAAGGCAAAATGGATGCACCCACGTTAGTCCAGACGAGGCTCACATAAGAGTGAGAGATGTAGAGCGTCACACAGGCAGAATCAGGCTTGTGAGGACAGGTTGACCCCCGGTGAAGGCTCTGAATATCAGGGAAGTGATTAATACATGCACACAAACACTAAGCACACACTAAACACACAATGAGCTCCTGTCCCAGATGATTGGGATTATACGCGGTTTGTCCACATCTGCTTCCTGCAGCAGGCCGAGCTGCACAGCGGGAAATAGTTTGCTCGATATGGCAGAGGAGGCACCAATTTGAACTGAAATGCAAACATGGCAAACTCTCCGGTTGTGTGTTTGGGCTGCAGGAAGGTGACCGCCCCTCAGTGCTTTCAGTCATTACATCCCAGTTGATAGTATCCATATATTTTGTACAGTGAGGTTGAGGGTTTTTCAAGCTACTTTCAGAGACACAGATGATGGTGAAGAGGAAGGGGAGGTCCCGCTGTGAAAATGATGTCATTCTGATGTTCACAGGGAAAGTCACATGGCGGTCTGCTGCAGAATAGCACTACAGGGGTTCAGTGTGTTACCCAGTGTGTTACTCCAGGACACTGTGAGTTATGCAGATATTGTAAATGTGTTTGTGTATCTTAGCACTGTGTTGTGATGGTAACTCCTCCATCTCTTTCCCTTCTGTGCCTTGCCTCATGATTTTATTTATTTTTGTCCACTTTGTTTTGTCTTGCATACTGTATGTCTACTGTAAACGCCAGGCTGAGATTTGAGGTCCTGCAGGAAGTTGGCTCCCAAAAGTGAGGGTGGTTGCTTTTAAGTGGCTTGTTGAATGCTTTTAGTTCAGGCCAGGTGCTTCCTGCTGTCGGTGTGACTGTACTGCTGACCAAACACTATGGCCTCAGAACAGTCTCATAATACACACATGCACACAGAAGGATTCACACTTGTATTTCATGATCCGCAAAAGGATTCACACTTGTGTTTTTCAATGCACACACAAATGTGATCCGTTTCATATACATGTAAATAAAATCCAAATACAGAAAAAAGTTTTACATGTGTATTTTTGATGGCTTAGAATGGAGGAGACATCTGATTGGCTATAGATAGAAGAAATTACAAGTACGAATCGGGTGACCGTCAGGGGAGTCTCAAAAAACCCACACACGAATGCACAGCGATCCGTGCACAGAAAGCGGTTTGTGTTTGCAGGTTCAGAGGTTTTAAACGGAAAACAAATATGTGAGGATCAAAAATACACATGTAAAACTTTTTTCTGTGTTTGGATTTTATTTACATGTATATGAAACGGATCACATTTGTGTGTGCATTGAAAAACACAAGTGTGAATCCTTTTGCGGATCATGAAATACAAGTGTGAATCCTTCTGTGTGCATGTGTGTATTATGAGACTGTTCTGAGCCCATAAAACACAAACTGCCATCAGATGCGTGAGCAATCAAAACCACATTAAACCATATAAGGATGATGCATATATATATTTTTTATTCAAAACCACATTTTCTGCCTTTTGTGTCGTATTGTGATGTTCGGCTGCTTCCTGTGTGACTTGCAGAACAGAGTGTGTAGGAATTGAAAATGAGACCAGCATATTTTAAAGGGGAGCACATTCTGCTTTGTGTAAGTCAATGACAAGCTGTTAGCCGTTTCCGTTAGCCGGTAATTACCGGTTTTTAGCTGGTAACATTTATTAAAAACCGGTAAATTCAAAACCTGCCGGTCAAAATGTCCGGTAATAATTAGGGATGCTCCGATCGATCGGCCGCCGTTCATTATCGGCCGATATTCACTCTTAATAGTTTGATGGGTGCTCTCTATAAAGACCGATCAGGAGAGCTGGATCTGATCGATATGGACATAAACGCGAGTGAAGTATAACCCGACGCGAGAGAGAGATCAGATCAGCTGCTGAGTCTCACGGAGACACGCAGCTCTGCATGATCACCTGAAGCCCCGCCCAGCTGCATGAGAAACTGACGGGCTGTCAGGAGAGAGAGGGAGAGAGAGAGGATCCGTTTCTCCCGTGTGTTATTATTCAAAGTTAATGTAAACTTTTGAATAATGTACTTTATCTACTTTACGTAGTTTGTTTGAATGTAATAATTATGTTGTTTGTTGTTTGTGGAAGCGCATCATTTATTGAAAAAGGAATCTGAACTTTTCGATCCGTTACGATTATAAACTGAAGCAATATAAAAGTGACTCCCATTAACTGAGTTTTAAACATCAGCATATCCGGTCATAGTCTGGTAATTACCTGCTAACGGAAACTCTGCTACACAATTCTTATTATTATTGAAACATGACCGGTAAGTTTCAAATTTGTCCTGTAAAATAAATTATTTCCGGACATTTGACCGCCTACTCATGATATCACTGCCCCACTGACCTATATTGGCCAGTAGCCAACAAAGTGGAAATGATTGCACAAAGCATGTGTGTGCATGTACATGTGAATATATTATCCTTGGCATCTGAAGCCTCCTCCAACATGATCTTTGTCAGGATCTTCAGCTAAAAGCGGAGGTCTGGCACGCACACACTCAGTCCCGGACCCCCTGACTCATGCTTAAGGTCAGGGTGCGGTTTCATGTTATTTCCTTTTTGATTGAGCTCAATTATTCACCTCTGTTGAACTGTTACAAACACTGGGCACATGAAATGGTCAAATAAATGTCATGCCACAAATATACAAAACACTATGGGAAACAGTTAGATCGCACATTAATACTGCTCGAGTTTCTTGCCGGCTGTCAGCTGTTTACTCGCCTCATTCATCTGAGTCAGCTTCTCGAGCCGTATCTGGCCGTGCAACACTTATACTGTATGCCGAAGCAGTCGCGGACTGGCCATCGGGACGTACCGAAGTGGACCGGTCGGGCCACTCCGATCGGCCCACCTCGGTACCGGCAGGGGCGGACTGGCCATCTGAAGTTGCTTTGACAGGCGACAGAGGTCCACCGTTTCCCCGCAGCGAGGCTCCCCCGTTGACAGTTCACTGTCTAGCACCCACGGGAAGTGGCGCTGTACCTTAATAATATAAAAGCTTGTATTTGCGTGCATTTCTTGTTCGGAAAGTGGCAATGTACTGAGAGTGGAGGTGTCCTGAGATCAGCGTTTCCGCCAGGGGGGCGTCTTGCCGTCATTTGACGCCCTTATTCAGCTCGGGACGCCCTGAACTCGAGCCGAGGGCGTCCAAAAATATTAATAATTCGAGAGAAGATCGAGAGTTTTCATCGCTTGAAATAACGAAAAGGACAAGGACATCCCTCTTTTGGAGAGGCAAAGGAGTCTGGTGGGATTCTTTTCGGAGTATTAAAGATCGTTTCCCCGACATCGGCGGTGCCTGCTACAGGACAACACGGAACGTGCGCGATTTGGACGCGATGAGCGGTGCTAGTGGAGAACGCGCGTGAGCTGCGAGCACCAGAGCCTCGCAGCGGCGAAACTGAGGCTCCGTGGTAAACTGTGGTAACATGAAGAGCCGTTTGGGAGTCGAAACAGCCGGCGCTTTAAAGGTCTCTACACACCAACCTGAGACCAAAGAACGCGTACCGAAGGCGTCCCGACTTTTACGTCAGCTACGTCGGGCTTCGTTGGCTTCGTCGGATAAAGCCGCCCGCCTACGAACACACCGCAAATACTTCAGCCGACGAGTGGCAATAACTCTCCTTACCAGCAGGCGGTGGTAGTGTGTATTCGTCATTCAAAAGAGGCAACAACCGGAAGACAGACTGCGTTTTATACACCCAGAGAAGAAGAACAGACTTAGTAATATAAACAGTTGATCAGTTGGTCTTCACTTTCTTCATTCCATGCCGTCATGATAAAAAAGAAACTCTTGCGTCCGGGTGAGATGAAAATGAGGAAGATTAGCCGTCTGTGTGTGCCTTCTTATCGTTTGTTTTGGTCCCTCACTTCCGCTTCACTTCTGATGCACTGATTCGCTAAGCTGAACAGCCAATCAGAGTGATTGATTTGTCCCGACGTTCTTTGGCCTCCCGCGGCCGATTCAACATGTTGAATCGGCGGCGGGAGGAGGCGGGAGGAGGCGGGAGGGTTGAAAATATGCCGTAAAGAGACGACACACCAACCTGAGTAGTGCGACGCGAATGCCCGACTGCCTCTGACGGCTTCGGACGGCCTCTGACTCCCAAAGTCGGGCCGGTGTGTAGAGGCCTTAAGAGAGCCGAGCCAAATGATCCGGCTCACTAACGTAAAGAGATAGTATCTATAAGGGACGGCTCAAGTCGTCGTCGTCGTCGTCCCCCCCCCGCTCTCGGGGTGGACGCCCTCTCAGCCCTGGTCTGGCGGAAACACTGCCTGAGATTAGCGCCTGTAGGCAGGCTCCATGGACAGCGCAAAATGCGTACATGAAGCGCTATGTCATGAACCCAATAAATCATACCCTCGTGGGGTGCGCGCTCATGTGATTGGCTTAGAATTGAGGAGACATCTGATTGGCTATAGATAGAAAAAATTACAAGTACGAATCGGGTGACCGTCAGGGGAGTCTCAAAAAACCCACACACGAATGCACAGCGATCCATGCACAGAAAGCGGTTTGTGTTTGCAGGTTCAGAGGTTTTAAACGGAAAACAAATATGTGAGGATCAAAAATACACATGTAAAACTTTTTTCTGTGTTTGGATTTTATTTACATGTATATGAAACGGAACACATTTGTGTGTGCATTGAAAAACACAAGTGTGGATCCGGAAATACAAGTGTGAATCCTTTTGCGGATCATGAAATACAAGTGTGAATCCTTCTGTGTTCATGTGTGTATTATGAGACTGTTCTGAGCCCATATCTCTGCCACTATACCAACATTTCCTGACCACAAATCTGTTCCCCCAATGCTTGTGCAAGAAGGCATATTTTCTGCCAATCAGTGCCCACTGCTGAAGCAGGAGAATCTGTTTCTTTTTCTCTGTGTTTGTTTGTGTAAATTATTCAGCGTGCTAGGGAAGTACAGCACCGCCGACTTACTCAGCCAGGAGACAGAAAGTAGGTTAGACCCACTAACAACTACATCTATTTTTCCTCTCTCTGCCCACCTCTACCTCTAATACTCTTTTCTCTGTTTTAATGTTCTTTTCCATTCCGTCTCGCTGTGTGCCCAGTAACTGCCCTGGCATCCTCCACCCATTTTAGCTTGTGTCAAGTCATTGTGAAGAAATGTGTCTGCGAGCACACATGACTCAGTCGCACCCTGGAGGGGTCTGTGAAGTCTGCACAGGGCTTTTTGGGGGCAACGCCCATGTGTGTGGCAGTGGAAGTGCAGTGTTCCAAGGAAACTGGCATTTATGCTGTTTTACTCTCTGACTGATAGGAAGTAAGAGGGTACAAGGAACGGAAGGGGAGTACAAAGGTTAAAATAATGAGTGCAAAGATAAGGAGCCGTTTGAGAAAGATTTTTGATTATTTCAATCATTTTAAATTTAATTAATGAGGACCAAACAGAGTTGAAAACACTGAAGCGAAGTTGTGACGCATTTAAAACAAGATCGTACTTGAATTCAATACAGCCAGTGATGGTAGACGACCCGGGCTGACCACACATGGGGCCTGAGAAAAACAGTTTGACACAGTGGCTGCATCTCACTTCGGTTAAATTAAATCCTTGCGTCCCTCACTTGCGTTGTTTCCCTGCGTTTAGTCCCTCCCACCAGGGAAGCATGGAGAGACGCAAGGAAACCACGAGAAGCAGGGAAATGAGTTTTAAGAGCAATGGGACGTCCTCTCCTCCGGAGCGTCAGTGAAGCGACGTCCGTTTGTGATGACTCTGCACAGCTGATCGTCTGACAGCAGCCAGCTCTGTCCCCATTATTTTCACAAACACCCCCGCCACACATTTACCGACATAAACATTTGTATAATCTGTTGTAGACCCACATATATTAAATAAAATAAGAACTCATCCTCAAAAAAGATAAAAGCCATTCTTAAAATGTATAAACGAACAATAGTTTGATTAATATTGATTAGAGTGCACAATATAAATAAAATAATTGAGAGAAGAAAAAGAGATATGTTATCTATCAAAACCCAGTTAGATTAACATTCATTGGATTGCACACTTTGTTTGTGTGGATATGTAGCAAATTAACATTTTAAATAGAACTTAATGACTGACTGAATGGAAATGACAATAAATGAAAATGTAAAATTAAAAAAGCGATCATGCAAATGTTTCCAATAAATGAATAAAATGATTTTTGACCACTTTGTTGTTCAGATATCTCACATATTTGTAACTAAATGATACATTAATTGAAACAAAACACAGTATAAACTGAGGAGTGAGTCCCGTGAGTTTCATGTGTTTTCTTCACTCCGCTGGGAAACTGCTCTCATGTCAAGAAGCAACAGATCAGTGCATGCCCTGCATCGTCCAATCAGTGAGCGATACACAGTAAGGGGGCGGGGCGAGTGTCTGAGGATTTCACCGGAGGATGGTCCTGTAGTTCCTCGACTATCGCTCCTCCGTTATCGCTCCTCGGTCCTCGGTCCTCGGTCCTCGGTCCTCGGTCCTCGATCCGCGGTCCTCGATCCTCGATCCTCGGTCCTCGGTCCTCGGTCCTCGATCCTCGGTCCTCCGGCACAAATAAGGCCACTGGGACGCTACTCAAGATGGCGCAGACAAATCAACTTCCGGTGATACCGAGGACCGAGGAAATGAGAAATAACCGAAGTGAGACGCAGCCACTGTTTGAACTTTTGATAAAAATGCAAGTGAACATCATTTGATAACACATATCCGTCAGCTGTTAGAATATCACACGTTTTGGAGACGCGACCACAACAGTGCAGAGTAGGCAGTTTCAGAGTGATCTTTCTTCAAATGTGTGAAAAGTTAACCATCAGAAACTTCCTGAAGCGGGTTTCTAGTGTTTTCTAACTTCTGTTTCCTGTTCTGTTCTGTACCTTTTCATATGTCTTCATTATCATATAAATGTATTTCCTATGACATATGTCATGTGTACATTTATATCATGCAAGCATCAAAATCTAAACTTAACAGAAAAAGTGTTAGTTCACGTATTTAAAGCAATTTAAAGGTTCCTCACTAGATTAGCAGATATGAAAACATTACTAGCTTGTCTAAAATGAGGCTTTGCTCTATTTAAATGATTTTTTTAATTCTATCAAATAATAGAATATTTGACTCATAGTAACCGAAATTGGCAATGACTTTTAGTTGTAGGGCAAGATGAACTTTTAATAAAGATAAACAGGAACTTTTAATGATACGATCTAATAAATCATCTCTCCATAAATCTCCTCTTCTATTGAATCTTTTTATGACCGTTATTTTCCTTTAATGAAAGAGTTGTTCCAGTTGTTGTGCAACAAATCCAATAGAGGAGTATACTTGAAGCGCTGATGGACACAAGTATGTTTACATATCTCTGCCTTCTTTCTCTGCCCCCCCCCCCCTCCATTCAGAGCAGAGGCTAGTGCGAAGCGACTGAGTGTGTAAAGAGAGCATGTGAATAGACCAAAGGAATAAAGGAATCCATTAGCTTAGTTTCCAAGAGCCTCTTAAAAGCCTTGGCTGTCCCTCTTTCCTCTGCTTTGCTTCTCCCCGTCTTTCTCCAAAAATCACTTTTTTTATCTCAAATACTCCACATCTCCTCTTCTCCACTCAATTCTTATTTCCTCTCCAAGTTACCTATGTCGTCAGTTTGTTTAGAAAAGCTACAGAGCTGCACACTGCTTTATTTCATCTGCATCCTCCAGGCTTTCCCATTATTTGCCTTTTTGTGTGTGTGTGTGTGTGTGTGTGTGTGTGTGTGTGTGTGTGTGTGTGTGTGTGTGTGTGTGTGTGTGTGTGTGTGTGTGTGTGTGTGTGTGTGTGTGTGTGTGTGTGTGTGTGTGTGTGTGTGTGTGTGTGTGTGTGTTGTGTGTGTGTGTGTGTGTGTGTGTGTGTGTGTGTGTGTGTGTGTGTGTATGTAATTTGTTTATTAACCTGATGAATCATTAAACTTGACGTGAAGTTGTTATTCAAGATTGATGACATTAAAAATGTGTCACCAAAGCTTCAAGATTGATCACATCCATAGTTCTAATATTAAAGTGTTAGTCTTAAGACCCACCCAATCCACATTTGAAGTATGCAATGCCTAAAATGTCATACAACTTGCTTGGATGGATATAGTTGGTTAATTGGAAAATACCATGACAGCCAGCCTCTATATTTAACAGTAACCACAGGGTTGCACTGATGCATCCACAAACCGCTTCATTTCAATATTCATTTTGTTGCTTTAAGAATTAACAACTAAAAACCGCTAGCTTTTTTACATGTTTTGTTTCCTTACCAGCTATTATACTCTATACCTGTGGGTAATTTAACAGTTGTGGTAGGTGAAATAAATATATAATATCTCCACAATCCGTCCAAAAAAGGAACATGGAAGCATAACATGTATTATTTGATTCAAATATGTTATTTTAAACCTTATCAGTCAGCTAAACAGATACCAGACAGTGTGGCCTGTATTTTCTGACGACTGAAACAAGCTGTTATTTAGAAGTCGAACATTTGTTGGTTTGCTCCTCTGAATTGAGAGAGGAAGGTGTACACCTGGATTTGTAACTGCTGAAATGTCTTTGAGCCTGGTTCTAAAGTTGTTATTTCCTAGTTTCTTTCTGTGTGGATAATCCATTGCAGTTTGACCTCGTGATTATACAAGTTGTGTGCTTGTGAAAACAGGAAATCTGTTCCTAAATGGCAGCTGCCACAGTCTATCATGTATTTTGATTCAGGGCCAAAACAAATCCTTGATTAGGTGCTACAGAATGTCAGAATGAATTGACTTTAGGGAGAATCCACTTGGTTTTCCAGTTTTCTGTAAATGAAGTGAAATAAGCTACAAAGAGAAAACACTCATCATCATTACAGAGAACGGAGCACTGTGAGCATGTTAGTCTCAGCAGAATGTGTTTGTGGGTTGGGGGAATCAAAAACCATCACAAATCACTGTTGCCTGCCTCCTGTTGTGCGTCTTAAGTGTGTATTAGTGTCTGTGTGTGTGTGTGTGTGTGTGTTCCTGGGCTCTAGACCAACACAGAAGCAGGCCTCTGTTGGAAATGTAATTCACATGAGGCCAGAGGAGCTCTAATGCTATTCACACACACAAACACACACACACACACACACACACACACACACACACACACACACACACACACACACACACAGGCACAGCTGTGTTGCCGCCCACAGTGTGTGTACCTCTCGTTCTCTATATAAAGATGAGGAGAAAAACTCATGTCTTTAGCTGTCTCTGTGCCGCTCGTCTACGCTGTTTATGTGTGTGTGTGTCAGGTGTGTATTCAGTGAGTACAGCAGTCAGTTTTTGAATGTACCAGGAGAGACACTAAATACTGATATGAACATGAAAATGAGCTGCAGAATATGTCCTCTTAAACATTTTCATCACATCTTTCATATTTATGTATGTAGGATTAAAAATACCTTTTGAGTGTGTTTTTGCGTTCCTCTCTGTGTGTATTGTCTTATGTCTCTGCTTAAGCACAGAGGAGAAACAGGGACAGGAAGAACAGGCTTGGTGTCTGAGAGTTCTCAGGATGTACTGTGTGTCTCCGGCACAGTAACAGTCAGGGTCACAGAGAAGAGAGGGGGGGGCATTCCTCACACAGAGCTCCAGCAGCCCAACACCCACGCTGACTTTCTCAGAGACCGTTAGAGAGAAGGGGAGTGAGAGTGATGCCTAATTTCCTCACTGTCTCAGAAAGAGGGAAGGAAGTGATTTAACCCAAGGGGTTCCCAACCTTTATTGTGCCAAGGACCGGCAGATACATAAAAAAAGAAATCGCGGACCGTTTGTCAATTTTAACTAATTTTAATATTTACTCACCAGCAGGTAGCAACAGAGACTAATTGTATGTAACAGACCTGAACAAATACTAGAACAATATGCGTCCAAAACATATTAACAACGTTTTAAAAAAGAAGAAAAAAGAACCTGTGTTTTTCGGAAAAACAGAAAAACGGAAAACCAAAAAATACTGGCATTTGTTTTCAGAAGATATTATGATAGTGTCGTTCGTTCCGGTGCACACACACATCATGCGCCTTGGTGACCGGACATCTCTTTCATAAAACGAGTAATAGGGGGAATAATCGGGCAGTTTGATAAGTGTAGAGGTGTGTGTGTAGAGGTGTGTGTGGTTAACACGTAGCAGCCTGCAGTCACTCTTAGACCCATTTTACACGCAAACGCATACGAAACGCAGACGAACCAAATACGATATCAAAAAAGTCTTCCGTTCACACGAGACCGCTCGGGAGCGCTGGAGACGCTGTAGTACATATGCCGGGCCTGTAAGTGGCGCTGTACTTTCGCCACAAAATACACCAAAAGCAGCGAAGAAGACCCCCGAGCATGGTTGCCATGGTTGCCCTTCTGTTTATGCCCCGCGGTGGATTTAGCAACATGTAGTTCATGTAATTCTCCATGTCCACTTGTTGCTGATGGTTGTGGTAGAGGAGCTGTAGATTTTGCACTAACATCTGTAGCATGGTCAGTAGCTACTGACCATGCTACAGCAGTGAGCAGCAGAGGTGGGGAGAGGTGGGGCTATGGCTTCATCGTTATCAGGAAATGATCGTATAGGGCGTACACACGGAGCCGTTTGGCCCCCCAGAGCGTTCCGTTTGCAGATCTATCCACCAGTTGGGACCCGTTATTGTTTGCGGGGTCCGTTTCCGCGTTTCCGTTACGGCCTCGTGTGAACGAAAGGGCTATACGAAAGAGAAAAGTAGAGGATACAACCGTTTGTGTTCTCGTGTAAACAGCACATTAAGCTGTTCTGAAGAAGGTAAACACAGTGAAGGCGCTGCGTAAAAAGGCACAGCTCTCGGCGCGCTGGTGCTGCACTTCTCAGAGGCGGAGTTACACGTCCCGCTGCCTCCTGATGCTGCAGCCATTTCATGAAGTGAAGGAGGTTTTCCTTCTATAAAACAGCTGTGGGCAGCAGATACTGTGAGAGTCCCGGACATGAATTCATGGATCAAGGCAGACTGATTTACAGACTCTCCTGTTTTGCCAATCCGGTGCTTAAACAAATAGCTCTACACCCTGGACGACATGTCCTTAAAATGAAGTCCGAGTTTGAAATATATCTCAAATAATGTATGCACTGCCATTTCCTCACATAAACATAACAGTCTGCAATGAAACGGTTGTCTCCTGTGTGCTCCACTTCCTACTTGGCGCACCGATAACTTACTCGTGCGCACGAGAGGCTGAGACCTTAGGCTGAGCCGCCGAATCCCTCGGAACATAATAAAAGCCATTTTCAAGTGTTTTCTGGTGAAAGTTTAACTAGGCTACTGGATTAAATAATATGACTGGTATAGGTGCGGAAATTACATTATGATAAAATATTTTTATATATTTATAATTCTGCAAATATTACGATAAACTCACAGCTATTTCGTGGCCCGGCAGTAACACCTCCACGGCCCGGTACCGGTCCGCGGCCCGGGGGTTGGGAACCCCTGATTTAACCAATTGAGAGAATAATAAAAAAAGGCACTTAAAAGCGATATCATGTGAACACTATCAGTCGAGCAGCAGGAGCTTTTTATATGATACAAAAGTCTTGCTGTTCTTTAGAAGTTTTTACAAAGTCTGACTGTGACACTACTGGAAAGGGAAAACCCCAAACAGCATTAAAGGGGCTCTTCATGTTGGTGAATATTGTGAGTCGACTCAAGTTAAAGAACTGTTAGCGGAATTTGAGCCTGCTTCCCATTGACTGCATGAGTCTTTATCAGTCAGACTATTAGATCTGGCCTCACTTAACTCAATGCACAGGAGTGTGTGTGGGGGTGGGGAGCTGTGGTATTCCTAACATTAAGGGTTGGTATAATATGTGTGTGAGTTTAACCATTGTAACCGCTGTGTATGTAAGACAGGGCTCTGGGCAGAACATATGTAATGGCAAAGCTTGATTGAAACTCAAATTGAGTTTTCACTCATTTAACACTCATTTAAGTTTTCTTTCCTAAAACTTAAATGACTCTCTTAAAGATCTGTATTTCAGTGTGATTCTCAGATGAAGTTTCTCTGTCATCATTCTGTCTGCTATCATTTCTCTCTTTCCTGTTTCCCTTTGCAGAAAAGCACCCCCATCATCAGTGTAACCCTATGTTGCTTTTCCTTCGTTTATACTTAGAAACAAATCACATATAATCTGTGTAGGTGGAGCAGAGAGGAGAAAAGAATTCATCATCTATCTCTATTAAATCTATTTTCCTCTCTTGTTTTTTCCAGAGGTTACGGCGGTTATCGACTAAATACCGCACAGAGAAGATCTACCCCACCAACGTAGGAGAGAAGGAGGAGAATGTCAAGAAGAACAGATATAAAGATATACTGCCATGTAAGTACCAACACATACATGAAGTATGTTAATATGAATGGGAAAACGTGACTCCCACTTATACATACACTAACATAAAGCACAAAGTATCTGTTCTTGGATACTAGTATTTCCTAGTTGCTGTAAAGGTCTGTCACACACGCACGCATGCACGCACACACACACACACACACACACACACACACACACACACACACACACACACAGCTGTTGCTGTACTTATGGTGCATTTCCACTGGAGCGCGGTTTAAGCGTGCCGTGCCCCGCCCGTTTTCGGTTGCGTTTCCACTAGGCGTAGTTCCGGCTAGCGGATACTTTTTCACAGTTTTCTGGCTCTCCAAAATCGAGGTTCTTTCCGGGCTGAGTATGCTAAACTAGTGAGAGAATCGCTGGCAAGGGGGCTACAACTACAACAAAATGAACATATTTGACCGTGATTTAATTGTAATACACGTTTCAAAATGATGCCGAAGTAACAACATACTGATACCGGTTAGTAAAAACCATGAATTAATGCTTTGACATGTCTGCAGACAGACGGCAGGCGAAAAACCTTTTAAAATGCGTGTTTTCTGAATGGAGATCGGCTAAGCTAACGCAGTATATGCTCCGACCGTCCACACTCACAACAACGGCCTACAGACATAAATAAACCAGCGACTGTATTCGCCATGACACAGCCAGTCTGTGGTTTGTACTTGTTTAACTTTTGTCTAGTTTCTGCTAGTGCGCAGGAAATGAACCCAGCTCACACCGTCCGCTTCTCGCAGCAGCGAGCCGCGCAACGTCCCGCCAACACGGCACCCAGACCCCACGCAGCATTCTCATCTGTTTGTCATTACTGGTGTCATTTTCTGGTTGCTAACAAACGCCATTGTAACACATAATCACTGATGTTCCACTGTAACGGTGGTGGACTCATCAGATCAGAGTGGGCGAGCTGACCAATCAGAGCACAGTGGGCTCACAGGGAGGGGGGGCAGGAGCTCCAACAAGCCGTTTAGGACAGAGAGTGAATACACATACTATACAGAGATGCTGTATGAGAAACCAATGTGAGTTTGGAAAATTGAACAATGTAAATCTATTCTAGTAGACCTCAACAATGGAATTATGATCAGTAGAAATGGCCATGACATGGGACCTTTAAAGCCTTTAGTGAATGAGCTGCTAATATGGCAAAGGAAGAGCGGTTCATCCGTAACAGATGTGACTGCACACACACACACACACTCTCTCTCTCTCTCTCTCTCTCTCTCTCTCTCTCTCTCTCTCTCTCTCTCTCTCTCTCTCTCTCTCTCTCTCTCTCTCTCTCTCTCTCTCTCTCTCTCTCTCTCTCTCTCTCTCTCTCTCTCTCTCTCTCTCTCTCTCTCTCTTAATGTGTCCATTAACCTTATTTTACATTTCTCTCCTGCTTGTCCTCCCTTTGTCTCTCGCTTTATCCCAATTTGCAATTCACTCTTTTCTCTTTGTCTTGTTTCATTTCTGCCTCTGCAAGCAGGAAATACTTCAAATGCACCAAAGTAAAGACTTCTTTCTTTCTGTCTATCCACAGTTGACCACACCAGGGTGAAGCTGACGTTAAAAACAACCAATAATGACTCGGATTACGTCAATGCTAACTTCATCAAGGTAAAAGAAAGCACCTGAAAGGCCTTTTGTTGTTTGACACTTTGATTACAGTGTTAGGAAGATATATGTGGTATAAAGTGCTCTATGAATCACAGGGAGATAACGTGTGTAAAAACATGATGGATTTGTGATCTTGCTTTCTTTCGCTCCCTTCAGGGTATGGATGGCCCGGAGGCGTATATTGCAACTCAGGGCCCCCTGCAGAACACTGTCATCGACTTCTGGAGGATGAACTGGGAGTATAATGTAGCTGTGAGTATGGCTTAGAGGATGGGGGAAGCAGACAGGAGGATTCAGAGAGCAGGAGGCTGTTGGCATAGAGCAGGGCCTCTGGGTCCAATAGAATAGCAACAGAAAGATGTAACCTACCGCTTTGTGTGGGGACAATAATTAAAGTAGGGAAATAAATATTTAATGTCAGACAGATGGGGGGTGCGTATGGTTGAAGCAGATGGACAGAAAGGGGGGAGCTGTGATAAGGTTCAGCTCACACTCGGGACGTTGCAGCTGGGATAATTACTCCTGTAGGATCAAAGTGATCTGAAGTCTGCTGGACTGAATTTAAAATACAGAAAGGTTGAGCCACTCTCTATTAAAGCTTTTAATATTCTGCAGGGTGTGCACCTCATTTCGGAACTACAGCATTGCATACATAGAACATAAAGGAAGGAAGCAATATTTTTCGGAAATGTACGATTTATCCGTGAGTATAAATATTAATTTTTTAATCCTTCCTGTTTGTGTCCCTGCAGGTTATTGTGATGGCTTGTCGAGAGTTTGAAATGGGAAGGGTAAGGCCCTGATATTTAATCCCTCTGTGTGTTCCAGTGCACGCTTATGTGTGTGTTAATGTGTCCTCATACACTATGTCTTTGATCCCATCAGTGTGTTTGTCAGTTAGAACATTTTAAAAACGTAAAGAGAATCACTTATTTGCCCCTCGATTCTTTTGTCCTCTTCTGTCCTTGGTGATGATGTTTGTAATATATAACAATTATATCGCAGTGTTTGTGAAAAGATGTCGCTGGAGTCCGTTACCAAAGCCTGAACTGACTAAAAAAGTGTGATTGATGTCTCAGATAATGAGCATATGTAACTACAAATGTCAGTTTTGCACATATGGTTATAGTATCTTATATTCAGTTATTCTTTTCTGTAATTGTCATTGCTGATGTTCCACATGTCACATTAATAGTTTATTCTGAGCTAGAACGTGTGTGTGCACAGGAAGCTGTGGTATTTGTCTGGTATGTTGTTCTCAGCCAAAGCTAACTCCTTTGCTTCTCTCGTTAGAAAAAGTGTGAGCGGTATTTCCCGCTGCTTGGGGAGGAGCCAATGAGTTTTGGCCCCTTCAGAATCTCCTGTGTAAGTAGACAAATCTCTAATATCACAGCTGTGTGTGTGTACGGAGAGTGTATGGAGAAAAGGGGGCGGGTGGTCTGGGCTCCTGCATTTCTCACATTTTGTTCTAATGGCGTTTTAGTCAAGGATTGTGTTAATGTTCTCCCTGTCTCTGCTGTTTGCAGGAGTCAGAGCAGACCAGAACAGACTACTTTATCAGGACTTTGACCGTGGAGAATGAGAATGTAAGTCTTCTGACACTGTAAACGTTCTTTTGTTGCCCCTGCCAGTCCTCACAATAAAAAGTCAATATTGGAAATGTATGCAAAATCACGTGCAAATAATCAACAATGCTACAAATATGTTCATATCATCACTGTGTAACTCCACTAAAAGTAAGGAAATGCCTAACATATCGCCCCCACATTCACTTAGGCTGCTCATCTTTGCCTGATGATTCAATTCCCTGTCCTTCCATCGACCATTTTTTCTAATTAAATGTTCTTAAATGTGTGTGTGTGTGTGTAGGAAAACCGGAGGCTAACACAGTTCCATTATATGAACTGGCCGGATCACGACGTCCCCTCATCGTTTGACTCCATACTGGATATGATCGCACTGATGAGGGAATACCAAGAGAACGATGATGTTCCTATATGTGTGCACTGCAGGTAGGTCAGCACGGACAGACTGTGCAGACTCAAATCCATTGCTGCATGTACTGTAACTAAGGCAACGCAACAAAAAAAAGACTGATGTGATGTTTATTATTCATTAAATTATACCTCACTCTCCAATTGCCTGTTCTAGTTAAAGACTTGCATTTTCTACTTGCTTATGCTTTCAAATTGAATTGTATGATTCATGAGATGGCCAGTTGTTTTCTTTGAGGAGGCAGTGAGAATTTGCAACAGGTGGCTGGCATTACCGTGTGTGTGTGTGTTTTGAGTTCCAAGTTTGAACACTGTAGTTAGACCAGACACACACATATGCAACTACTTCTGGCGAAAGCTAGAACTTGTGTTTAATAATTTGCTGATACATAATGTAGATTTGGTATACTATGTATCCTTCCATAGTTTATCTTAAAGAGCCCCTGTTATGCTTTTGGGGGTTTCCCTTTCCTGTTATATAGGCCTTTGAGAAAAATAAAGCATTTGAACATTAAAGCATGGAGACATGTCACGGTAGAGGCACTAAATACTAATATGAACCTGGAAATGAGGAGAATATGTCCTCTTTAACTTATCATGTTGAGAATCTTATAATAGCTAATATAGTTATGAGATAGGATTACTGTATTGTTAAGGGTCTAGGCAAAACATTAATGACTCAAAATGAATGGCAATTCCCACCAATAAAGAACTTCATTTGGGGATGTCATTAACATGCAAAACACACTGATTCATGACACTACAGGTTTATGCTGCACACATGCGTGGGTATCCACACAGAACACACACACCGTCTCCATGTGTGTATAATCAGCTCTAATGAGCAGCCTGCGGACGTTTCCTGGTTCCTCTGTTACACAGCAGGACTGAAACTGCTCCTGTAAAGATGTGTGGTGCGCTGTACTGTCTGTGTGCACGCCGCAGAGGCTCTGTGACAGCATGAGATAGAGTTTATGTTTTTATGTGTCGGACATGATGCCACATACTCCGTAGCTCCTGTCTCCATCCTGTCTGCTGAGGTGCTGTGGTTGTCGGTACTCCTTTTATTGTTTTCTCACAAACTGAAATCCAGAGTTGTTTGTAAGTGGATTAATATTTGCAATGACAAGGATAAAGCTCAGGAGTGTATATGTGTCTTCATGCATGTGTCTGCTTCTGTTGAATCTTATCTCTCTGACTGATTATACAGTGCAGGCTGTGGGAGGACGGGTGCTATCTGTGCTATCGACTACACATGGAACCTCCTGAAAGCTGGGGTATGTGAACACACACACACACACACACACACACACACACACACACACACCACACACACACACACACACACACACAGACATCTAAATCATACCTGTTCAAATACACAGGGTAACTGTTATGTGGAGATTCAAGTGGGAATTAACACCTTTGATTTGTGCTTCTACAGAAAATACCAGAAGATTTTAATGTTTTTCGGTTGATCCAAGAGATGAGGACGCAACGACACTCTGCTGTTCAGACCAAGGTTTGTTCTTCACTTTTTGTTATCACACACAGACAAGTATAACCATTTAAGGTCAATTAAGTGAAATACACATGACTCAAAGTTATTGGAATAATGTTCAGTAGTTATAGAATAATAATTAGGGATTTGATGCTAATGCTAAGCTTCCTTCAAACAGGGCAGCTCGGAGCTAAGATCAACATTGTGTGATGTGTGTCTGGTTGTCAAATGAACATAATTCCACCAGCACAAATGTCTCAATGTTGAATTGAAACACCAAGTTCCTGACCCCAGAGGATGCAAATCTTGTTTAGATAAATAATTCATTATTTCTAGGCAATATTAAACACGTAAGGACAAATAATACTGCATAACAAGCATTCTATCTGTATAATCTTTACGAGAAGTTGCTTCAAGTTATTTCTGTCTTTTTTATATGGTTCCCCATTTGAGTGACAATGAGTGACAGTAGTGGCAGCGTTTCCTCCATTCCATAGCCCGGGTCATGTCTCTTCCTTCTGTGTTCCTTGCTGCACACCTGCTTCAAAATGCTTCTTAGCCCGGGGTCAACACATTCCCGCCGTTATCTGTTACCGGTTCCAGCGGTTTGACCTGGGAGGATCTTCATTTTCTAGCCATTTCTTTAAAATCTTTAGGAGCATTCATTCAAAAATAATGAGTGTTATAATCTGAACAAAGCGCCCATCTTCATTTGCTGCTTATATATGATGTCTCCTCCCACACATAAAAAGAGCCCTGTTAGATATCTCATAGAATTGCCTTTGATAGAGACTGCTGGGAGCCGGTAACTGTAATGTAATTTCTGAAAATGCATTGCAATACACTTACTGCCTCACCGGGAACATAATGTGATTATATCAGTGTGCATCGGGCGAGGCCCTTCTGTTGTTTTCACACAGGTTGTATTCCACAGCCTTGTAAATTGATGTTTTTGAGTACAGACATGAGAATGTTATTGCTTTTATATTGATTTTCCGAAAAACCAATTGTTTTCCTCCCTTCTCCTTCACCTTACCTTCTCCTATCTCTATCTTTCTCCCTCTTTCTTTGTCTCCCTAGGAGCAGTACGAGTTGGTTCACAGAGCGATCGCCCAGCTCTTTGAAAAACAACTGCAGCTACTGGAGAGCCCCGCCAACACGCAGATACACGATGGCATGGTATGACACACACACACATATTGTGCATGCTGTCTGGTGTTAAAGAAAGACAGGATGTCGCTGAGTAACGCACTCGGAGTGGGAAAGAAACACAAATAATTAGTCACAGGGGTGGGAGGAGAAGGGAGAGGGAAGAGAGGCCTTCAGAAAACTTTGCTTTTGACACAGACAGAAAAAGAGTCTGACAACAGACCTCTCCTCTGCAGGGGAGGGACTCTATACTGTTAGACCTATTTAAGAAAAGCCAGAAAAAACCTTGCTGTGTCAGTCCACACTGCCCTCTTTCTAATTTTACTTCACTTCCTCAGTTGCCCCAAAACACACACTCAATTGCAACCAAACCCAAAAAGTTTATGTAACATACAGGAAAAGCTGAGAAGCAGTACCAGAACTGTCCTCTGTGACTCATCTTAGCTTGAAGTGCAATGCTGAATGATTACATTTTGTATAAAATCCAATCAGGTGTTGTATGTAGCTGCCGTCCATCATGCCACATCTCTGTGTAGCAGACTGGGGGAAGCTACTTTGAAACTAATGAAGCTACAAGCTACTCTTCATTGTAGTTAAAATGCGGAAACTATACACTCCCTCCCCTACAATCCGCTCAGATGCACCTAATAGCATCTACTGTTGATTTACATCAGAAATAAGCATTATTCTTATACCACTTTTGGAATATTGGGACTTAATTTTTCACTTTACTAGTGAAAAATCCCAATATCATTATTCTGGTCAGGCAATTCTCAGAGACAGGATGGAAAGTGTCTGGTCCAT
The DNA here is from genome assembly GCA_031216635.1 of Dissostichus eleginoides. Classification (NCBI taxonomy): domain Eukaryota; kingdom Metazoa; phylum Chordata; class Actinopteri; order Perciformes; family Nototheniidae; genus Dissostichus; species Dissostichus eleginoides. The sequence goes on along the minus strand of CM062283.1, from coordinate 21,275,866 downwards.
TTAATGTTCATTCACAAAAAGTGTCCGTATCAAAAAATAAATATATAAATATAAGATCACATAAATATCTTAATGGTTCTAAATATAATATTTCATAAATAACGCTTTAACTCAAATATATCTGTCAGATATATCCACGTTAGATCAAAAATAATGTTAATGGCTCTAACATCTAGAAAGGTAGCGTGATAATAGAAAGAGCTACTCTACTAGACTGCCACTAGAAAAGGTAGTTAAACTGGTTGAAGCACCACTTCCCCACACTGATTCGTGAAGATGAAAGACAAAGTGAGACAGAGGGTGTTTCTCAATGTCGAGGAAAGCTGCTCCAGAGCCACTGTTTCAAGCATACTACGTCATCGAGAGCCGCCGAAGGACTATTCCAATGTCCAGCATACTTGGAATTCTACCGAGCCCGGGGTACTTCGTTTGGAGAAATTTCGAGGCTGCACATGTGTAGACTCCACGGTCTTAAAATCCCCACAATGCTTTGCGCACGGACCAATTTCCCCAAATCTGTGGTGGAAAATGTAAGGCGGGGCCTCTCATATGACGCACACTTGCTCGCCTGTTCCACTCTTTGTTTTCCGAATGCCAGGAAGTATTCTTGCCTCGCTTCTGAAGCAAGACGCTCAGAAGACGTGTGCTACCAAGCAAGCAATACTCGACATTGAGAAACACCCAGAGACTGACAGACCCAAACACAGAGGACACGTTGGGTGTTTCTCAATGTCGAGTACGCTTGCTTGGTAGCACATGTGACATGTCAGACATGTCTGTCTGTAACTTTGTGTGTTAGTGTTCCACTGAACAGGTCTCTCTTGAAAATGAGACCTTGTGTCTCAATGAGATTTTACACCTGTGTAAATAAAGGCTAAATAAAAAAAATTAAATAAAAATGTCTTCCGAGTCACTTGCTTCAGAAGCGAGGCAAGAATCCTTCCTGGCATTCGGAAAACGAAGAGTGGAACAGGCGAGCAAGTGTGCAGGTGTGCATCATATGAGAGGCCCCGCCTTACATTTTCCGCCACAGATTTGGGGAAATTGGTCCGTGCGCAAAGCATTGTGGGGATTTTAAGACCGCGGAGTCTACACATGTGCAGCCTCGAAATTTCTCGCTACGAAGTACGCCGGGCTCGGTAGAATTCCAAGTATGCTGGACATTGGAACAGTCCTTCAGCGGCACTCGATGACGTAGTATGCTTGAAATAGTGGCTCTGGAGCAGCTTTACTCGACATGGAGAAACACCCACAGACCTCCAGTCCAATTCCTGCTTACGAAGCTCTGATGACATCACCCCTCTCCCATAATGCACTTTGTGTCTCAGAATAGACACGCATCCGTTGGGAAAGGGAGACCCTTCCAAGAGACGGTCACAGGGACAAACAGCCATGTTGACATTAGAAAGACCCACACTCTACACTGTTTGGGAAAAGCTTCATTTGAATGGTTATGTTTTTTTAAAGATAGGAACGTCCTTGCTTTTGAGGAAACTCAGTTTAAATTGTTTTATAGAATAACATAATCTGGAATTTCATCAACACAGTCGATCATGTAAGCCAGAAACGTATTAATATCTAAAATAAAACATCATATTTATTTGTTGCATAAGAACATACATTTCTAATCCTTACTCTGGAAATGACCAAGCATTTATGATCAAAACACACAATCAACAATTAGATGTGATGATAAAGACTTTGAGAGTCTGGAGGATTTTTATATATATTTTAAACGTGTCCCTATGATCCTAATTCTTATAGTATCTATCTCTAGAATGTGTGAAAGCTGTCCCCTGAACTGCAGTAAACTTTCAATTGTTTCAAGGTTTGTTTTTATTAATCATTTGTTAAGTGTAGGCGTGTGAACATCAAGTGTGTCGCTACGCTGTAACCTTGTGATTATCTTACACCAAGTCCAAGAGCACACACACACACATGCACGCGCACACATGCACACGCACACACGCACGCACGCACGCACACTGCACACACACACACACGCACGCACATACACACGCACGCACGCACACACACACACTGACTCATGTCCAGTCAGCCATTGTCAGTGACTCAAACACCCACATAGGTGCTCTCAATGGCAGTCAACAATAAGCCTACACACACACACACACACACACACACACACACACACACACACAAACGTGACTCCCACTTATACATACACTAACATAAAGCACAAAGTATCTGTTCTTGGCTACTGTATTTCCTAGTTGCTGTCTGACACACACACACACACACACACACACACACACACACACACACACACATCCCACACTCTGCTGGCAGCAGGCGCTGCATTGTTTGCAGGGAGTTTTCCCACCAAATGATCTCCACAACACACTGTGTTTTCATCATGAACCCTGAAGGAAGAGCTCATGTGGCCTCATTTGCCCCTCTGTGTTGAGTTTTTGACTCCTGAAGTTGTCCCGTCATCTTCTCCTTATCAGTGGAGAGAGAGAATCAAATTAATGAGTCACGGGGGAGGAGAGGAGAGGAGCAGGAAGCTGAAGGATGAGCGGAAGAAAGGGAAGATTAGGCGGGAGGAGGAGTGCTTCTTTCAGGAACAATTCCAATCCTTCAGTGAAGCAACTTCCTGCCTCTGCTCCAGAAACATCTAGAGAGGAGAGAGTTAGAAGGGAGCTGTTAGAGAACTCTCTCTCAGCTGGAGGGAGATCTCTTTAAAGAGGCTCTATTATACTTCCTGTAGTGTGTTCTATAGCTTTCTGTGTAAATGGTCTGCAAAGACTAAAATCCCTGTGCTCCCTCCAGAGGGAGTTTCTCTCCCACACACCCCGAAAATGTAAATAGTTTGATTGAGGTATTTGGCACACAATTTACGAGGCTACTTAAGGTTAATAAAAATCAATTTCAATTCAATATAATTTGGTCTTCATAGATTGTTTTATTCTTATCATTACTTCAGTGAAAAAAAGCAAATTACAATATATAAATTGAAATGCATTATTATAATTATTACAGAAATCATTTTTTTAACTCCTAAGACTTGGTTATTGGAGAGTTGTGACTGAAGGATACGTTTTTCAGTCCCATGATGTAATGGAGACCTCTTTCTAACCTAAATCATCAAATTCCAGTGGTATGAAACCATCATGGAACTTAAACTCAAAAATGTCTTTATATGTGTGTGTGTGTGTGTGTGTGTGTGTGTCCAGGAGGAAAACAGTCCAGATAAAACAACCCAGCAGTCAGATGATGAGAGATGGGACAACCCGCCTCCAAAACCTCCACGCATACGCAGGTAAGATGTTTGTTAGCTTTTCAAAACTTCAGAGAAAACTTAGAATAAAGGATGAATAATCCCGCACTCATCCTCCAAACGATGAATGAACACAGCAGTGAGCAGTAGGTGGGAAGTCAGCACAGTGTGTGTAGGGGGAATCCAACAAAACAACAAGTGTGTGTGGAGTAAAAACATATTAAACTGACCAACCAGAAGCAGCTGCGTAGTTTTCACCAGAGTTTTTTGACACGTTATTCCCCACCAGCCCACGCCCGGCCTCACGTTATTCCCCACCAGCCCACGCCCGGCCTCCACTTTTACTGAAGTTAACTTCTGTTAACTACAGTTGTGGCCTGAGGAGGAGCTTAATGTATTTATAGACACATTTAGCACATTTTAACAATCCCCTGCAACACAACGTGGTGTTGCGTGTACCACAACCCTCGGCTAGTTAAAGCAGAGCAGCTACATCTTTCATCTCCCTCTGTGACAACAAACACACTCGTTCTTACTCGCAGGCATATGGTTGGTATCTGTCATATGCATAAACACTCTCTCTCTTTCTTTGGCATGTTTCCCACATTTATCCCCCTCCTCATTCCTTTCTTATCCTCTCTTCCTGCTTCTCTTCTTCTCCCTGCCCCCTTTTCCTCACCCTCCCCTTGATTTTTAGTTTGATCTATGAGCCCAGCAGGGGTTGTCCTCCACTTTCTCTCAGTTCATCCCCAGCCCCCTTATTTCCTCTACTTATGAAGTATGCACAGAATGCTGTTTTTGAAACAGCTTTAGATAGATTCTCAAAAATGTTTCCCTTAATTACCTGTTGCTCTAAAAACGTCCAGTTTGACAGCATTTTTTTCCGCTTGTGTGTGATTAATTCGGTACCATGGTACTTTACATGATTGCATTCTCCCAATTCTAAACCTCTGTAAAGGCAGACAATGATCCACCACATACATGACCTTTGTTATGTTGCTCTAAAGTTGTCCTGAGATGAATTTGTCTCCGGTCTGATGGGAAAGCAAACATTTTTCAGAGGTCCTAATTTTGGGATGTAGCTTCAAGCGATGTGTTTACAGAAAAGTTATTTCCTGCTCCAAGTAAAACAGACACATTTGAAGTCAGAGAGATGCTGCCAAAAAACAGGCTTTCCTGGAATACTTTAAAATCTCAGTTCTGTGTCTTTCTCTGTCTGTGTCATCCTTCACTTTCCTAAAGGAATAATGTCAGGCCTGGTTTAAGCCTGGGAGTATTTTAGTGATGGTGGAAGAAGCTATTTTTACCAACATAGTCCACATTCTACCGGCCGCACTCCCCCGGGTCACTTTAGCTGTGCAAGTGTGTGTGGGAGACATTTTTTCTGTGTGTGTTTGTTAGAGGAAAAAACTGCCGGAAGTTAAATGAGCCTGGCATCAAGGTTATAGATACTGAGTCATAGCTTTAATATACATAGACACATATTCACAACCACACCCTGAGGAGTCATATCCTTTGAAATTTCACAATAAAGTCTGTCAGAAGCATCTCAATAAGTACCAATAGGTGGCATTAAAGATTTTGTTAGCTCTTTAGTCTTTTTTACTTATGTTTTGATGAATTCCTTCTTCTTTTTCAAGTAATAACTTTGCTGACAAATTTGAGAAAAAATCCAAGCTGAGCTATCATTTTATTCATCCATAAAATCATAGAAGTTTTACCATCCCTATTACTGGAAAATTGGAAATAAATACCCAGAAAACTATACTTAAAAAAGAAATATTTCACAAAAGCCTGTGGGACCATTTCAGGAAAGGACAGGGACATTTTTTTGGTGTCTGTATGAATCTATCCTCAGCACAACCTGAAACCAGGAAGTGTCTCTTTAAGTGAAATCGCCCTCTGGCACGTCGCCGCTGTGAACCAACTCTGTGATTAAAAATGCAGCGTCTTCCCTCTGGAGCTCATGAGGAGGGACAGAGCGCTGCTTGAGTTTATGAGAGCGTGGGCGCTGCATACATTTCAAGTTCTTGTGAATGCGTGCATCTGTGCATACATGTGCGTTTAGAGGCTGCATTTGTACGTGTGTGTGATGTTTGTGTGCCCAGGGTCTGCTCTTAAACAGAATGGATGCTTGTAGTGTTTAATACTTCAGGGAGCAGAACAACTTGTGCATGGTGAGGTATGTATAATGCTCTTTGAAGCATATTTAAAAAGCAGTTATAGGCAAACATTTAATACATGGTTTTAAAACAACATAATAGACAGATATAAGGACATGAGAAAGTGTTTATTATTATACAGTTTTTTCAGCTATAAGAACTTCTATACAAGTGTAATACAAGCAGTGTCAGAAATAAGCAGGTAAAAAGGGCAAAGCAACCCTAACATTCAAGATGTTTTCTGACAATAGAGGGCAAAAATTATTCAAACCAAGAAATTCTAACCTGATAATAACAACAGTTTTTTTTTACTATATTGTCATCAGCTTCCTGTTTATAGATCAGCCTTTACTTACAGTACGGACCCACAGGAGGAGTTATAGTCCTTTACAAATACACAATAATGTCTGCATACGACTGAGTCATAGTACACATCATTTATTATATGCTTACATGCTGCACAGAACATCGAGGACAAATACCTCAGTCTTTACATCTGCACACACAAAAGTACAGATCTGAAATAGCAATGTATATGATTTAAAAAAAAAAAAAAATGTATAGTGTTTGACAGGTTAAGGGAATTGGTTCAAGAATGTTACAAATCATTTTTCTAACGAGGCAGATCATTCTGGTGAATAGTTCAAATCAAAGCCAATTAAGGAAAATCAAAATAAAGGGGAGTGTGTGAGAGAAACTCAGGGACTTTAGCCTTTGCAGACCATTAACATGCACAGAAACCTACAGAACACACTACAGGAGAGGGAAAACCCAAACATCAGAATAGGGCCTCTTTAAAGTAAGTTGCAGTATGGCCATTTATTCACAGATGTAGAACGTTTCTCACAGAATATCAGCACAGCGTACATTGAGCTTTGATCATTTGACTCTTTGTTTATTGCAGCTCAACACTGATACTACTACTTTATTCCCTTGATGCACACCCACGTAATATTTTCAGGCATCCTTTTTTCATGGACGTCCTAGTGCTGCAGTTTTCACATGGTTTATGTGCTTTCACTCTTTCCTTTATTTGTTTTTCTGTAACTTAATTGCTGCTGTAATAGCTCAGCTTCCCTTAGGAATCATTTTAATTTCATCCGATCATATCTTAGAGAACAGGGCAGATTCATATCCCCATGAAAACAAGCAGCTGTGGGAATCCTCTGTGTTATTGCCATGTTATATATTTTCATTGCTCATGCACTGAGGATACAGAGGAAGACATTCTCATGGGTGATTTATGTTTTCATTAAAGAGAGCTCCTTTAACCTGGAGGCCATATGTTTCTTCATTCTGATGGTTGAAAAATATCTTATTTGAGCTCAATCTCAGCGTAAGATCATGACCTCTGTCCTAAGAATTATAACGAATGTTATTATTAAGGCTCGACATCATTTTCAAGTAATATTGAAACAATACCTGCATTTGATCCATTTTGTAACCAGGACTAAAGGAAAAAAACCTTTTATAGTGTACAGTTTGTGTTGGTGGAGTCGAGTGTGGTGTGTTTGACAAAATAGGTACTTAAAAAAAACAAAAAGTATAGCTATGAGACATTACTGTGGCAGCTGATAAAGATACACACAACTGATAGGATTCATCCACAAGATGGGTATCGATACAAAGTAGAAATAAAGATATCAAAATAAGTACTCCATTGTTAGCATTTGAAGAGTAATGGTATCCTATATTTAAAAAAAAATCTCTGGCCTAGTGTAGTCGATGTTTTAGTATTTAGAAAAGATATACGCTTTGGATTGACATTACATTTGGATTACATTTCATTTAGCTGATGCTTTTATCCAAAGCGACTTACAATAATATTCAACCATGAAGAAACAAACTCAGAAACAAGAATCCTGCAGGTACATTTCCTATCTATAAACCCAACCAGATTAAGTGCTACTGCATTAGCTTCACTTAAAGCCAAACCTTTGTGAGTGCCCCGCACAGAAGAGATTTTCTATATATATATTTTTTTTTAATTGGCCAAGGTGCAGTGGAAACAGGTGAGTTTTCAGTCTGTGACAGAAGATGTGTCAACTTTCTGATATCCTGGTATCAGTAGGAAGCTCATTCTACCATTTAGCAGCCAGGATAGCATACCATGTGTGTATTATGTGTGGGTCCAACTAGCAGTAAGGGAGTAGCAAGCCGATTGGCCGATGCAGAGTGATGAAGTGTAGGATTTACCATGTCCTGGATGTAGGAAGAACGATAGTTACGTATGTAACTATGGTTCTATGAATCCTGGATGACCGCCAGAGGTGGTGCTTAGCACTGGATGACTTATATCAACAGAGTCACAAGGAAGTCTGAATACTTACCCTATAGGGATGGCCTAGGTGGACTCTGCAGGAGGACCACACCCAGTGGTTGAGGGGCGGCAACATTCACTCTGTAGTATCTGGTGAATGTGCTCGCTCGGGGATGCCCATGTGGCCGCGGCGAATATGTCCTCCAGGAGCACACCTCTCAAGGTCGCCCATGACGTGGAGACACTCCTGGTAGAGTGGCACTTTACTCTGGGTGGCAAGGGACGGTCATTCGCCTTGTATGCCTGGGCAATGACGTCCATGATCCAGTGGGACAAGCGCTGTTTTGAGAGCGCACAGCCCCTTCTAGGACCACCGTAACACAGAAATAGCTGTTCAGACTGACGTATGCCTGCGGTAGTCTGGACATAAGCTGCACCGGAAATAGGAGTCTTGACCTCTCTTCCCCCTCTCCTGATGGGGTCAAACCGTGCCAGCTGGATAGGCTGATTAAAATGAGAGCGTGCCAGCACCTTAGGGAGGAACGCTGTATTCGGCCACAAGGTGACACCTGAGCCATCTGAGTTCCACCTCAGACACAAGCTTTTCACGGGCAAGGCCTGAAGCTCGCTTACACGCTTTGCTGAGGTGATGGCAAGAAGGAAAGCAGTCTTAGCTGAGAGCCACCTCAGTTCTGCCTGTGACAAGGGTTCAAAGGGAAGCGAGCATAGGGCATCCAGCACCAAGGGCAGGTCCCATGTAGGAGCCCTTGGGATGTTCGGGGGGCGAAGGCGTCCTGACCCAAAGGGCTGGTCTTCTTCTTCAAGGAGAACCATAGGGGGCAGTGGGTCGACATCTTCGAGGAAAAGAGATCTACCTCTGCCATGCCGAAGAGATCCCAGATGCAGGTCACCACCTCTGGATGAAGCCGCCACTCCCCCGGTGGAGGCTTGTGACGGGAGAGGAAGTCGGCGACTTGGTTCTGCTCTCCGGGCAGATACATTGACCGTAGGCTGGCCAGGCAAGGAGCTGCCCAGGTCAGGAGAGCCTGGGACACCTCTAGCAAGCGTGCAGATTTGGTGCCCCCCTGGTGGTTTACGTGATACACTGTTGTAGTGTTGTCCGAGCGGACAAGCACATGCCTCCCCTTCAGGTATGGCAGGAAGTGCCTGAGTGCTAGGTGCACAGCTCGTAGCTCTAGCACGTTGATGTGTTCTGTGCAGTCCTGAACAGACGACTGCCCACGAGCTGTCCTGTTTTGCCACACCGCACCCCATCCCGAGAGGCTGGCATCCGTCGTAACGGTCTCTCTGCTAAAGGGACGGAGCCCATGGCCACGCCCCTCGTCATATACGACCTCTCCCTCCATGGGGATAGAGTGGAGAGGCACTGTTGTGACACCCTGATTTTTCTGTGCCTGTGCAACTTGGGGTCTAAGTGGAGGCCGTTCAGCCATCTCTGCAGGGGGCACAGTGACAACAAGCCCAAGGGAACAGCTGAGGCAGCTGTCAGCTTGCCCAAGAGGCGGAGAAAAATAATATATGCCAAAGACCTGCCCCTTTCGAAGAGGGGAAGAAGCTGGGGAATGTCATCCAGGCGCTGAGCAGATTGACAGGCCCGCATAGTGACTGTGTCCAGAGCCACCCCAATGAAGGTTAGGCTCTGAGAGGGGTTCAGACAACTCTTCTCCATGTTCACCTTGAGGCCTAGCCGGGCAACATGAGAGAGAAGGAGAGCCGTGTCCTGGGTCGACTGCAACCGGGATGGTGCACAGATCAACCAGTCGTCTAAGTATGGCAGAATCTTCATACCCTGAGACTGCAGGGGCGAGAGGGCTGCCGCGACACACCTGGTGAACACCCTTGGGGAGAGGGAGAGTCCGAATGGGAGCACCCTGAACTGGAAATGACGGCCTCTGAAGGCAAAGCGAAGAAACTGCCTGTGATGAGGCACAATAGGCACATGAAAATAAGCGTCCTTCAAGTCGACGGACGTGAACCATTCCCCCTGGCAACGGTACGAAGAACGTCTGCTGTGCTCAGCATATGGAAAGGTAAAATCTTTAGGAACTTGTTGAGTCCCCTCAGATCGAGGATTGGGCGAAGTCCACCGCCTTTCTTCCTTACCAGGAAGTAGGTTGAGTAGAAGCCCCCGGGCTGTGAGATGGGGTCCACAGGCTCGATTGCACCCTTGGCAAGGAGGACTGACAGCTCCTGGTTTAGGGCGATCTCTTTTGCCGGGTCGCTTATGGTGGTCATTTTGACCCGGCTGAAGGCTGGGGGCCGGCGTCGGAACTGAAGCTTGTACCCTTGGGTTAAGGTGGAAACCACCCAGGGGTCTGAAGCTTGAGCTACCCAGTAGTTGAGCTGCTGCTGGGAGAAATAACCGACAGCCGGCCCCAGACCCTCAGTACCTTGCCCCCCCCTGGAGGCTCTGGGGGGGCGACGGTTAGGCACCGGATACCGAGGCTGCCTTGGGGGCGAGTTAACAGGACCGTAGCGGGCCGGCCCCCTCGTGGGACGCTGAGGCCCATGGCGGGCACCGGGGTGAGCCGGTGGATGGGAGCGGCCTCGGGAGGCAGACGCGGAACCTCTAGGCCTACCGGGGGGGGGCATGTCTCTGCGAAGAGCTGAGAACTGTTGCCTGGTCTGACTAGCTTGGACAGTCCGTTCGAGCACCTGTACGGCAGCTGAACCGAACAGCTCCCCCGGCTCCACTGGGACAGCACGGAGAGTCCTCCTACATGCCTCTGATAAGGGTGACTGTGCCAGCCAAACCTGGCGACGAGTCTGGACGAGAGTGGACATCAGGCGCCCAAGCTCTCTAGACATCAGAGCAAACGCCTGTAATGAGGCGTCACTGAGGCTGGTAGAGGAAGCGCTGAGAGCATCCTGCTGCAGGGAAGCTGAGAGGGCGAGCATGAGGTGAGAGAGGGAATTGCCTATACGGCCCATGCGCGCCGCTGCATCGTAAGCCTTAGTGAGCAGGTCATCAGTGACCCGACATTGGGGTCGAGGGCACCTGGCCTCCGACCTCAGAGCTTCGTCAGGGGAAACTATGAGGGAAGCAATGGTAGGCTCAACAGCCGGCATGTGGTCAAGGCCGACTCTTGCCGCATCCTGCATGGCTGCCAGGGCTCGGCCATCGGACGTAAGACGGGAAAGAGCCTTAGTGTCCCTCCAGCATGCATGTAACTCCTTCAGATACTCACAAGAGGGAGGAACGGTAAAGGTGGCGGGCGCCAGAGTGCGCCTGAAGAACGCACTGGCAGGCGCTGTTTCTGGCTGCCGTACATCCAGCTGCTGGTGAGCCAGTGCCATGCGAATGACGGCACCCATGGAGCACTCCGTCATCTGCCCCCTCCGAGGATCCATGAGCAGAGGTACAGGAGCCAGGGCCAGAAGCATGGGAGTGGGCCTCCTCGTCATACTCATTAAAATTAGTGGCTGAAGCTGCCATCGAGACCACATCGTCATCTGGAACCAGCTCAGCCATGGGTGGATTGGGTGCAGCGGCGTGCTCTGTACGGGCGCCAGAATGGAGAGCCAGGAGGAGTGACTTCATCTGGGCTAGCTCAGTAGTGAGCAGGTCCACCCTGGAGGACAGCCTATCAGGCTTAGTCCTCTAATTGGGCGGGGCACCCGAGCCTCTCCGAAAGGCCCTCCCTCAGATGCTCGAGGCCAAGACAAGAGGGGCAAAGGTCATGGCCATGCTCTGGTTGAAGAGGAGCCATACAGGTGTTACAGCCGTTGAACATAGCGACAGTACCAACGAAAACTCCAGACTTATTGCTGCTGGCAGCTTAAGTCAGTCTGAGCGAGAGCACTCAGCTGACTGTAAATAACCGGGCCAGGAAACAATATATGCAGTGGAGGGGAGTGAGCACAATAGTAGTTAGCGTGAGCGCTCTGCTAACTGGGGTGAGAGAAATGAAGTCAGTTAACGGTATATATGCCGTGAGAGGAGAGCGGGATACTCTCTCCACTAGCGCCGTAGCGAGTTAGCCTGAGCGAGAGCACTCTGCTAACTGAAGGATGGAACGGTTAATAAACCAACTGTGTGCAGTGAGAGGGGAGCAGGGACACTCTCTTCACTAGTGCTGTAGCAAGTTAGCTTTGAGCGAGAGCACTCAGCTAACTGGAGGATGGAACAGGAACCAATTGTGCGCCATGAGAGGGGAGCGAAGACACTCTATTCACTAGCGCCGTAACGAGTTAGCTTTGAGCGAGAGCACTCGGCTAACTTGGACACAATTATCTATTAGCTTGAGAATAGATAGCACAATCAGCAATAAATGGCAGTGATCTCACCGACTGACGTGCAGGACCGTCCGCTCTTTACCGGTCCGGAGCTCCTGAGAGTCCGAGCGGTGAACACTGCGGTCCCCTCCCTTGGGAGGGCGACAGCTCGTCGCAGCCTTTGGAGGGCGAGCGTTCTAGCCCGCAGCTCCGATCGAGACGATCACAAGGCTACAGGTAGCGATGACCTAGAATCAAATTTTTCAATAAGCTAGCTTGGCTTCTACTCATAAAGTAGTAACCTGTGCAGCGAGAATATGAAAAAGGACTGACCTCGTTGACAACACCGGAACTTATGCCTTCCGGGGTCATACGAGGTCACGTGACTTTGTTGATATAAATATTCGACAGAAGATATTCAGTGCTAAGCACCGCCTCTGGCGGTCAGTAAGGATGAAATAGAACCAGATCCCTTCACATCACAGTAGGCCAGTAGCAGTTTCTAGAAGTGGATTTGGGCAGCCACTACCAGTGAAGGGAGCGGAGGAGCGGTGCATTGTGGGAGAACTCACTGCATGCTTCCCATTTCTAAACAAAAAGACACATGTCAGCCTCTGTCATAGACGTTGGTCAGCTACTGAGTCAATACAGCTTTATGAGGAAGACTTTTACAGGATGGCTGCAACTCCAAAGTTGCTCAAGAAAAGGAAGTCCCCTTTCCCAGCATGCACACTCTCTGTCTCACTTTCTATCTGTAACACACACACACACACATGCACACACACACACACACACACACACACACACACTCAGCATCATGTGCAGTCCTACGTTAGCGCTTGCCTCAGCTTTAGGTTTGGCATGCCACCACTTCCTCTCACAGTCTTTTACTGTGTATATACAGTATATTTGCATACATATAAATGTATATCCTGTGTAGTGTAACATGATCTTATTGTTAACTTTCCATAACTGTAGGACTGGCTTGCTCACAACCTCCGTATCCTGCATTCATGTTATTATCAGCAGGTGTGTTTATAAGTAGTTCATAAGCACAGAGAACACAGGCTAGGAAAATATATATCACATCTTTATGCATTACTGCAGATACTGTACTAGCACAAACATCCACTGAATACCACGTAACTCTCTCTTTACGCTGGCTGAAGATACTTTTTCTTAATTTAAGCATTTCCCTTTGGAAATGTGTCTTCAACTCTGCACTGCAGTCCCAGAAACATTAGATAATACATACAATTATTTGAGAGGAATGCACTCTGAATTCAGTCTGTTTTCAGTTTGCTTTACGTCATCACTTTTGCACTTAAATCCTGAAACTATATAGGTGAAACATACAACATTTAAACTCTGCCACCTAGTGGTGACTATCGTCACAACATTATCAGAAACTCCCTTTTAGTTGTATTAATGTATGCAATACATTCAGTCGGAGTTGATTCATCATTATTTATAGAAAGAGAATAATTCATGTCAGACTGTCTGGAGGTTGTTTGAGCCCTGTGATGAAATTCTTGCCTTTTCATCTTTCTCATTTCCTAATTTTCTTAACCACAGTCTTGAAACCTGTTGCCTCCTTCTTCTTTCTCTTTCATCAAATACTTTTGGTTTGGTCATTACTTTAACGTGTAAAACTCTCTTCTTGTAGCAAATGTTGAATACAAATGAATGGAATCTCTGTGGATGTACAGGGTTTAATTTCTGTTTTCTTTTTCTGTTGGTCTCTCTGTGTAGTGCCCAGGCAGAAGGGGATGTGAAGGAGGAGATACTGCAGCCGCCTGAGCCTCACCCCGTCCCCCCCATCCTGACCCCGTCTCCCCCGTCAGCCTTCCCCACCGTCACAAACGTACGGCAGGACAACGACCGCTACCACCCCAAACCTGTCATTCACGTCCTGGCTACACAGGTGAGTCCAGCTTCACAGAAACGTACACAGTTGCTGGTCATTTTTTTATTTTACAAATATCAAATAAGACAAAAACTAACCCTAAACACTAACTCCCCCCCCCCCCCCCCCCAACACAGAGACGACTTCTGTTGTTTTCTAGTGGTGCTGCATTTGGAAAAGGTACTTCAATGTTTCCTTTTCTTTTCCTTTCAGAATAAAGACGCCGACCAGCAGCAGAACAAATCTGAACCCAGTCTAAACAAGCAGAGCAGTCCCTCAGAGCAGAAAGACCAAAATCTACAAAGTGGAAAACAGCCGACTCAGGTCTCAAATCTAGATCTCAACGATAACTATAACAACAAATCAACATCCAGTAAATCGGACTCGGGCCAGAGCCAGACGCAGACCCCCTCCTCGCCGCTCTCCCCGGCTGTTTTAGAATGTTCCGGCGTTCCTCGGATCGAGAGGAAGCTGAGCATTGAGATTAAAAAGGTGCCGTTACAGGAAGGACCTCGTAGTTTTGACACTTCCTCCTCCATGGGGGTAGCAGGCGGAGCGGGCAGCGGCTCAGCCAATAACGCAGGAGCGCTGCAGAGAAGCCACGCCTTCAAAGCCCGCTCTGGCCAATCCCTGCTCACGTCTAGCTCTTCGCTGTCGGAGGACTCGGGCACGGAGGGAGGAGTGGGTGGGTGTGGGGAGGGTCCTGCAGAGGGGGGGGTCCTCACCAGACCAAACCACCTCCCTGTGAAGAGCGAGAAGGGGGAGACACTCGGGGGGGAGAAACTGGACGTGAAGGGTGGCCATGCAGCGTGGAGTCAGGCCTGCAACAGTCCTGACAAACACTTCCCCAAAACCTCCTCCTCGTCTTCCTCCTCAGACCGCGCCGCTCCCTCCTCCTCCTCCTCCTCCCACCTCTCCTCCTCCTCTTCCTCCTCCTCCTCCACTCCTGTTAGGACTGCCCTGAGCTTCACCAACCCCCTGCACTCGGATAACTCGGACGAGGAGGGGGACAGCGAGATGTCCGGAGGAAACGAGGGTTACCGTACTAATGTATCCATGGCAACAGCCGTGGTAACAGCATCCCCTCACCATGGAGACCAGCTGCCGGTCCGGAAGGTGTCGTCCATGTCCATCGCAGGGCAGGGGTCTCCGTCAGCCACAGCAAGTATGTCAGTCTGCTGCTTTGGTTGAATGACTCTGACTCTAACTAACTGGCTGCCTCCTCTCACAGCATCCACTAACAACTATACAGGAAGTCAGTTAAATAGGAATCTGAATGAACTCAATCATAATAAATAAATCCTATTAAGGCCTAGTCCACTCGTACACAGGTATTTTTGTACATTGGGTTTCATCCTCCTTAGCTCTAAGAAACTAAATCCTATCTATGCACATGCATACACACACAACCCCAAACATGTCTGCAGCAGTGTCTGATTCATGGGAGTGTTGGATAATGGGAGCTCCACAACACATTCTGACCCCTCTGTCCCTCAACATAGGCAAACAGTAACTTTACATTCATCTGTGAACATGTAAGTAAAGTCATTTGGATACTTCTGCAATCATAGATGTATTTCTGCCGCCACTGCATTCTCTAAAAGGAGTCAACGGCGCTTAAAAAAGCAAACACTCCCTCTCTACATGTCAGTTTCTAAATGGGTCACCCTCACAAGAGTTTTACAAAATCATCATTTTCATGGACCCAAAATGCTGTGTTATTGTGGAGGAAAGGCCTAAATGCATAGAAAAAAGCTTGGCTAACATCAATCCCAGTGTACGTGTGGAGGAAGTTTTTGACATCAGTTTGTTGGTAAATCAGTTCTGAGGAGTCTATGTAAAGGGGATTACCTCCTTAAATAAAAAAAGAAACAATATCCTATTTAATACAATTGGAGCATGAGCTACTAGCTAAAGCCAGAAACCAGACATTATCACCAAGGACATTCACCCATATAGTCAGTTTCAAAATCTTTCCCAATAGTTTATTAAGCAGTTTCAGCCTTATTCTACATGACATATTTCAGTATTTGGATTTGGGAGAGAGTTTACTAATATTTCTGTATTGAATTTGAGCATAGGAACAACCTGTGGGCATTTTCATATGGGTGTACTTCCCATTAAGTTCTACGGACTCTATCTCTGGTAAAAAACCTGAGAGTAGCTCTTTATTCTCCTCACACATTCGCTCAGAGGAAGCACACGCTACATGTTCTGGGTTAGACAACAGACCACATGTAATTAATAACCTGTATCTGTCAACACACACCACTGTCGTCCTCACTGCTGGGCTCAGACGGAGGCAGAGAGACGAGATGGAAAGAAGTCACAAGAGAAACCGAGATAGTTCTACTGAGCTCGTCTCAGTGGCTGTATAACTAATTGGTCGGTTTGTGAGGTATGCTGCAAATGTTAACAGGCAAACATCTGTCAAAACAACTCTCCTCTTCCTCTCTCAGCTTGTGTGTGTTTGTCTAAGTGAGTGGGATTGCAAACGGGAGAAAGAAACCCTGTTTTTGTTTCAGTGTGTGTGTGCATGTTGGATGGTGAAGGATCAACACTGCATGATTGGGATGAATACACAGCGGCCAACTGTGCTCACTTTGTGTTGAACAGAGCTGTGACCCTCTGTGAGGCTCCTGTCATCATCAGACCTGAGCTTGGTTTATCTTCTGGAGCCAAAGACCTGCTCCTCTTCTCTGAGGATTTCAAAATCATGAGGTTTTGAAATCTGATTTTCGCTGCGATTGGAGCTGACATGGAATGTTTTGAAGTGGCTTGGAAATGGTTTTGTTCTTGAATGGATTCAAAGCTTGATGAATTAAGACCTAACTGCATACTTACATATTTGGATTCACTGTTCGGGTGCATGATGTCCATCTATCAATAAATCAGTTAAAAAGATAATAAAAATGCTGTGGAATAAGTAGATTAGCCATAGGTTTTTAAAGGGTTTCCAGCCCCACCCAACTGGAAATAGTTCATAGATGTTTTCCAGGATGGGTGATAAAAGTTTAATGATCCGACTTGTGCCAGATATTTTAGAAAACATAGCCTTTTAGTAGTTTAAGAACGTAGATACCACTCTATCAGACCATAGTAATTATACAAACCTAAACAAATCTTGATACGACATTTTAAAGAAAATGAATGTACCCAAGGTGCTTACTGTGATGTTGAAGGAAGTTGCAATGTGCACAGACAGAGCACAAATAACACGTTTTTATTTTAAATTGGATCCTTCTTGTTTCAGGAACAAAAGAGATAGGCTGTTAGAGTCCCAACAACATGGATTTCTTAAAAACATTTATACTAGACAGCCATAACACACACTTTGAGGAACTATTCTTCCAAAACAAAGTGATGCTTTCTAATAATATCAAATACAATCCTAATGTTGTTGAAGCCATTTAAATGTCTCATACATCATGCACTCCTGAAGTATTTCCAGTATGTAGGATAACTGCAGAGGTTCTCCTGGTCCTGGATGGACTACTTGTGTTTTGGTGTGCTTGGCTTCTGGCACTGTGTGTGTGGGCTGTGGTGCTTTGAGTCGGTGTGAGGCTCTGATGGCTGCTGTCCGCTCGGTCACAATCTAACTGCTGTTAGAGAGGGCTGAGAGCTTGCTGCTGCGCTGCTGTTGGTTAAGGACAAAAAGCTGGTGGCTGCTGGTTGTGCTGGTTGAATCGTCAATTAACCAACCAAACTGTACAAAAACATTTTATAAAAGGTGTTTGCAGTTCAAAGAAGAAATACAATCAGTTAAAAACAGGGAAAACAATGCGTGTAAAGTTAGAATTAAATATATAAAAACATACAGTCAATGTAGACAATAAATTATTCTTAAACCTGCCAATCAAAATCTTTACTTTGCTATCGGTATATGTGATATTTCATTAATTAGTATTCAATTATTATCTGGACAAATAAACATGCTAGTTCCACTTTTCTCATATTGATTAAACTTGCTCAAATGATTCAGTCTCATGATTTAAAGTCACACCTAAAGCAGCTGTCCCTCCTGAGGGAGCGACTCACTGACCATCAGAGGTTAACAGCCCTGAGACATGTGTCTCTCTCTCTGATGCTTTGTTATTGCATGGTGAACAGCACTTCAGTGAGATCAGGAACAACAGAATCTTTTGGCTCTGGCTCTAATAACTTATAGTGACATTAACCTGCTGTACACACTCGTAACGTTTCCAGAAATACCTTTCTTTCTAAAGTAACTATTGGCTAACGCAGACATCCATCTGCACTGGCTTTAGATAGTCGATTAGGGTCAATAGAGAGGCGAAGTCCCTCCCTTTCCGGGGGACCTCCATGGGACCTTATTTCGGAAAAAGTATGTATTGAAGTCAATGGAGAGAGAAAGATTATCTTTCGATCCCGTTTGAATTGTGCCACGAATTACACACATGATGTTTGTCAATTTAAAAGATAATTTTGCAAGTCAAAAAAATAAAAATGGGTTGTAAAAATGTGAAGTAACACTTTTTTTGTGTGAAACCGCTCAATGAACTACATCTCCTGTCTCGCACCACACACCAAGACGGCCGTCACGTTGGCACATTTCACTTCCTTCTTTCAGAATGAGGCGAAAAGTATTAAAAGAGGTGAAAATCACTACAAGTCTGGGCATGTTGAGAGCTGTTCATACACACAATGGGAGTTAGTCGGTTCCGTAAGAGCGGGATTCTGGGATTTGTAGTCTTTCTAGTTGCGTATTTTTCATAGTCTTATATTTCAACAGTTTTACGACAAACTGTGACTTTTTTGACATGGAAATTATTTTTTAAATTGACAAACATCATATGTGTAATTCGTGGCACAATTCAAACGGGATCGAAAGATAATCTTTCTCTCCCCATTGACTTCAATACATACTTTTTCCTAAATAAGGTCCCATGGGTCGGAGGTAGATGGGCGGGACTTCGCCTCTCTATTGAATATCTAAACCAAGAAAAGAGGGCTTAACATGTTTTATAAAGACGCTATGCTCAAAGGCAACAACAAAAAACCCTTTAAATGTAATATAATCACAGTTAATTTGAGCTATCCTGCTTCCCCTAACCCTCCAGAACATTGTTAGAAAATATAATGAAGGCCGGGGTCAGACTTCCTTGAAACCAGGTCTCAGTGAGATAGAGGCCGACACACACTCATGGCAAATAATATGGTCATTAATACAATATGATTTCCTGATATTGCGCTTTAATTGAAAATAGCCACATTTCTTTGTCTGGATCAAAGGAGAACAAGTTGAAAGTTATTACTGTCAGGCTATGGGTAATGGCCTCTAATGGCGCGTTTCCACTACAGCGCGGAGCCCGGTTTAAGAGGGCTGTGACGTCAGCGGCCCGACTTTGGTTGCGTTTCCACTTGGCCTAGTACCGGCCGGCGGGTCCTAATTCACAGTTTTTCTGGCCTCATAAAATCGTGGTTCTAGGGCCAGGAACAACCAGGCTGAGTTGTGACGTCAACACTCTCGACTGCTGATTGGTCAGAGAGAATCGTCACAATCGGCGCGCGAGATAATCCCTAGCGTCGCATATATATATAGCGAAGCATTTTTGTCAACAGAGGAGTTAAAATGGCAAAGAAAAGCACGCCGTGGTTGGTCGAGGAAGTGACGACGTTCCTACATTACATTGCAGATGATAAGATCCAGCGGGAGCTCGACGGGACAACTCGCAATATTAAAGTATTTCAGGAGGTCTCTACACAGATGTCCACAAGCGGCTACTCGAGGACTATCGTGCAGTGTAGGGAAAAACTCAAAGAGATGAAGAGTGAATATCGCTTGGTCAAAGATAATAACAACACGAGTGGTGCCAGTAGGAAAAACTGGAAGTGGTTTGAGCTAATGGACACCATTTACGGCCATAGACCGGCTAGCGTTGGGAGGGATGGAGGCCTGGACTCTGCAACGGCGTTACTGGAGTCTCTGCATGGTACGTTTTTTCTAACGCTCTGTTATTTGCTTGAAAGCGTTGTGTCCCTATCTGTTCTAAAGCTCACTTCTAACAAATAAGTCGTCACGGCAGATTTAAGCAGCGTGACTCCGCCCACCAAAAAGCCGATCGCTCCGCCTACACTGCATTACTATAGTTACTGCCCCAGTTCATAAACTGAAATGGAAACGCGCCATCAAGTGAGCTGGTCCTAACAAGGCCTAACGAGGCCGAGCGAGGCCGAGCGAGGCCGGGCTCCGCGCTGTAGTGGAAACGCGCCATTAGTATTCTCCCAAAGTCCACATAAATAGAACAGTTGACTTCAGACGTAGATATGGGCAAAAATGGATACATTTTAAGAATATAAACCTGAATGAGGTTAGGAGATATGATTATGTCCATCAGTTTAGTTGCAGCTTAATCTGTTAGAGGAACTTAACAGCACAGTAAAAGTCCCAGAAATAAAATATGTATGTCCAATATAAGACCCAACCGAAATAAATGTATTTATCATGCTAATTATATGACTTATTTATTTTCTTTTACATGGTTCACTACTGAGAAATAAAAGTATATACCGATATTTAAATTGCATGGCACCTTAAAAAGGCAAGGCAAGTTTATTTAGCACCTTTCAACACAAGGCAATTCAAAGTGCTTTACAAAAATGAAAGACATTAAGAGCATTAGGAAACATATTATAAAATGATATCTAGAAACACTCATTTAAAAGCAAGGATATAAAATGACATTTTAAAAGCAAAGATAAAAAGCTAAGATAATAGAAGTTACAGTCCAGTTTAAGATATGAATATATCAATTAAAAGCAGCGTCAAAAAGAAAAGTCTTCAGCCTGGATTAGCTTTTCTTATTTTTCCTTGTACATGTATAATGACAATAAATGTTTCTAATCTAATGCATCCTAATATTAAGTCATTTTAAATCACAGTATATTACAATAGAAAGAAATGGGAAAATATCAGTCCATATTTCTTTCTTTATTAGGACCCCCATTAGCACTAGCATTAGCATTGGCTGTTCATATTGGGGTTCACATACATACAGTCAAACATAAGCAAATCAACATCTCATTAAATGAACAATCACGTGAAAATAAAAAAGAACATCCTTTTGAACATCAATAAGAAAAACACAAAAAGAACAAAATGATCTATAGTTATATTGTCTATAAATAAAGTTTGGCCCAGAAAGGTGACTCATCATATTTCAAACTGCTTTTAGAAGTCCCGCTATCTTTAGAGAAAGATTTGAGGAACGCTCTTGCCTCCCTCCTCGGAGCCCGTTCATTAACTTTGCTTCTCATCTGACCTCTGACCTTTTAACCCAGACTGCTGGGACAGCGACGACTCCCCTCCCCCCCTCCCTGCGAGAACCCCTGAGTCCTTCCTGCTGGCCACAGGTGCGTTTGCATTGGTCAAGATCCACAGGTGTGTTTCCAGGGCGGGGGGGGTCCCCTCCTGGATCTGGTGATTTAATGGCTGGTCAAAGAAGGTGGATGGACCAATGAACATGAGGCAAACGAATGACTTTGTGGTGTGAGTGAAACATCAGCAGAGGATGTTTGATACAGTTGGAAAAGTAGGAATATGATTTTATATTCCCATTCTATCTGCTTTTCTTATCTGGTACAGCGATTGAGCAGGCTCTCTGTAATGCTGCCTTCTAACGGACAGATGGACACACATGTTCTGTTCTTTTTTTCTATTCCTCCATGTTGCCTTCTGCTGTTTGATTTGTTCCTGTGTAGTACTCTGAGAGTATACATAAGAGCGCATGAGAGGAAATGGTTTCATTTATTTGGTGAGAGGCTGTGAGAGTGTTACACCACTAGGGGGCAGCATTGGCAGTAGTTCAGACCTGTAGTGACTTGGAGAGAGAATAGAATCAGTCCTAAACCACAAACAGGAAACCAAGTATGCTTCATTTTTTGTGAGTGTGTGCTGTTAAACACTTATCTCCCACAATGCAATGCTCACGGCAGGAGAAAAAATGGTGGCAACTATAAAATATCTTTGAAATATGTTTACCTGTTTGGTCATTGCTAGGGACAACCTATGACTTTTTGTATAATTTCCTGTTACAATGATCAACAGCTTATTGGGATCATAAAGCATTGGACAGAATCATTCCTATTATATATAACAATATATATATATATATTGTTATGTTGTTTAAAGCATCTGCTCCAAGTGAACACTACCTATTTGGGTATTTTTGAATCAATAAACTGCAATAAGATATATAAATAAATGTGTTGTCAGTATCTGCAGTTTATGATAAAGGAAAGGATCTGATCTGAGGGTTTGAATGTGTAGGAATGTGTGTCGAAGTGTCATTTTTTTATCCGTTGTCTCTTGTTAACATCCCTCCTTCTCCCCCCCCCCCCCTGTCAGACCCCCTGGAGGTGAAGTCGTCAGCCTCGGCAGAGTGGAGCGGTTCAAATAAAGGTACGACCACACGTCTGTGTGTCCTGAGGGTTGTTCAGCACTCGCAGGATTTATTCAGAGCCGCAGACAGAGCTTCAGTGTTTTACAAATGACCGTGCAGACGATAGGACTGACAGCTGAGAGCAGACACAACGAGACAGAGAGAGATACGGGGGGGGGGGTGCTGATGAGGTTGTGTGAGGATGGTTACTGCCCATTTAATGCTACAGTCGTTTCAGCGAAGGGAAATGACTGTTGGACTCTTGTTATAATGATCATTTACTAGCAATGAATATAACTGAACATTTCTAAAGAATATAGGCTTCTCATTCTGATATCTGCCCTTTAAATGTCAAGAAGAAGTTTCCTGTCGGAGCAAATGTGTTATCAGTGTGAAAAACTCACAGTAAAGTTCATATTCCCTACATGTGCTGATCTGGAGCTGAAGGTGTGGTGCTGCTCCTGTGAGGCCCTACGTGTGTGAAATCATCCATCATAACATAAAGAGATATCAAACCTAATTATTATATTAACTGTGTGAAGACAACTAGTTTGATCTACCTTTCAGTGATTCCAGTACAAACTACTTCAACATTATTCGTCACAATAAAATGGAAATAATAATATGTTTGTAATTATTATAACAAATTCAGGTGTCTCCGATGCAGTGTAAATGTGTCTTAACCACTCAGAGTTTTAGAATAGGGGTCATCAGAACTATATCAAAACATCCTCTTCCAAAAACATTAGTATTTATAACAAATCTGCATAAAGAGTACTTGCATGGAAGAGTATAAGAAGAGTTTATAGAATAGTGAAATGATGGTTAAAGCTGCACCTATTTACCCCAATTCATCAGGATTGGATTGACCAATGAGGCGTGGCGAGCAAAAAAAGGTTTCTGAAATGACCAAGGGTTACTAATTAATACTGATTAATGTACAAATGATCTTTTTTATGCCTGAAATATTCCTTTCAAAATCATCTGATGTCCACACAGCGCCTCCACCCATTCATCTGTGTGTGTGTGTTTGTGTGCAGATGTGTCAGAGTGTGTTAAGAAGACGTCTCCAGCTGACCCCACATCTACTGGCACCACGGCAACAGACAGCAAGGCAGAGCTGGGTGGGTAAGTCTGCTGTCTCTCAGTCACTGGTCAGCTTTCTACTACTAACACAGTTTATCAAAATGACATCATTTGTTCTATGTGTGTGGCATTGCTTTTGCTGATGGTAAACGTAGCTCTGGGCAGCATGTGCAGAAAACACAAGACATTGTCCTCCGGGGAAGACACTTTCTGTTTTGTGTTTGTCTCTGTTAAAAGCAAACCCTCATTTATTTTCCATCTTCTCTCAGGGTTCGGTAACCGCTGCATTCAGCCCAAAGGCCCTCGGGAACCCCCCCTGGAGTGGACATGATGGAACGACCCATCCCCCCGTCCACCTACAGTGTCCTCCCCCGTCAGGAGATGGACTCTACCGATCTCACCTGGCTGGTCCAAAACCCTAGTTAATAGATGCTACAGACAGACGGCACGCTTTACATAGAAACACCTTCTGTGTGTCTCTGTGCTCCTCCTCATTGTGCTCCTCCTCCTCACCTTCCTCCTCCTCCTGCTCCTCCTCCTCCCTTCCTCAAAGTGCCACTGTACAAAGCAGAAGAACACTCACTGGTCAAGTGTCCACGTTTTCCTGTTCAGCTTGCTGATGTTAGAAGTTTTCCCCGCTCTAGATGCTGACCTGAGATCTGTCTTGTTATTCTCCTGTTCATGGTTAAAGAACAACTCCTGTTTTCCCCTATTTTTGGTGAATTGAGAATAGATTTTTTTAAAGCGTCTTTTGTGTCCCTCGCTTCGATTGCATCATAAGAAATGTGCGGGGCTAAACAAAGAGGGATGTAAGTGTTACCCTAACATGTTAAATGGAACGTTTCTTTCACGCCAAATGAGGGGGAAAGTATGATTGTTCATCCTCAATCAGGACTGATCTTTAATCAGAGAAGTGTGGGAGCTGACTGAGGTTGAACTGAACTCCCTGAAGGGTCTGCTTCCTCCTACTGAATGAACAACAATCTTCAAAGCGAATCGAGATAATCTGTTACCCATGATGCAACCTTTTCTGTTGGGTATGCACAGGTTGCCGGGGTTCTCTCGCTCTCTCCCTCTCTCCCACTTTCTGTGTGCTGGTGCTACATTATAAAAGATCAGCATAGAAACAGAGCACCCCTGCCCCCCCCCCCCCCCCCCCCCCCCCCCCATCAGGGTTTCTGGGCGGGTTTATTCCTGTGTTAGCTGCAGTATTTCATATTTCTATGCTGACCTCCCTTTTCCCCCAGAGTCATAGGTTGATGTAGTTCGGTCATTGCAGTTGTCAGTAACAGCCGAATTAAAAGAATTGTTCTTCATTTTTGGGAAAAATAATAATTTTGTACTGATGCAAAGTTTACACCATTCTGTCTGCATTTGTACACAGAGGCTATTAGCTTAGCTTAGCATAGCAAAGACTAGACACCCGAATATATGTTTTCCCCTTCTAGAGCCTGGCAAGCTTTCTATCCAGCGTTTATGCAAGCTAAGCTAACCAGCTGCTAGCTGTAGCTTGAGATATGAGAGTGGAATCAAACTTCTCCTCTAACTAAAGAAAGTAAACAGTTGCAGTTTCCAAATTGTCGAACTGTTCCTTTAAATCTCTGCTTACTCTGTATTTGTCATGTGGCGATGGAAAACAAATCTTAACTCTTAAATACTGACGATAAAAGTAGTTCTGTAACAAGTGATCCGTTGCACGTCTACGCTTGAAATGACAACACCAAAGAGTGATGTCCCCTTCTCAAAGAATTCACAATAAAAAAGCAAAGACTAGTTAGTATGAAAAACACCGACATGTATCCTACAATATTTAACACTAAATCCGGCCCAGGAATTCTGCTTTCTCCAGTCCCTAAGGGGTCCAAGTGACCTGAAATCGATCTGTAATGACCGAACTGCTCAGCTGTGTGACTCTGTCCTCACTGCTGGGACGTGAGCCTGCCTTAGTCTGCCTCTCAGAGACAGTCCTTCCTCCGTTGGCTTCTCTATAAACTTCATTTCCTGGGACACAATTCACTGTTTTTTTCCCTCAGCACTGTCTTGTTTTTCTGCTGTTACCTTTTTTGATCTCATTCTCCTTCTAATATTGGATGGTCAAAGGTTTTATTTTATTTTAGCAGCCATATTACTTCCAGTAAACCTCAGAGTTTCAGAGTACACATCACCCGTTGCTCTTATGGGACTTGACAGATTAATGTAAAGTCTGATTTCCCATAGAAAACTCTTACAGACTTGAATGTTTTTACAAATAAAAAAATCGTACCTGCTTCGATATGTGTGAGACAATGATAGGGACCCAGGACTACTGCTTACTGTTCTCTGCTAACTCCATTAGCTCCCATAACTATACATTATATGCATTGTTTTATAAAGAAAAAAAACTACATGGCAGTTTAGGTATATAATATTTCAGATTTTTTTGTTATCTCTTAAATATTCTTATTAACAGAAGATGTAAAAAAGTCAGTGCATGATGATGATGATGATGATGATGATTCCTCCCCTACAGTGTTTCCCTTCAGACTGTAAATTATTCTGCTGCCCTTGTTGTTTATTTTTGCTCCTGGCAAATATTTCAGGGTTGTTTTTATTTGTACTGTTGAAGTTACATGCTTAAAAAGATTTTGGTTTTAGATGGTTGGCAGAGGAAAAGCATTGCCTGCCTGCCAGCCAGCCAGCCCCCCCCCCCCCTCAAACAGCTACAACGGGCTTCGATTAAGATTGTAATAATAATATTAATGATGATAATAATAATAGCGGTTGTTTTTTGTAAATGGTATTTTAAAAGTTATTTTTGTATACGCGGTTGTTTGTTGTCCACTGCTCCCCCTCCTCTCTTCTCACACTCCCCTCCTTCTTTTGTATCTCTCTCAGCTCTTTGAATGTAGAACATGCATCAGAGACGGATCTCTCACTCTGAACAAGGAGCAGCTCATTATTTTTCTTTCATACTTCCCCTGCTGTGTTCTCTCCTTTATTCCAATCCCACCCTCGTCTCTGCCTGTTTTTACATAAAAGCATGTCTTTTTCAACACGCCAGAAGATCAGTTAATTGAAGTAATGCGACTTGCTTTCAGTGGTTCAAAGTGCCAGTAAGCTGATTTATGACGTGTTGAGAAAGAAAACCTTTTAAAACAACTTTGTTCGTCCCCATTTCTCTCTCTTATCCTCCCACCTGACCCCGTCACATGCACATTATCTCAGAAAAGAGCCCACCTGTGCCTTTAAGAGAGAGCCCGCCCTCCCCTTCTCCCCTCTCCTCCAATCATCATTAGCGCCGTGAGTGTGAGCGATTTGATTCGCTGCTGCTTGCTCATCACCTCCTGTGGGACTCTGTTCAGCCCCACACACACTTCGTGACCCTCCTTACACACACATAAACACTCACAGCCCCAAAATGTTTGTATGTTGCAGAAATCAATCAGTAAAGATGACCATTAAGTGAAGACACGCCTCTTTGGTTTTATTTGTGTGAGATGATGTAACAAAAAAGGTGTTGTGTGAGTGGAAATACAGACAGCTTTTATTTACAAGTTTATAAAGCACATTTCAGCATCAAGGTAATAGGAAGGGTTATACACAAACAATTAAATAGTTAGAGTACAGTTAAAAGCAGAGCCAAGTCAATGGAAATAAAAAAACTAATATAGCAGCAAACACAAGTTAATTTGGACTAGAATTTAAATATTGTTATTGTATTTATTTAGCCAGTAGTTTTGCATATATAATCTGATAAAATCAATGTTTGTGTGTGTGTGTAAAAGGGCTTTCACAGCATGAAATCCTCTATCACAGCTGGAAATTCTGCAGAGACAAATTATACACACCCACACACACACACACCCACAGTGATTAATTAGTCCCAGCAGGTGTTAAAAACACAGGGGCTAACTGTCTTACACAGAGACACTATAGGCTACACATTTGTATTCACTTTAAACACAGAGAGGCACAGCAGGTAGGAAGATACTGGGATTATTTACTTCTGCTCACATGCTCATTTGAGATTAATTATACAGTTAATTACCATACAATATTTTACATTACATTGCATTTAGCTGACGCTTTTATCCAAAGCGACTTACAATAAGTTACCTATATTTAAGGTATAATGGTGCGCAGAGCAGGTTTGTGTCTGTCCTCTCACGCGTTACAGCAATGACATCTACAAAAAACTTGTTGGGGTCCTACAATGCTCATGTTCAGGTTCATATCCGTATTTAGTGTCTCTACTGTGACATGTCTCTTTAATGTTCAAAAAGCTCTTTTATTTTTCTCATACTGCCTGTGCTGCAGCACCTCTTTTCACCCTCTGTCTGAAACCAGAGCCCAGTCTGCTCTGATTGGTCAGCTGGCCAGCTCTGTTGTGATTGTTCAACCGCTTATAGATGTCCCACCCCTCATGTACAATGTGTTGGAGAGCTAGCCAATAGAAGTGTGAGTGTCACATAGTGATGTCACTATGTTCAGGAAGTAAAAAGGAGTCAAATGAAGCCTTTTTAGGCAGGATGTATATCAATGCATACAAGATATACACGTCCTAGAAACATCACTTGATGGAAGCATCCAACATGTTTCAAATCTAGACAAATACAGATACAGCACACTATCAGACCAAAACTAATACAGCTAAAGACAATTCAATACTTTTTATTCTACATTATAAGGCAGGATCCATCCATGTGTTCCACAGGCCTAACACCACTCCTGCTACCTTTCTCTCCTTTACT
Organism: Dissostichus eleginoides; assembly: GCA_031216635.1. Lineage (NCBI taxonomy): Eukaryota > Metazoa > Chordata > Actinopteri > Perciformes > Nototheniidae > Dissostichus > Dissostichus eleginoides. The sequence goes on along the minus strand of CM062283.1, from coordinate 21,247,843 downwards.
TTACTACTTTTTTGTGACTTACACACCTGGTGATCGATGTGTTGAATACACAGTCTGACACACAAACACACACACACACACATACACACACACACTTTCCCTATCTGCCTGTTGTATGCATTAAGCCAGATTGCCATCTTAACTGGGTCACCTCAGTTTTCCCATGGAGCAGTTTAACATGTTGTGTAATTACTTGTGTAAATATAGCCGTTCAGTGTGTGAGCAGGAGCAGCATGCTGCACCATCTGAAGGAACTGATAAAGTGTGTCAGCTCTGTTTTAAAACCTAGAATAAACATTATAATGCATCCTATTTTTAGGTATATGAGTCATATACAGGAGATGCTGGTAGAAATTGATACACACACCCTTCACAGTGTACTTGTTGTGTGGTTACTACACACACACACACACACACACACACACACACACACACACACACACACCACACACACACATTTATCCTTCTGCCTTGCACCATACAGTAATCTTGTCACAAGATTTAACTTTACAACTGCTTCTAATCATATTAATATTCACAGTTTGCTGTCACTTGAATCAGTCTGAGTGTAGAATCGTTTTTAAATGCAGATAAATCTGTATAATGATGAGTGAGTGATTAACTCATTACGTTTTGAAGATTAGATGAAAAAGGGAACGTTATTCCTTAGAATATTTTCATTTTATCAAACACACAAATCGCCAACACCAAAGTTCTCTACAGGCACTTTCAGTCAGTTGTGACAAATATGTAAAACAATCTAAATCCAAATAATAATTTAGTAATTTAGTAATTGCAAATTAATAAACTGAATATAATCTTATGTATTGTAGATTTCTGAGTAAACCATGACTTGTTTGCCTAATTATCTAAATATGTATTACAAATACTTGGTTGGTAAATAACGCTTACAATATAATATTAATCACAAGTGTTATTTTAATGTTTTTGTTATGTAACCTTTATTTTAGAAGAAGGTCCCACCAAAAATATCTTACACCATAGAGTGGCCAAGATAGCTTAGTACAACATTATAACATAAACAACATGACGTACAAAACTTCCCAATAATTCCGAAGAACAGCTGTTTAATTTCATGCCTCCTTTAACACATTTGTTATGATTCCCTTAAATTCATCAGTGGATATAACAGTTTTCTCCAGATATTTAAAGACATTAAAGCAACCACTTGGAGGAGTGTAGTTGGTAGCTACCAGAGGAAGTTATATTTCTCATAATGCTTGTTGGTGTTGTTGTTCACTTAAATTGAGGTCTTGCTCCTGATTATTTTCAGAGAACACATTAAAGGTAAGCTCCGCCTTTAGTTTTTCCCTCTCTGTCTGTCAGTCAAGCTTAGTCCCGCCCCTCGCTGACCACCTGTCCATCAAACTCTGCCCCGCCCCTTCACTGCCTGCCTGCACGTCGCGCAAAAAAAAACAGCAGCGGCGGCCGTTGGGGAAGAGAGTAAATAGAGAGAGAAGCCTCAAGATGGCTGACTCGCTGTGCTCCGCTTACCTCACCGGAGCTGCTACTGCGGTAGCCCCGGCGGTCGCCTCCGCCAAAAGCCCGCTGGTCAAGCCGACCGAGGCAAAGGGAGCCCCTGACAACCGCCTTCAGTCTTCCCGGGATTTCAACCCGCCGCTGCCCAAGAAGGTCCGACTGGAGGAGAGGAGCGTTAAACCCAAGAAACTCAGCCGGGAAGCAGGAGTGGGAGGCAACGGCAGAGAGAAACTCCAGCAGCCCAATAAGCAGCAGATTTATGGGGCGGGCTTGTGGAGCTTCAGTCCGGTTAAGACGAGTAGCAACAACCCTTCGGTGCCTGCTACCAGTGGGCACCATCCACCGACAAACACGCAGAAAGTCTTTAAACAGAGCGACTTCTTCCTCCACAAAGCGCCTTCCTCCTCCAAACACAAAAACCCCAGTAAAGATAAACAGCGCGAGAAAGAGAGGGAGAAGGGGGCAGGAGGCGGAGAGGAGAAGAAGAGAACTAAAGTACTGGTGACCTCCGGACCCGGGGATAATGTTAATAACAACAACAACGAAATCAGCAGAATTAACAGCACTTCTGCAGTGAAACGAGAAAATGGGGAGGTCATGTTGGCACCCAAAGGTAGGCCAGCAGTGTATTTTATTTTAATTATATTTGAAAGGAATTCATAAAGTTGTGATTATTATATGTAGGGTTGATCTGTGGTGCTTTGTAGTTACTTGGCTCATCGTAGAATCATCCACTTGGGGCATGAACATGTGGCTCTGAGAGTGCGGTTGTCTGCCTCATAATTTGTCGCGTTTTTGGATAAGCTAAAGCTCCTAAATGTTGTCTATGGACCCGTAACATTCTCAACGGTTTCTCTAAATTATAAATGCATATTATAAAACAGGTTTACATGGAGTTGGGCTTGTATAAAGCCCAGTTTAGTCGGTGTTTCTGCGGGACATGGCTGCCAGCTCTCGTCGCTTGTTCACCCGCTCGTGATCCTTCGAGCTCCACAACAGCGTTCCATGGCAGTAGTCGCGCGACCGGGCTGTTACATCGCAACCAGCTGCTCTCGTGCTGCAGAGGAATTGTTACCTTGTTACGTCATATATTGTCGAAAAATATGTATACTGTTTTATTACTATGGTAATGTAGTCGAGTAAGCTGTTATAAACGGCGTACACAACTATAATCCGTCATGTCAGCGTAACAATTAAGTAAATTGTTATTCTGTAATATCAATGCGCTTATATATTTGTATTACCTAAGGAGTAGTGTGTGTGCACTAAACGGCACGCTGCTGTCATAACAATATGACAGTCGCCCGCCATTATGGGGTAAGTGTTGTTTTGGTAGAGCACCACGCCCCCCTCGGTAACCTCAGGCTGGAAGCACAGCTCCTCGCTTGTTGTTGCTGTCGAGTGAGACTGTTACTCCATGTTCTACACGCAGATCATTGTGTAGGCTGTTCATTGATCCACACCTACATCAATTTGTTTTACAATTGAACAACCTTCATTATTTCACTTGAGTCATTACACTTGGATACGATTAACACTAACAATTATCAATCAATCAATCAATGTTTATTTATATAGCCCAATATCACACATGTTACATTTGTCTCAGTGGACTTCACAGTTTGTACAGAATATCAGTATGACAATACGACACCCTCTGTCCTTAGACCCTCACGTCGTACAAGGAAAAACTTCCAGAGAAACCCCACAGTTTAAAGGGGAAAATGGGAGAAACCTCAGGGAGAGCAACAGAGGAGGGATCCCTCTCCCAGGACGGACAGACGTGCAATAGATGCCGTGTGTAAATCGAAGAGATAATACATTTACAACATAGGTAGACCAAATGTTTGGAAATGCATGTGTCTATAATAAGAAGATGAATCCACGAGGATGTCAACAATCCTGTGGGAGCCATCAGGGAAGTAGTATGATGAGTCAGGCAGGACCACAATTATGAGCTGTCACGTCAGAAGGAAAACAATATAAATATTTTAGCTCGGGTACAATTGTCAGTGAAATAGCCTAAATGGCAAGACAACAATAATCACAACAAAAAACGAACAGTTGGTAACAAATTACAATATTATGATATCTTAAATACAATACCGTAAATTGTCCAACTATTTTTAAACATATATGTTTTGCTAAATATCTAGGCTATGTTTCTTTTTACATTCTGAAATATGCTAATGACTGATTATGTCACAGCGCTGAAGCTACTACTTTATGTTTAATCACTGTAGACCTTGTGTTTTGGTGCGTGTTTTCTCATCGTCACACAGTGTCTCAACTCGCTGCATGTGTGTGTGTGTGTTTAGACACTAGCAGGTGTACCAAGGGGACAAATGCAAATGTATGTGAGTGCATGATGTCACCTTTTTCCAGTTGGGTAGGTTGAGAGGTCATGACTGAACAGCCTCTGCAGACAGGGAGAACACCAGAAGTGCCAAAACACCCCATCAGAAACACAGTGTAAAGTGCCTGTGTTGGATGTGTGTGCACGCTTTATCTGCATTTCAGAACAGAGGGAGGCTGGTGTTGGTCTTCACATAGAACTGGAACAGAAATGGGATTTTAAAAAAGAATGTTAAATAAACAATGTCTTAACTGAGTAAATAAACCTTTCACCAATTATTACACAAAAAGTCAGTGTAGTTTTATTGAATGTATTATGTTAATTGAACAACTTATATACATGCATGCTGAAACTATTTAATGATGAAAAAACCCCCCATTAAAACATTACTATTTTTGTCTCAACATTTCATCTCTGAAACTGACTAGGGCTGCACAATAAATACGTTTGATTTCTGTCATTGCGATGTCACCTTGGGTGAAAAACAATCAGATTTTTTGGGTAGTTTTAAGAGCATATAAGTAGAAAAGTGAACTTAATATTTAATCCATTATACTTGTTTGTTTGTGCCTTTTGTGTTCAATACAAATGTTGGAAATAATTTCCTTATTGTTTTTTAATTAACAAGAAATATATTGTGTTTGTAAGCAGGAATCTGAAAGCAGCAGAAAGGAACAACTGAGTACATTTTAATATCTGTTTATTTATATATTTGTAATATCTATATTGTGATATTTAACATCGCATATTTTCCTCATATTGTGCAGCCCTAAACCTGATCAAATGTGATCATAAGTAACCATAAATAAAAGCACACACTGAGGTGCTCTTGAGCAAAGTCCTGAGCCTATAATTGCTGTTGGGTTCTGCTCAATGGCCAGACTGTAATTATATTGAGTAGCTTCAAATGTGAAGATGAGGAAGTATATGAATATTGAGCAGAGTGTTGCTAGAAAATTAATCCTAGGCAAAATGTTTCAAAAGGATTAAAATGCTCCAGCTTCCTGTTAAAGCTGTTACAGTGTGTCAGTCCTTTTCCTTCTCTCTGTCACACAGCTGCTGTCAGCATAGACTTGAGGGGATTGCGAAAAAACACAATTTAAATAGTGTTTTTCTAATATGTTTTCACTTGTTAGACAGCCTGCTGTCCAACAGGAGGACATTTCCTGCTCTGACCTTCCTGGAAGGGAAGACATTTTCCTGCAGGGATCAAAAGAGGATCACTCAGCCACAGTATTATTATTATATTATTATTATTATTATTATTATTACTGTTTGGTTTGCTGTCGGAGCGAGGGTTAATGATACTGCCACGACTCCTGGTTACATACATCTGGTCTAGAAATTAGAGACACTGGAGTAAGTGCAGTGAGCAAGGAATCATTACTGCATTAGGTCAGCTGATCCTGTGTGAAATAAATAATTGTTTAACTCTAATGGTGCATTTCCACTGCAGGGCCTCGCACGGCTTAGTACGGTATAGTTAGGCCTTGGTAGGCCAGGCTCACTTTATGCTGCGTTTCCATTACAGTTTAGGAACTGGGGCAGTAACTATAGTAACGCAGTGTAGGCGGAGCCGTGACGTCATCTTCGATGCGAAACACAAAACCAACATCAGCCGTTAGCTGTTAGCACTCAGAGCTCACAGCTCCTCATATCTGTTCAGAAACTAGACAAAAGTAAACAAGTACAAATCACAGACTGTCTGTGTCATGGCGAATACAGTCGCTGCTTTATTTATGTCTGTAGGCCGTTGTTGTGAGTGTGGACGGTCGGAGCATATACAACGTAAGCTTAGCCGATCTCCATTCAGAAAACACGCATTTTAAAAGGTTTTTCGCCTTCCGTCTGTCTGCAGACTTGTCAAAGCATTAATTCATGGTTTTTACTAACCGGTATCAGTATGTTGTTACTTCAGCATCATTTTGAAACGTGTATTTTGTTGTAGTTGCCAGCGATTCTCTCACTAGTTTAGCATACTCAGCCCGGTTGTTGGCCCGGAAAGAACCTCGATTTTGGAGAGCCAAAAACTGAAAAAGTACCCGCTAGCCGGCAGGCTTAAACCGTGCTCCGCGTTAATCCTCACTAAGACCACGTTGACCTGTTGTTGATGCCCATTTACATGCAGTCGGATATAAAGAGTGATTCTACAATTTAGGGTACATTCCATGTCCATTGATGTCCATTGATGATAATTATAATTATTCTAACTATTTTCTTCAAAAATATCATATTTTGCCTATTATTGGAAAGCATGTTATAATATCACACACACATTATGTGCATCCTATGCTTTATTTAGCTTGAAATGTGTCATGATGTTCTTAAATTGTCAGTTTTTGCTATGTCCGTTTTTCAGTTGAGGGTGTCTTGGTTTCAAAATAATGAATAAAAACCATTAAAGTAAATAAAAAAAAGTATTCATTTATTTTAAAAGTCTAAATACTAAAGAATAATAACATTTTTAAATTGATTTCCTCCTTTAAATAATTTAAATATCTTAATATATGAATGTCCGCAAAAGTTCTGTCAACTATGTTTCTAACAGAACTCCCCCCTTTAACTCAAAAATGGTTTGTCCCAATACCATGTCACCAGCATCACATGATGCCATGTTCCTCTTTGGCAGATTTTGAACACACTGTGGTGATTGTCCTCTAATGTTTTACAATATTTTATGTATAATAGCACATTGTCAATGAGTATATTAATTGACCGTCAACAATTTACGTACATTGTTATGGTTTACAATTGTTTAATGATTTTAATTCAATTATATGTTCAAATGTGATGTTAACCTGTTCAAGAAAATGACATGTGGTCATCCAGGCAAGGCCTACCATTGAAATGATGGGTCAAAATAGGGAAATTGTCAACTAGGTTACCTGTCAACTAAGTTACCCAGTAATGTAATAACTGTAGTAACTTAGTTGACAGGTAACCTAGTTGACAATTTGTATGACATGTAGACATCATTACACATCATTATCAATGGAATTGTGCACTTCTGCCTTGAAATGAACATAGTGCTGATGGTTAATAATGTGTCCAGTCAACTATGTTATTTGCATCAAATGTTTGAGTTTCATTGTCAACTATGTTGCACCTCATTTTTTCAAATTTAAAATATCTAAAATAGATAACATAAAAAAATGTTTAAGCTTTGCAACTAGTGGATATGTTACACTGAGGAATATACTAACTTGAACCACTGATTGTTTTATTGAGAAAGAACACTTTTTTTGTACTGTTTTGTTGATGTGAAATGCACCCTAAATTATAAATCAGTCTAGTACCAGATGCAGCTCTAAAGATACTCCTACTCACAATTAGGTTTAATTCAGATCAATTCATAACTGAATAAAAAGGCTGAATTAATTAAACTCTTCTGTCTGCCTGGCCACTGTAGATGTGTTGATGTGTCACATGTGCTATATAGATTAAAGCTGATGCAAACAGTTATATGGCTATTGGTGTGATGGGTCCTGTACTTTTGTAAATTGTAATATGCACTTTCATGAAGCTGATCTTTAAACACATCAACTTACAAACTAGTGAGTACCTGTGATGGCTATCAATTTCCTAATTATCTCCTAATGGCCTTTAGTCGACCTATCATGGGTACATCTGCTTTTTTTTCAATGCAGAATTGCTTTAACAACTAAACAATTATCTGTCTATTGACTATGCATTGGAGCTCTGTTGGAAATTGTTCTGACCATTAAACAATGCATGTAAACCAGGGAGACTGGGGCTGTTGTGAATCATGTCTGCAGTAATTAGGTTTTTGTGTGAATGCTAATGCAGCATGCTGAAAGAATCCCTGTCCTCGTACAGCGACAGGAAAAGAGAAAATCAAGCGTGGCCGCAATCAGCCTCCAATTAACTACTGTCTGCAGGGTCATTTATTCAGACCCAAGCATTACAAGACCGTTAAAGAGACTGACAAAGAGTGAATGAACAGCAATTGACATTTTGAGATCAGCTTGAATTGTGAAGCATGGATTTGCCACGTAGCAGGATGCACATCTGGACTTTAGGAGGGTGGGCCGGTTTACCTGTAGTGTGGCAGGGAGTCTTTCAACACTGATATATCGCCTTCACTTTGGTGTCTCACTGCAGTGTTTGAAACGTACAGTTGTCCCTCTTTAATGTGTACCTGCACATCATAGGCCTGGGACGGCTTTCACATTTGTTCTGTCTGTTTGCCACCGTGAGTCATTCTATTTGCAGAAATGATATCGAGCATTTTGTGTACATAGCTTCTCCTTTAGCTGTGATCTAATCCTTGAAGCCCTCAGATTCCTCAACAAAATACTAGGACACATATTTAGCTTGATTCTCTTTGTTTATTAGATTTAGTAATAAAAACTCATCATTAGATTCTCAGAATATGAAAGGACAACGAAACCGTTGTATGATTATCGTTAACACTTGAACATTTAATGGAATTCTTTCATCTATTGTTTGATCGGATTAAAAATAGATGAAAGATTGAAGTGAAAAAGAACAGCTGGCAGCACTAACACACACACTAGCTAGCCAAAAAATCTATGCTTTTTACAGATAAATGTAACACTATAATATGTAAAACTGTAATGTAACAATAATAAAGGTTATTTTAGGGCAAGTGAATTGAAGATACTACAGTTGTTGTCAAAATGTAAATCTGAAACCCCCCTTTGACTTCATGCATTAATGATTCTCCTCCACAGCTCTAAAAGTTGGATGGCAGTGGGGACTTGCGTAGTTGACGCTGACAAACCGTCTGCCTCTGGCCCTCTATGTTTCAAAGTATTTTCTTCTCTGTGATCATCCGAACAGTGAAAACCACCTGCTGTGTTCCCCTTCAGAACCCGGCTGCTGCTGCAGCAAGGAAGCCTGAAAACAAGCTCAGAAAAAAACTGAGAAGAAGTTTCATGGATCCCATTAATTTCTGATTCACTTGCACCTCTAGCTTTGTGATGTATTCCCATGACAAATCAACACTGTGAAGCTTCACACCAGTTTAAAACTTGTGAACCTCAAGCAATTCACTGGTGTCCTTTTTGACTTTAAAGGGGGAGCCCCTCTTCTCAAGCTGTGATAAATTAGCACATATTCCAGTTTGTTTAAGACCCAGTCAGCCACCTGGGCTAATTTATCTCCTACTGCGTCTTAATTAAAAGTTTATGAATGCTGCCGCTCTGGCATGGTCGGACATGTTTTCATAAATCTGGCATTAGATCTGAGTGAAACCTCCTTTGTGAGCGGCTTCCTGTAGTAGAGCTAAATGGATGTTTTGAAACATGCCGTTTCTTCTTTAACAGGCAGCTTACAGTGTCTAGTCATTTTGCATTTCTTTTAGCTCTTAAAACGCTTCGTTAAAAATGTTTGCCTTCCGTTTGTTAACCACAAGGTATGAGGATAATGACTTCCTGCATGTTCAGTAGCAAACCCAAGCGACCTACTTTTACATTACATTAAATTGCATTTAGCTGACGCTTTTATCCAAAGCGACTTACAATAAGTGCATTCGACCAAGAAGATACAAACTTGAAGAAAACAGAATCATATAAGTACATCAGGTTTCATAGAGCCAAAACATTTCAAGTGCTACTCAACTGGCTTTAGATAAGCCAGTGCTTTATTAGTATATAAGTGCTTTGTTAGTAATTTTATTGCTCGAAGTGGAGTTGAAAGAGATGAGTTTTCAGTCTGCGCCGGAAGATGTGTAAGGCTTTCTGCTGTCCTGATGTCAATGGGGAGCTCATTCCACCATTTTGGAGCCAGGATAGCAAACCAACATGTTTTAGCTGATGGGAACTTGGGTCCCCCTCGCAGTGCGGGTGCAGCGAGCCGTTTGTCTGATGCAGAGCGGAGTGCACTTGCTGGGGTGTATGGTTGTGAAGCTGACCGTTGAGCGGCCCGACCAAGCAAGGAGGCAGAGGCAGAGAATTCAAATATAACCCGGTGTGGGCATTTATTCATCGCTGTGGTACATGACACAGCCTGAATATTGCTGCCCAGGTGAACACAGTCACCAACAACCAGGATCTCACACACACTACCTGTTCACTGACAGGGAAAACAGAGCCTAAATACACACACACTAATCAGGCCAATAAGACACAGGTGAGGGGGGAGGAGACAACACAGGGCACCAGGTGAACACAATCACCAGCCACAGACAAAACGGGAGGGGGAACACTTTCAAACTAAACCACATGTGCAATATTACAAGGCCGAAGCCGTAGCTGCAGAGGTCGGATGGCACATGCAGGTAGACCAGCCAGGAGGGAGTTGCAGTAGTCTAGGCGTGAGATGACGCCATGGTTTTTATTGAAATATAATCATTCAAAAGGAGTGTATCGATGCACCTCTGATTCTCCCACTGCTCCTTTAAGCCTTTTTGACTTTCAAAGAATGTTCTCCTTTGATCCTGGCAGCAAACAGCCAGTCCAACCCCACTGTGTTCACTCTCCCACTCCCCATGACCCCAGGAGAGAGAACAGTCTCCAAACACAGCTTCCTTTTAAATGCTGATCTGACTGAGTTCAAAGAAAAAGTTCTTTAGAAAGGAAAAGAAAGAATAAGCAGAACTACTGTGGTGAAAATAAAAAGTTGTTTCTTTATGTGGATATGAAAGGAAATCAAGAATCAAAGGAGAAGATGTAAGAATTTAGTTATTTTAAGAAATGTTATCTTTATTTTTACAGGACTTTTCTTAACAAAGTTATGAAGTGTTAAAGAACACATACAAACACAGCTAAGTACCTAACAGGGGAAAATGTCTGAAACCCTAAGAATAAAAACAAAATCTATTGAAATCAGGAAATTCTCTGCAATGTTTCAAGATTATATTTTAAAAGCAATGAACTCTTTCTTAGCTTGTGCTGGAGGAGAGAGAGGATTTACTCCCATCCACACTTACCTTTCAGGAAGCACTGGAGGGGTACGTGTGATGATGGCTGATATATAAAACTCTCATCCACAGCCATTTGCAATGAGTGCAACCTGAGTGCACTCCAATGCCTTGATCTGAAAATATTCCCTCAACACTGAAATTATTCTGTCAGAGGGAGAAGCGCCGGGAAGAGGAAATAAAAGAAGTCAAAAAGCAAGAGAGGATTTTTAAGAGCGGATCATATTGACACTAGCAGAGGAAATAAGACGGAGAGTAAGGTGGAGGAAACGTGCAGGATATTTTGATGAGGTGTAGCGTTATGGCTGTGTGTGAAGTTGCAGAGTGAGTGCTGGAGTCTTAAAGGGAATTGGAAGATCATTACAGTGCTGAGGAAAGGAGAGAGATAAAACTACAGGCATCGTGGAGAGATGGATTTGTTGCACCAGGGAGGGAAAAGCCAAACAGTTTGTAGGAGGAAGAGCAATACGATTAGGGAAAGGATGATGGCCAAGGTGAAGCACTTGGCAAGAGTTTAGTCAAGGGGCGGGAGAAAAAAAATGAAGTGCTCTCAAACAAGTGAAGTATGTGTGTAGTGAGTAAATCTGGGCGCTAATGCTAACCTAAGAGACCTGAAAACATCCCCTCTGCTTCCACAGAGCACTCCAACAAGGACAAGGCAAAAGAGAGAGACCGAGAGGAGAGGGAGAAGAAGAAGGTCAAAGACCGAGAGAGGGAAAAGGAGAAGAAGAAGCACAAAGTGATCAACGAGCTCAAGATGGAGAACGGAGAAGTCAAGCCGCCCATCAAAGGTTGGTGGAAACACACAATGCAAACCAAGTGAATCATGTAGGGTGATTCGTTTGGTCCTTGAAATGTTAAAAAATAGCTTTTTTTTTCTCCAACAAACACTCCAACACAAAAGGCATTCAACTTAGAATCATATTAAAAATTAAGAGATTACTGATTCCGACCATTGGAACTGGATCCAGTCCAAATCTGACATTGTTGCTTAATAATTCACATTGAGAAAAATCTCAAAAGAGTCAACCTGCGTGTTTTTTTTTTGTCTCCAAAGTATGGAGTTTGTCACAGGTGGTTGTAAACGAGGAAGCTGCTGAAGCATCTGTGTTCCCTTATGTTGAGATTTCCTTCATCATCAAACTGCTGATTTGTTTTCTGTTGATTATTATTGTTTTGCAGCAGATATATGGGAGTGCCCTTTGAGCGATAATAGGGAAAAAAAGATAAAACCCAAACAAGTGAGTTATGGGTTTTTGATTTCTTAATTTGTTAGCAGGGAGCTGTCAAATAACAATTACTGTTTGAGCATTTGTTTGTGTGAGAGTCGGGACCAAATCAATTACTTTCTGTGTTCTGCTGGCTCAGTGATCTAAGATTTTTTTTAAAGTTTGGAGTTAAATGCATCAATCTGGTGCACTTTGAGGGGAAAATAAAGAGACTAGATCTATGGGAACACCTATATGAAACAGAACTGTATACATTTCAATAATCATGAAATCATGGCCATAACCAATAACATATCCAATATGAAAAAACACTGAAACATGTTTATTTATTTATTTTTGGTTCATTTATAGTTGTGAGTGTGTCTGGGATCCTGAATCAGCCTCTCCCTCCTCTCCCTCCTGCTCCTCTTTGAGGCAGCAGCAAAGACTAGTTTTAGCTCTCAACAAGTTTTAAAAGTGTATCTGACCTTTTTTCACCTAGTTAACTTTTTTATTTTGTATTCATGCATATTTCACTAATCACTACCCCCTCAAATGGAAATATGTGTTTACATAAATGGTGACCAAACCGTTTGAGACCCACTGAGAACTTAGACTAACCACTGAGAACTTACCCCTAGATTCCACCGGGAGCGTCTGCGCTGCGTTACGGCTACGCCACGCAACGCCGCGGCGTTTTTAGCGATCGTGGCCACTCTAGTCAATGGGTGCTATTCCACCAGACCCGCTGCGCCATGCTGCGCCATGCTGCGCCACGCTGCGCCACGCTGCGCCACGCTGCGCCACGCTGCGCCACGCTGCGCCGCGGCTTGAAGCGTCCCAGAAGCGCCTCGGCGCAAGGAATTTCTAAAATATAGGATGAATCCTATTGTTGACGCAGCGCAGCGCAGCGCGGCGCAGCGCGGCGCAGCGCGGCGCAGCGCGGCGCAGCCGTAGCGCAGGCAGGAAGTGGAAAGTTCATCCGGCCCAGGCCCATCCCCCAAATAAATGTCCAGGAAATATGCCCAAATCAACAACAACTGCGAGCCTGCACACACGACGCTCCGCTTCCGCAACGTTTTGAAACGCGCCCGGTGGGTTATGACGCAGGAGGAGGTCGCAGCGTGGCGTGGCGTAGCCGTAACGCAGCGCAGACGCTCCCGGTGGAATCTAGGGGTTAGACTAAGTTAACTATCTAAACACTAAGAGAGTCCTTAACCTCACCTGAGCTGAAGTTATCCCGAGCTTGAATGACACACAGAGACCAATCAAGGGCTTTGATTTATGATCTGTATGACAGTGGCCATGTCAGCAGGCCACATCATGTAGACAGCCAGTCACCCTGTGTGAGGCAGGCCACTTAACAGGCCAGGCCATCGGGAAACCCCCCGGTCCTCCCGATGGCCAGTCCGGGACTGGGTACAGGAGGCGTAGAGCGAGGGATCATTGTCCACAAGTTAATCGATCGCAGATGGCGTCGTGGTCGCGGACGAATAAAAAAAAAAAAAAAAAGAATTTTATAAAAAACGGAAAACAAAAACGAAATGGGTCGCGAAATATACTTGGGCGGCCGTTAATATACCTGGGCGGCCGTTAATATACCTTGGCGGCCCGCCCAAGTAAAGTCTATGTGTGGGAAACACTGTCATATATCTGTCTTTCTGGCTCTCTCCATGGTATGCAGTGAAATGCAAACAAATGCATTCATGATCATTTTAAAATAAATAATTGCGTTGAGTCAGATCTCTGAGAACAAACACTGGAAGCAGTTTTTCAGTTAGAAACTCATGCAGGTAAAATGCATCACAATTGTTGCTCTTAGCATCTGCTCAGCATCACAGTGGGGGGTGGGTTATACTGTGGGGTCTCCATTAAAAGACCTAATATAGCACACTGTTGTAACCATTTGATTTATTCTCTGAGAAGTGTGTGTGTGTGTGTGTGTGTGTGTGTGTGTGTGTGTGTGTGTGTGTGTGTGTGTGTGTGTGTGTGTGTGTGTGTGTGTGTGTGTGGGTGTGGGGGTGGGTGTGTGTGTGTGTGTGTGACCCAAATGCAAAGGCCGTTACTTGAAAATCAAAGTGGGGTGAACACTCTTCAAAATAAAACAGGGAAAACTAATACGGATCATAACATAAAGGACGGTATTTTGAATGCAAGTCTTCCCAAAGTCAATGCATGAATGACATAAGGAAGAACCCATCCCAGTTAGTTAGACATGATGAGTCAGTTCATTGATTACTGGGGAGACGGAACACTTTTCATAATGGATGAAGTATTAAAGCTTATCAAAAAGTTGAACATTCACTCGTCTCTATCTTTAACTACACAATGTATGTGTTATTTATTCATAAAGTCCCCAAGAAAGCGTCCGACAGCTTTACTCTCAACACTCCATGTTTCCATAGTAACACACTGTCCAACTGTTACTGTGTTAGGCAAGGCAAGTTTATTTATATAGCACCTTTCAACACAAGGCAATTCAAAGTGCTTTACAAAAATGAAAGACATTCAGAAAATGGCATTTAAAATCAGTCATTAAAAAGCAAAGATAATAAAATAAACATTAAAAGAAAAAATACATGGATAAGTTACAGTGCAGTTTAAGATGTGAGTAGTTCAATTAAAAGCAGCGACAAAAAGAAAAGTCTTCAGCCTGGATTTAAAAGTAGTCAGAGTTGCAGCGGACCGGCAGGTTTCTGGGAGTTTGTTCCAGATATTTGGAGCATAATAACTGAACGCTCCATGTTTAGTTCTGACTCTGGGACAGAAAGCTGACCCGTCCCTGAAGACCTGAGAGATCTGGATGGTTCATCATTCAGCAGGAGGTCAGAAATGTATTTTGGTCCTAAACCATTCAAAGCTTTATAAACCAGCAGCAGTATTTTAAAATCAATTCTTTGACACACAGGAAGCCAGTGTAAAGACTTCAGAACTGGAGTGATGTGTTAGTGTGAAGGTTAATCATCACAGAAAAGGCTCTGAAGTTATATGCTAGTGTTTAACCAAAGACAATGGTGAATTATGTCCTGAGTGTCAGCTACATTAAAGCTTTTTAAATGTATGTATTTTATCATGTATGAAAATGAAGCCTATACAGAATGTATGTGCTATGATGTCTGTGTGCATAAACAAGCAGAAAGGAGAAAGGCCACAGTCCTCTACAGGTGTGTCATGCTAGTGTTTCCTTGTTTCCACTTCATGTGTGTGTTGGAGAGTTTCATTGTTAACCTTTCGACAGCAGTGAATTATTTGCTGAGCGGTGTGAGCGTCTCTTTTCCTCCCCCCCTTTCTCTCTCTGTATTTGACATTACCTTTTTTAAACAGACATGCACACACACAACAATCCGACATACATGGTTGCCATTTCATCCTGAATTCTCCTAGAGCTTTAGTCAGACTCACAGCATTTCTCTGTGCTGGTGTGCCATGATCCCTCTGTGACCGTTGAAGGCCCCGGTGAAGCCACAGAAGGGTGCCGATGTAAATCACTGTGATAATTCAGCTCACCTTTTAAACCTTCAAACTGAATGTGAGGTGGACAGACATCTTCGCAGTATGAGTTTAAGAGCTGGAGAGGTGAATTGAGAGGGAGAGGCTAATAAAGTGGTCCTGCCAGAGAGACAAGCATGTGATTGTGTTTGTACAATAAAAGAGACACGGCAGGATCCATGGTGGGAATCAAGAGGGAGACTCTCCCCACCACAGAGTAGATATTCAGTTAAATTGAGTGAGGCAAGTCAGGGGGGAGAAGTTAGAATTTAATCTGAGAGAGTGTTAAGTTTACAATTGGAAATGACGACAGAGAGAGGCACCCCGAGGAAACTTGTATAGAAAATCAATACACAGCGAGCAGCTATTCTGACAGCAGGGCTGCTTTACTACCTCTGAGGCGGTGTGTGTGTGTGTCCCGCTGTGTGTGCGTGTGTTTTTATTTGTCACTTATCTGACCTTACAGAGACTGTCGAGCCATGTGGTCCGCTCTTATACAAATGGGTGTGTTTGTGTGTGAGCAAAGAGGTGACATCCCAGTTTGTACACACTTGGGCGTTGTTTTTTAAATGTCAGAGGAAAATACATCCACCATGTTTTAAATGTTTTTAAAGCGTGAACCCAAATGATGGAACTTTGATTGATGTTAATCTTCCCTTCATTGTTCTTGTTTTTAGAGATTGAACAGGGAGATATTTACTGTCAGGGGTGCTGCTAGTTAATGTTGAATAGCTGGTCAATCATAGTCGATCAATACAAGAAGGTAATGAAAACATCACTTGAATCATTTGCTATGTGATCAAATTCACACATTTGGATTCTATAATGTGAGGTATGCTGTTTGTCTCTGTTTAATATCATTCAGATTTAAACATTGTTGGACTTTCTGACATTGTGTAGACATGAATAAACATAACTATTGGCAGATTCATTGATAATAAAGACAATTGTTAGTTGAAGCCTTCTCATACGACAGAAACGATGATTGCAATACGTCTGTCTACGATAAAGTCTATTTTAATCGGATACTGACAAATAAATGTTCAATCATAGGTTTAGACAAATGATTACTAAGGAACCAGTAATCGACAATGAACACTGTTTAAATTCAACTTTGAGCTTAGCTATATTTTACTCACATGGCTACACTTCTCTTGTCGCCATTTTGAACACAAAAAAAACTTCAAAAAATATTTCTGTGTGTGCGAGAATATATAATTGGGGGAGGGGTGCCTTTTCAGATTAGTAGCTTTGGTATTGTACTGCAAATATCTTCTTGCTGTCTCAAGCACACACACACACGGTGCTCCTTTGCTCTTTTTCATCCTGTCTCATTCCCGCCTTATCTTGTGTCGGACGTGTGTGAGGTACAAACTAGTGTGTGTGTGTGTGTGTGTGTGTGTGTGTGTGTGTGTGTGTGTGTGTGTGTGTGTGTGTGTGTGTGTGTGGTGTGTTGTGTGTGTGTGTGTGTGTGTGGTGTGTGTGTGTTGTGTGTGTGTGTGTGTGTGTGTGTTGTGTGTGTGTGTGTTGTGTGTGTGTGTGTGTGTGTGTGTGTGTGTGTGTGGTGTGTGTGTGTGTGTGTGTGTGTGTGTGTGTGTGTGTGTGTGTGTGAGATGATAGCGGATATGTGAATTATGCTGAGGCAGCAACTATCAAAAATACTCACATGCGCACACACACATAGTAAATGTATATTTATCCGCTTGTTTACACAACCGCTGGGTAAGAATGAACCAGCCACAACACATTTCCAAATGGATGTTAACAGCACACACACACACACACACACACACACACACACACACACACACACACACACACACACATACACACACACACACATACACACATACAGTAGCACTGTGCTTAAACACCTCAGGCGTCATGGAGACCGTCCACCATGTGCGTTCTTATCTCTTATCAGATATTCCTCTGGAAAGCTTGTTTCCTGGCTTTGTCATATCTGCTTTTTTCCAGGGATGCTATTTCAGTCCTCTTAAATTATTTTTATACATTCACCCCCGGAGACACACACCACCTGGGAGAAGAAATGAGTCATCTGTCTACAATAGTTAGGACTCATTATCTTTTGCTGTATTGTTTTTTAAAATAGGGAATCTATCAGATATCACTTTGGTTTGGTGATTAAGAACAGTGAAAGTAAATGATACAACAATATGATGGAAATGCTTTTATTTTTCTGTGTTTGGCCCTTCTATATAACCTGCTTTGACGAATCATCAGCACTTGATTTCCTGTTTTCACTTCACCTTATTTGACTGAAAGCTTTCTCTGAGCTCTCCTCATTGCAAGAGGACAGTAACAGCGAGCAATGGAAAGAGCCGTGGGATGGTTTGTTGATCCAGCAGACTAGATTTATTGTTAGAAAGTCTGCATGAATTATGTGTCCCCCTACTCCCTTTAAGCTTTTTCAAAATTACCTATTTTTAATCTTTAAAGAATGTCGTCTCCTTTAAAAACTGTCTTCCCCTCAAAGTTGTAATGTCTCTTTCTCTGCCCCTTTGTCCAGATGAAAAAGAGAAGGCCAAGATCAACCCAGAGGACCTGCAGATCAAAAAAGTGAAGAAGAAAAAGAAGAAGAAACATAAAGAGGGGGAGAAGCACAAACGAGTGAAGATGTACCACCGCTCCTGCCAAACCATTTGTGCTGGCCTGTTTCTCCTCCCTTCATCTTCCCCACCTCCCAACTCTTCTCCCTCATCCTCTGATGTCACTCCTAACTCCTCCCTGTCTCCATTTAAGTCCCCCCTACCTGTTTACCCTCCACCCAACAACAAAACTGCACATCTCTTACCTTCCTCTCCTCATCTCACCCCCAAATCTCTCTTAAACTGCGCCCTCCTCGACTCCCTCAACTCTCCATCAAAGACCCCGACCCAACCCCAGCATCAGTGCAGCTATCCCGGCATGGCGGGCTTGGAGTTTGCCCCGTACATCCACATAGAGAAGCAGCCGAACGGGGGGGCCCTGGTGGCCCACGCCTACACCTCCCAGCTCTCCTCCCTCTCCCCGGGCCAGATGCAGAGGTTCGCCCAGGAGTTTGTCACCCTGTCTTTCAGCGAGGACTCATCGCAGGTACGGCAGAGTCAGATATTCATCAGGGGCCTCATTACAGAAAAGTATTCTGCTTGTGTTATCTTACCTCATTACAGAAAAGTATTCTGCTTGTGTTATCTTACCTCATTACAGAAAAGTATTCTGCTTGTGTTATCTTAAAGATAGGCAAAATCTTATCTTCCCATCACAGAAGCAATTCTAAAACTCATGGCTGTGTCCTATCGTATCTCAGTCCTCCTTTCTTTTCGTATAAAACAACAGCTGTAAATTAGCTTGTTCATTAGGCCCTGTCATGCCTGTATTCTTGTTCAAAATGCACAGCAGAATGGCCTGTATCTCTTATTATAGTGCATGTGTGATCTGTACAACCACTGGCAGGAGCGCTGTGCGTTCTGCAGGACTCTGCCGGTTTATTGTAATAGCTCAATTCCTATCCAAAGTAAATGCATTATGGAAACATGTTTGTGTAATACAAACAAACCTAAATGCCATCCTCAACTGAGATCAGACCAGGCTTAAGACGTTTCTGTAAAAGGGCCCTTAGTACATTTATACAATATAAAATCAAGTTTAAATTGTATTGCTGTCCTTGTTTTTCAGGCAGCTCATTACGTCATGGGGATCGTCCATGGAGAAGCCAGCTACCTGCCGGACTTCTTGGACTACTTCTCAAGCAAGTTCCCAACCGCTCCAGTCAAAATGGAAATACTGGGAAAGAAGGACATAGAAACCACCACCATGGTTAATTTCTACTCTCAGGTCAGTCAGACACACGACAAAGAAAATGTGTGGGACAGATGTACACAACTGAGCGGACATATCATCTGGAAAAACAGCTTTTGTCTTTGGTCATTCAGTCCAGGGTTAGGGTTAGGCTCACCAGATGCAGATAGCAGATGGTGAGCAGTCAGATATTACATGAAAAAAAGATTTACAAAATAGCCGGGGCGGACAGCCTCTCACTGTCTGTCCGCTGTATCTATCTGCTGCTGAGTACTACAACTGTCCCTGAATACAGACACCATCTGAGGTCATTGTGGAAATAGAAAACACTTAGACTTCCTGTTCTCATTTCAGACTTTCTCACTCATACAGACACACAGGAAGAGGTGGAAACCTGCTGATTACTCTGAGATTGTCTACAAGTGCACACATGTCATCTGTTGTACATGCTCATCTTAGCTTCCGTTTAAAAAGTGACATGTTGCTAAATGTTAACTCTGTAGCTTTGTATCAGTTGTGTACTTTTGTACTTTTGATACATTTCGTTTAGTATTTGACCTCTGGGTCAGTAGGAAAAGTATCAAATGAGATCAGTCATCCGTTTGATCTCTTTTCAGCTGACATGTACTTTATGAGGTGTTTATGTAAAACACCACCATGTGTATGAGTGCATGCACAGCAGAGAGCGGGAATATGTACATAAAGCTTATCACTGTCCACCTGCACATTTACAACATCAGACTTTCTGCCCTAGAAAGCAGCTCTTTTTATCCTTGAAAACAAAGATAAATGAACAAGGAAGGCTGATGGAAATACAAATATAAGAAGGTCAATAGAGAGCATACGAAACTCCGTCAGGAGATGGATGGTTGGATGGATGGAAGGAAAGATTTAGATACGGTACAAGCTGGGGGAGAGGATGGAGGGATGCCAAGGGAGGGAAAGAGATCGAGGAAAAAGGGTGGATGGCTGCTGTTTGCGTGTTGTTAAAGCTTTAACCATCTGGTTTGAGAATCTGCATCAATCTGCAGAGCTGCTAACAGCTTCTGGCATTCATTCAGGTGTCTGATTCCCCCCAGCAATTGACAACATTCACAATGATGGCTCTCTGAGTTACTGAATCTTACAAAGCAAAGTTTAAGTGAGAGCAAGAAAGGAAGTCAAAAGCTTGTTAAAGATGAGGGAAGTCAAGGGGGGGACAGAGCCAGGGAGAACGACCTGAAAACAAATATGCTAATAGGACTCTGAGGGGTCACTGCCTTTTCTTTTAAAGCACAGGTATGGGAGCCTCTCTCCCACTCCTCAACACTGTCTGTCTGTCTGTCTGCCTGTCTGTCTGTCTGTCTGTCTGCCTGTCTGTCTGTCTGTCTGCCTGCCTGCCTGCCTGCCTGCTTGTCTGCCTGCCTGCCTGCCTGCCTGCCTGCCTGCCTGCCTGCCTGCCTGTCTGTCTGTCTGTCTGGATTGTGTCCTCTGAGCACGGAGACACACCTGGACCTCCTCGTTCATCCTCTGTCTATAGCTCACTAATGAAAAGCCTTTTGTCGCCTCAAACCCCCTGAGAGGCTTTGTATTGAGATACTGCCGGGTATTTCTCAACGTGAGTGCAGGCTAACACAGAGTGTGTGTGCTACTGAAGGCTAGAGCAGTTCATGCTCTCAAACACACTGCTTCTGGCTATTTCTTTTCTTATTACCTCAGCTTTTGCCAGTTCTGCTTCAAAACACCTATGTGATCCCTGCATGTCTCTGATACATCTGAGATAATGAATGAATAAAACCTCTACATGTCTCAATATAGTTTCCCCTGCAAACCTGTGTCCTGACGGAGCTGTCCCTTTAAGAGCAGTCTTTCTTGCAGGGCTAACGTCGTCATTGTCCATTGGTCTTGTTAATTCCCCCCCCCCACCCTCCTAGCTCTCAGCAGTGACCTTGGAAAGTAGACTACACACACACACACACACAAACAGATGTGAGTGTACACCGATATATATATACACAGCGCAGGTACACACACAGACAGATTAATGATTTCTCTCACACACTTTTCCCCCACCTTTCTTTCTCTTCAGCAGCTTAGTGTTTCCCCCCCTCTGCGTTAGTCTGTCATTCCCTCTCTTTTATCCCTCTTGTCTCTATGTTTTTGCTCAGTCGTTTGGTTCAACGTTCCTCCTTCAAATGGCTGAGCAGCTGCTTTTTGTACCCTGTGAGAGGGGAAGAAGGGAAGAAATTGAGACATTTAAACCGGCTTGCAATTATCCATCAGACTGAATGAATATTAATGTAACGATTATCCTGGCCAAATAATTTAAACAATTTAAACAAACAGAATCAGAATACCTTTATTCCTCCCACAGAGGGGAAATTCACATTTGTTAATGCAGAAAAGAGCCAAAGACAGCTTAATATTAACTAGGAAGCATGCATAAAACAAAAATGACACAATTTACAAAATATACATCTGTAACAGTTTTGAAGATATAGCAGCCAGGTATATATTGCACAGTTATTAACAGCATATATATATATATATATATATTGCACATCATTTGTATTTCACAACAAGGGGTGTTATGGCATAGTCATAATTGAATAGCATCACAGATACGACACTCAGACCTTTAAATGAAAAGAAACAATCAAAGAAACTTGAATTAATGATAAATCCTAAGGAGCACAGAAATAAGCAGGGGGGATTACAATAGCAGCATAGCAATTGTGGGTGGCCGTACTTATCTGATCATTCCTGTATTTCTTTTAATCTGACCCTTTTTTCACTTCTCTACTGTGTGTGTGTGTGTGTGTGTGTGTGTGTGTGTGTGTGTGTGTGTGTGTGTGTGTGTGTGTGTGTGTGTGTGTGTGTGTGTGTGTGTGTGTGTGTGTGTGTGTGTGTGTGTGTGTGTGTGTGTGTGTGTGTGTGTGTGTGTTGTGTGTGTGTGTGTGTGTGTGTGTGTGTGTGTGTGTGTGTGTGTGTGGTGTGTGTGTGTGTGTGTGTGTGTGTGTGTTGTTCAGACTGTGTGAGTATGCAGTACCTGACTGAAGGCATTTCTCTGGTGCTGAGGATTAGAGGAGATTACAGCAGTCCATTTTCTCAGGCAGTTCAGCCCCGCAGCCAGTACATGACGTGCTTAGACAGTGAGGAAATGTAGACTTTCCGGTTTACTCACTGAGTAATAATTTCTTTACATCATCAGGTTAAGATTATCTAGAATAACTGTCTGCAGCTTTATAATTGTACTGTGCCCTTTTTGGACTCATGTTGGTACTTGTAGCTGTATACAAGCTTTCACAACAAAGCCATATCATGTAAACTAGCCAACAGACACTGTAGCATGTAAGATGCATGCTTTGAAAATGAAATATGGTCATTTGATTTTGATGCTATTATTAGCTATAATGACTTACTATAGGAATGAAGCTAGCTCTTTTTGGGAAATCCCGTTTCAATTGTTTGTGCTCTACATTTGACCTAAACACAAGTTTCGTTAATTTAGGTTGATTAGTTGTTTGCTGTTTTAGATGAAACCTCATCAGAATCCAATAATGTCAGACTGTAGCTCTATGCTCCAGCTCTGTACACACCCCACTCCTCCAAAGCTCTGTTGCACTCTGCCTCCAAACTGTCTCCAACACAGTGTTCACACAACAAGCCTCCACTGCATCAGTCTCCATTGCAGCGCTTAAACTTTGACACAGCCATGGTGTTATTTTGGACTTCAATGTAAGTGAAAGCAATCATTACTAGGATCGGGTGATTATTCTTTTTTCTTATTTTCAAATTGTGGTAACATAAAATGACCTATGGGCTCACCATGGATACACCCTGTATTGTGTTACATACAAAGTTACCTAGTTAAAATGATCAGCATAGGATAAAACAAACTTCAATCTAATCCCCAAGCAGCATAAACATAACCATTAAATATTTGTTTACTGTGTGTTAGTTAATTGACATGGCTGTGTTTGATTGAGAAACCGAAAGAGAGACACACAGCTGGGAAAGAGAGGAAGCAGCAGACAGACACACACAGGTCGTGGAGAGGCCAGAGAGATTAGTGAGATGATTTCATGACACAAACTCAGCTGCAGAGACGGAGAGCGGAGGACGAGAGGAGGGAAAGTTGTTTCAGAATGAACTAGTGGATAAACATGGCTGCATCACAGGCGGAGAAGAGACAAGGGAAGAGAGAGGCTTGATCTAATAGACTTCCCACTGGGGGACGTGAGTGTAATGAGGAAAAGGAAGAGGAGGAGTTGGAGTGTCTGATGGAGACGAGAGAAAAATGGATAATCTGGGTAAAACAGCGAGTGGGAAGTAGAGAGGGAGTGAGCCTTAAAGATGAACTGCTTTCAGCAGAAGGAAGTGACAGCAGGGGAGAGACGACAGTAATGATAATTATATTTAATGATGGTGGCTCTTTCATCTCGTGAACATGCAGACCAGGAATACCTAATAAGATGTTTTAGATGGAGAAATAAATGTAATTGCATTCTTTTGTGTCCTGAGTTGTAGTTGTTTGATAAAAGGAGACGTTTAAAGACATCACCTTGAACCTTGAGAACATGGGATGGACATTTTTTTCTGTGGATGATAAGTAGAATAGAGTTCACAGATGAGAGGAAGTACTAGAGCAACTCGTAGTCAAAGGAAGTCACATTTCCTGTTTCCTTCAGTTACTTATTAAAGCCAGATGTGAGTGTTTCAGTGACTGTTAAAGGTGTTTGTTTTTTGGATGCAGAGGTAGTGTCTCGTAACACTGTACTCCTGTGATAGTGAGACTGTTCCCTTTGCTAACAACGTGGGGGTTATTCTGCGGGTAAATTATGCATCGTGTGTAAACAACACACACTCACAGACACACAGGAGGAGATGTTCAAAAGCAAACACAGTTGCAGCAAGATGAAGGCATACACAGATGCACACATACTGGGCGAGAAACACAAATGTTGGTAAGCATGAAGGCGTTTGATTCCATGTGTGCACACTCCCTCAGTATCTAGGTCATTGACTCAGGGAGACTATTTAAAGTTGAGCTGTGTTTACGCGTGTGGAGGTAGTGTTTCAAGCTTTCATCATCATCTTGGAGGATATTACACAGCGCCGGGCACAGATTTAGGGAAATGGAGAGAACAACACAGCCCGTCCGTGCATGATAAACTCAGTTATTTTATATTAGTTTATCACTGATAAGATAACCCAATAGGCAGTTATTGGTTCATGTAGTTGGACCAATTTTGTAAGGAAACCTGCAGGAGATTTCTCTTGTTTTGAAACAAAAAGGAGAGAACACTTGAAATGGGATCAGCTGCATATGGACAGGTTGCCTCATCCACTGAGTAACAACAGCATATTCTCCTTCAGTATATACTAGGGCTGAACCAGTAGTGTTGCTCATCTATTAACCTTTGAATTATTTGTCAAGCAAACTGTGTGTGTGTGTGTGTGTGTGTGTGTGTGTGTGTGTGTGTGTGTGTGTGTGTGTGTGTGTGTGGTGGTGTGTGTGTGTGTGTGTGTGTGTGTGTGTGTGTGTGTGTGTGTGTGTGTGTGTGTGTGTGTGTGTGTGTGTGTGTGTGTGTGTGTGTGTGTGTGTGTGTGTGTGTGTGTGTGTGTGTGTGTGTGAACACTTGAATTCAAAATGAAGTATTGATCAGGTTAAAGCTGATTATGAACACCTAACCTCTGTGCTACTTTGTTCTGTTGTGATGAGTTGTTTTCTTTTATCTCAGCTTTGAAATGTCACTGGTTGACCCCAGGTATACAGCTGTTACAGACATATTGTACTTATTATCCAGCCTGTGAAAATAACCAAGCTACTTAACACACACACACACACACACACACACACAAAACACACCTGAGCCGCTGTATTTAAGGCCTTGTCCTCTGAGCAGCTGTTTAGGGATTCAGTGCCTTGCTCAGGGGCGCACCAGGGACCTGCTGAGCCTCCTCTTCAGGCTTTTCCCGATTCATCATCTCCATCTTCATGACCTCTGCCCCCCACCCTCTCTAACCTAGCTTCATCACTTCTTCCCTTCTTGTCGCACTGCCTCCTTCCTTTTCCCCTTCTCTTATCTGCTGTCTCCTACTCTTCTGTCCGCTTCTCTCCTTCACATCAAAATGTCCCTCTTTATTTTATCTTCCAAAGACCATGTAGTCTTTACTTTCCTACCCACTTTCTCTCTCCATACTCCCTTCCATGTTTCCTCTTCCTGTCTTCTGTGTCTCTTTGACAGCTTGTCTTCCTAAACTCTTCACCACTTCTGTCCATCTGTCCCTCACCCCCTCTCCTCCCTCTGGACTCTCTCTCTTTATCTCTGCCTCGTCGTCAAGTGGTGACTCACTGGAGGCATGCAGCCAAGGATCTGGCCAACACACACACACACACACACACACACACACACACACACACACACACACACACACACACCAAGATCAGCCAAGAGTACAGCATGCAGACCACATGCTGCACACACTGCACACTCAGGGACACACACACTCAGACCCTGTTTAGAGCCAAGGGGCTTGAGAGACGTGACACACAAACACACACTTAATACACACTAAGCTCTCACACTAAGCTCTCTCATCCAAGTGAAGAGCAGCAAACTGTCACACCGTTGGAGCAGAAACAACAAGTGAAACCACACACACACACACACACACACACACACACACACACACACACACAGTCTCTGTTTTGACACCCTAAAGTGATTAACAGCGACTTTTGGATTATACAGCAGTCAACAATACGTAATACACATGTGTATTTTGTAAACATATATACCTTACCGTTTTCCCTACACATTTTGCAGATCCCTGACATACATGCGTGTGTCTTCGTTTGGGTGACCTGCCAGAGGGAATAACAGGAAATGATAGATAGTGGGAAATACATATAGTATCATAAACAAAAGGAAGCACTATCTACTGCCTATCCACCTGCAGTAGATTAAAGAAAATCTTAAAACCTTAAAATCACTGGAGAGAATCCAATTATTTTGCAGCTCATCCTTACTGATTCAAATGTAATTTACCTTCTTTTAACTGAAAGAACATAAACCATTATATAGGATGTCTATCATCTGGATGTAGATAATATTTCTGTTCTGTATTATTGTTATTTACAACGCAAGATAAATTAGCATTACAATATTGTCTAACATTGCCTTTCTTGTTGTTGCTGCAGGTGAAGAAAACGTACAGTAATGGCACATACCGAGCCGGAGCAATGAGACAGATCAGCCTGGTGGGAGCCGTGGACGAGGAGGTCGGGAATTATTTCCCAGAATTCCTCGGCATGCTAGAGGAGTCGCCCTTCCTGAAGGTGAGTTCGGACAGGATGAATGGCAGCAGTGCTTACACAGCGACAGAACGGATGGAAGGAACAGGAATAAGAAAGTGTCAGAGCTATAAAGCAGATCTGCCTAAATACTTTATTGCATTTACTCCACTGACTGTTTGGAAATGTACATAGGGAGAAACACTGCTCGCCACAAACATCAACAACACACCTAACACTGTCAGGAGTTAACCCCATGTGTCTGAGTTATTTGAATCAGGTTCTCTTTTCAAACGTGTGTGCGGAAACAGACCAAAAACAGAGTGTTTACTGAGCTGTCCCTGAAATGCAGGCGGGACAAGCTTTTTCCTTTTTGTTTGCCATTCTGTGTTGACACTTGAAATATCCTGCGTACATTGTGGAGGAGTGGCGTGGAATATAAAAAGACACACATCCTCTGGCTCTCACTGTGTCGAGGGCTTTGGCTCTGATTCAGCTCCCTGGGAAGCGTCTCGCTGCTTTGACACGTTTAGGCAGAGGGAGCAAGTTCTGCACGAGACTGCTTTTTCTCTGGAATAAATCCAAAGCTTGAATGGCTTTAGTGAAAAAGTGTGGGAGGTACTTACTTTTCCTCTTCATGTGTGTGTCTGCAGCGGACTCTTCCGTGGGGAACGTTCTCCAGCCTGAGGACCATGGATCCTACCGAGAGCGACGACGGGCCCATCATGTGGGTCAGACCCGGGGAACAGATGATACCTGTAGCTGACATACCAAAGTCTCCTTTTAAAAGAAAACGGTGAGCACACACTGCAGTTTACACACAGGAAATAAAGCCAGCCAATTGTCTGTATCCTCCTTAAGCACTGCAATGAGACAGAATTAGCAAGGATTTCAGACTCCGTGAATGTTTGTACTGCTCCACTGTGTGTGTGTGTGTGTGTGTGTGTGTGTGTGTGTGTGTGTGTGTGTGTGTGTGTGTGTGTGTGTGTGTGTGTGTGTGTGTGTGTGTGTGTGTGTGTGTGTGTGTGTGTGTGTGTGTGTGTGTGTGTGTGTGTGTGTGTGTGTGTGTGTGTGTGTGTGTGTGTGTGTCAGTTTCATTGACCCAGCTGCACTCTCTGCACATCCCACAAGGACAGATTATGAAAAACGGTAGCAAAACTCACTCACACATTTAAAGCAGCAGCCGTGGTAGCAGCATGAAGCTTTGTTGCAGCCGAGCAGCGTCCTATGAGGCAATTACACCCTCTCTGTTTGTGTGTGTCATTGTTGCTCACACATAAGCTCCGTCTCACACACTCATAAACACAGAAGTTCTGTGAGCGAGACCATCAGAGAATGTGTGTGTGATGTGAGCGGGATGTGTCTCACATGAGATCATTGTGTTGTTAATAGAGTGGACACATCAGACGCTGCTTCACATGGAAGCCAGCCAAGTGCAGGACAACACATTCCTCACGTGCAGCAGCTATATCTGTCCTGACCCTACTGATTTGTATTCATCATACTGAACATCAATAGTAATATTTAGAGGCTCTTATCTTACTGCCTGTGCTGCAGCACCTCTTTTCACCCTCTGTCTGAAACCAGAGCACAGTCTGCTCTGATTGGTTAGCTGGGCTATGTTGTGATTGGTCAACCACTCAGGGATGTCCGGCCCCTTATCATGTACAATGTGTAAGAGCGCTAGCCGATAGAAGCGCCAGTGTTACATAGTGATGTCACTGTGTTACAGAAGTGAAAAAAGGAGTCCAATGGAGGCATTCAGAGAGGGGGGGGGGTGAGAGACTCCCTCTGGAAGGATCACAGAGATGTTAGCCCTTGCAGAACATTTACATGCACAAAATTCACCATTTTCTGATTCCAGCTTCTAGGGAAATGTGCTGCTATTGTATGTTTGATATGAATAGCTGTTTTGTCTAAAAAAAAGCCGTTATCTTGGGGTTTAGCAAATTGATATTGGAAAATAGTTGAAGCATCCACAAAAGCATAAGTGGATGGGGGAAAAAAGGAGAATTCAGTCCGAAGTTCCTGGGAGACTAAAAGAGATTATCATAAAGAAAGTATTGTCATTTTATCATTAGTGTTTACAAACAATTTGTTGCATACATGGTTTGGTGCACAGTGTTTGAAGAGGACTGCTGACAAGAAAGAGTGTGTGTGTGTGTCAGCATGAATGTGTGTGTGCTGTCAGAAACACTTGTGTTATGAGAGAGAGAGAGAGAGAGAGAGAGAGAGAGAGAGAGAGAGAGAG
The DNA here is from genome assembly GCA_031216635.1 of Dissostichus eleginoides. Taxonomy (NCBI): domain Eukaryota; kingdom Metazoa; phylum Chordata; class Actinopteri; order Perciformes; family Nototheniidae; genus Dissostichus; species Dissostichus eleginoides. Next base: position 21,219,055 of record CM062283.1, on the reverse strand, counting down.
AGAGAGAGAGAGAGAGAGAGAGAGAGAGAGAGAGAGAGAGAGAGAGAGAGAGAGAGAGAGAGAGAGAGAGAGAGAGAGAGAGAGGAGAGAGAGAGAGAGAGAGAGAGAGAGAGAGAGAGAGAGGAGAGAGAAGAGAGAGAGAGAGAGAGAGAGAGAGAGAGAGAGAGAGAGAGAGAGAGAGAGAGAGAGAGAGAGAGAGAGAGAGAGAGCACTTATTCATAAATCACCATGAGTATAAATACAAACCAAGGTGCACTCCTGATATTGTTCCCATGTTGGCTCCTGGATCTCTCCTCCTCCGAACCCTCCTCTCCTTTTCTTCCCTCCACTCCTCCCACATTTATATCCCTCTTCTGTCTCCTGTTTCCTCCTCCTGACCTCTTCCTAGGGTTTAAGTTGATTTATTGTGAAGCTGTTATTTCCAGGCACTCCAACAGTGTGTTGCATATGTATGTATATCCAATATGTCAGAGTATAAAGACAAGTGCAAATGAAGAGAAGGGTTTATTTGCGGCGAGACCTTTTCTGCAGCTTGACTGTATTTGTGTTGAAAGAAGGCTACTTGTGTAAGAGGAACATCCTATCTCAGCATTTCCTGTTTTGTGAAAAGGTCCAGGCGCTGTGCTTTTCTGACAGCACTTTCAGTCTGAGAATTCTTCTACATCTCAGTGGTCCGATGACTAAAATAAACCCAAATATTTCAGCATTTAGTGATGAGCGCCTTGCTTCCCCTAGATTTCTAATAATTGCATAGCAACAGCAGCAGCCCCTCGGCAGGCCCCAGTTGCAGACAGGAAGCAGAGCATGCTGTTCCCGTTCAGAAACACGCAGCATGACCTATGACAGACAGCGGGGGTCCATGGGGGGCCGGTGGCTGTCAGCTGCATGTGCTCAGTTTCAAGCATAGCTGTTATGATTAGTTTATGAATCTGTTAGCCAAGTATCAGAACATCTATTATTTTTAAAGTAATTCATTAATAATCCTTTTTGTTTTTACAAGCAAACGCTCTAAACATGTTCTGGCTACAGCTACTCCATGAGGCCTTTTTTACATCATTGTGAATGGATTATTTCTGACTAAACACATATAGATTAACAGAGAAAGCACAGATAAATCAATGATGCAAATACCCACTAGTAGCTTCAGCTCAGTGTGAATGTGACGTGCTGCCGCTTGAAGAGGTTCTCTCAGTGTTTATCGTCAGAGCGTGGTTCTCCCTCTCCACTCCTGTCTTTTCTTTGACCTCCCACTTTCTTGCCCACAAACACAGGGATCTGTCCTGATGACTTGGTGCAGACACACACAGCTTTATGGCCTCATTGTGCCAGGACAACAGAAAGAGCAGGGGATGGTAGACTTCTAATATCACTGTAGATGTGCATGTTCAGCAGTCTCATTTTGAGTGTTTCTCTTACCAGCTTTTACATTCATTACTGTCAGCCTGCAGCCAGCTCAGACACACGGAGCTGTGTGTGGGTTGGTGTGTGTGTTTTCACTCTCTCCTTTTTCTTCTTCCCCTTTCACCCACTCTCGTCTCTTATCTCTGAATGAATGAATGAATGCACAATTAAGTGTTGAGCAGGGGTAGTCTCGCCGTGGTTCTGCCGGTGTTACACTCTCGAAGGAATCTCTCACACACTCTGTGTCAGTGTTTCTGGTTTGAATGTGACTGCAGCTTCAGTGTGAGTCACTGATCCAGCAGCGAGCTGACTGCAGTACTTCTATTGTTTGGCAACACGCCTCATTTGTGAGCGTTTTAACTCCTCAGCTTCTCAGTCTGTCTGCATGAAGAAAAGTGTGGATACATTTTTTTTCCATTACTTAAATGTACTTAATTTGTAATTAAAAACTACATTTTTATTTACCGAACCAAATGTATTTCTTTATAAATAGATTATGAAATATGTGACCACTTTTTTATTTTTTGGGTATATTTTCTGTTGGGCTGCCTACACTAATACGTTGTTTTTTTGTCTAAGATTTCTTTACTGGATTAGTCTTTTTTATGCTTTTTTTCAAGTTGAAATTATAATTATGTTTTTGCGTGATGGTTAATGTTCTGCCGAAAATGCCCCCAACCAGTTTGCCTAATTAACTTCACATGAATGCAGGCTTTCCTCCTGTGTAACATCCTCTCTGCTCCCTGTGTCAGACTCTCGCGGCTGGTTTACATCAATGAGTCGAGAGAGCTGCCCGTTCACTTTTAGTCAGTGTTTTCTTTTTTTACACAGCAGAGACAAGAGCGAGACATCTTAGTTGGACTGAGTGAAAATCCTTTTAATACTTTTTACTCCACTGTTTCTTTCTGTCATTTGGTAGCTCCACCAACGAGGTGAAGAACCTGCTGCAGTCTCTGCCGAGGACCAGCGAGCCCAGAGAGTTGCTGTTCGAGGACCGGACCCGGGCCCACGCTGATCACATCGGGCAGGGCTTCGAGCGACAGACCACGGCAGCAGTGGGGGTGCTGAAGGCCGTGCGGGCCGGAGGAAGGTAGGAAGTGGAGCAACATGTGATCACACTGCTGGGGGCAGATGCTCAGTGTTTAAACGGCTTCCTCTCCAACAACTGTCCTGTAATCCCTCCTCCCTCCCTCCCTCCCTTGTTCAGCTCGGAGCCTCCTCGTGTAACCAAAGACGTCGTGTGTTTCCACGCTGGAGATTTCCCTCAAGTAGTTCAGAGGCTGCAGCTGGACCTGTACGAGCCTCCGCTGTCTCAGGTTAGAATGTCACGTGTGCACACACACACACACACAACACACACACACACACACACACACACACACACACACACACACACACACACACACTCAGACCCCGACCCCCCCCCAATAGAGTAACTTCAAATATGTGTGAGTTTTTCCATACCAAAGCACTTACTCAGTAATACTTGGTTGGGTGTATTGTTAATTAATCTGTTGTATGCTGCCACATTGTGGTGGAAAACTGAACTGCAGTAAGATTTATTTTGCAATAAAACACTTTAAATTGTTCCCATAAATTGTGTTTACTGGACTAAAAAAAAGGTTTCGCAAGAAGGAAAACTGAAAGATTAAATAATTGTAATTACATTTTTAATGATTTAAAATATCAGTTTTAAGATGCATGTCAGGATCTAAAGATTAGTTTAGTTTAGTTAGTTAGTTTAGTTAGTTTAGCCGCTTAGTTTCCTCCATTCAAACTAGTCTAGTGGACTTGACTCACACAGTGTCCTGTCCCAATTTGTGTGTAGACTGTCATTTTTTATAAATGTACTGTTGTGCCTTCTTTTTATTTGTACCTCCTAATGTGTGTATATGTATATATGTGTCTACGTATGCCTCTGACTTAAACCCCTCTCTTCTCACAGTGTGTGCAGTGGGTGGATGATGCCAAACTGAACCAGCTGCGCAGGGAGGGCATCCACTACGCCCGCATCCACCTGAGCCACAACGACATCTACTTCATCCCTCGCAACGTGGTGCATCAGTTCAAGACCGTGTCGTCCGTCTGCAGCCTGGCATGGCATGTACGCTTAAGGAAATACCACCAGGGAGCAGGAGAGGAAGAGGAGGAGGAGGAGGAAGAAGAGAGAAGAAGAAGAAGAAGAGAAGAGGAGGAGGAGGTGAAAGTGAAAGTAGAGGAGGAGCAGGTTGAGCCGAGGGAGAAGGAGAGGAAAAAAGTGGAGGAAGAGGAGAGGAGAAAAAAAAAGAGTGAGAAAGGAGTGAAGGTGAAGATAAAGAAGGAGGAAGAGGCGGCTGATGGGTTGGAAAACAGAGCGCTGCCAGCTGTGAGCAAACAGGAAGTGGCTCATCCCCCCGCCCCCCTGCTGGACTCCAACATGAACAGAGACAAACGGCTAGAGAAGGAGAGGGGGAAAGAAGGAGGGAAACTCAAACGGCAGGATTCACCTCCTGGAAGGGTGAGAGCAGACCTTCCAGTGCCTCCTCTCTGCAAGAACAACTCACCTTCATCTCACCCTCCTCATCAGGACACCAAACCCAAAGCAGCATCATCAAAGCACCTTCATCACCACCCTCACCATCATCCCTCAGACAGCAGAGGCACGTCTTCCACTTCAAAGCCTTCAGCTCCTCAATCCCCCATCTCCAAGTCTTCCTCCTGTTTATCAGCTGTTACTCCTTCACACTCCTCCTCTCCCTCTCCTGCTCTCTCCTCCTCTTCCTCACCTGCTCTTTCCTCCTCTTCCTCACCCCTGACTCCCAGACCTGCAGCGGTCTTCTCCAAACGTCCTCCCCCCGGCGTCTCCTCCACCCCCCGACTGCCTCCCTCCTCTCAGTCGGACAGGACAAAGACTGATGTGGCGTCAGAGCCCGGGAGGCGGGTGCAGTGGGGGTCCGAGCCTCACACGGCCCCTCCGCTGTGCACTCACACTCCTCCAGAGGGGACACACACCCAGCCCCTCGAGACTCCCGCACACACCCCCTGCAGGAGAGATGGCCTCACAGTGCGGACTCTAGACTGTCTTCTGATCCTCACATGCACCCGCAGCAGTACACCCACCAGCACCTCCCCCCTCCTCCCCTCCCCCACATGCTCCCCCCGTCTTTCTCCCCTCTCCTGCCACCCTCACATCTCCCTCATAGAGGAGTCCGCCTCCCCCCGAATCCGCTCTCACAGCCGCTGAACTCGTATCAGAAAGCTCCGCCTCACATGAGCCGGCTCCACCTGCCCCCCCCTCACCCCCCACTCCCCCCCAACATCAGCATGCAGTCTCAGACATACTACCAGCCTCCTCTGCTCTCCGGCCCGTGTGGACCTCCCCTCCCCAGCTCCCAGTCTCTCCCCCCTCACCTTCCTCACCACCACCAGTATGCCAACACCTTCTTCCCCCCGCAGCATCCCCACTTCTCCCCTCACCCCTTCCCCCCCCCTCAGTCTTACCACTCTTACCCGCCACAATACCAGCCACAGTCTTATCCTCACCCGCCTCCTCCTCCTACGTCTCGCCGCCTCCCCCTCCTCCTTCTCATCCGCCTCCCCCTCCCCCTCAGCCTTCCCCGGCTCTCCTCCTCCCCCCCTCACAGCACGGAGAGCAGCAAAAACAGGTGTAATAGTTAGTGTACATAAGGATGCTGTTTTGTATTTGTGTTGCGTGTGATGTTGATGAACAATGTAAAAAGGAAAACTGGTTCAGAACACGGAGTCGGACCTGGTTCTGGACTGCTTCAGATTGTACTGCCCCCATTGGGTCTCGTTGTTGCATTCATCAGCAGTTTTGGCCTTCAGTCACGCTCCAGATTTGACTTTGAAGAAGATTTGATTCAGGAAGAAGTTCTCAGTGTCTGCCAAACTGCTTCCTGGTTCCGTTTTTGGAAAGGAAAAGGTAAATGTCTGCTCTGACAGATTTTACATATTTATATGAACAAGGTCACGATGATGACCTTCTTGTGAATCTTGCAGCTAATGCTTCCAATTGTGTGGCTTTTTTTCTCGTATATTCTTTGTGCCCAAGACTGTTTCTGGAACATGATGGGTCAAACCATGATATTATACAATACACTATTGTATTGATATAATATGGCTACATTTGCTCTAACATTCTGAATCCATACATCATAATGGAAACAGTTGATCAGAATACATTTCTCAGATATTGTATGTTGAGCTTTAAAGCTCTGCAATAATCTTCTAAGAATAAATATAAATGCACTTCCCCATTATTGATATGGTGACAGCACATATCAGTATTTCTATTCTGACTTTAAAGTCGTGTCCTATTGAATCCTGTTGGGATTTTTAAAATGAGATCCAGTGTTGTATTGTTAAACAATCAACAGCTGATCAAATTGGTTGATGGAATATGATGACAAATGTTCGAGAACTTCAGTAGAGGTTTTAACCCTTAGATGCCCGAGTGACTGGACCCTACACTCAAAGGGTCAATAAGTGGGTCAAAAAGGACCCGTATTAGAATAATATGTGTTTTTATGCCATTTTTGTCATTTTGGTTAAGAAAAATCACTTGTATAATATTTAGTATTATATTTTGGTTCACACTAGAAATATTTTATAGTTAATTTTTCACTATTTATAATTTTAGAAAAAAAATGTACATTTTGAAAAGAAACGTAGTTCCATAGAAAATGCATGCGTGTCATTTTTGACCCACTTATGGAAGCTTGGGGTAGTAATACAAAAACTACAATTTCTTAAAATGTAAATTTAAAATTAGAATGGCATGATATCCAAAACATGTTTTTTGAGGAATAGCTGGAATATGAAATGATAACAAAAATGTAATTACAAAGATACTCTAAGAAAACCACCTCAGCGGGTCCAAAAAGACCCACTTATGCATCTAAGGGTTAAAGAATCAAATGAAAGTGAAGTATTATGTTGTACCTGTAGCCCTCAGCAGCAGTGGCAGAGCTCTTAGTGCGGTTGTTTATTAGTTCTGGAAAAAGAACACTTACTGTTCAGCCAAGGATGAATTAGACCCTGCCTCCAGAGTCTCAGGAAAGCCATCCAGGACACATGCATAAATATATTGGACTCCTAAAAACAACCCTAGCTACATTTGAGGGTTATTAAAATATGAAATCATGACCTATGCAGCTACATTAAGAGCTTGCCATGAGTTAAAGCACACAGCATCTGGATAACAGAAGGAGCAGAGCAGCATCAGATTCCTTTGTATCATGGATCAATCCACTGTAGAGATGATTGGAGCTTCTAATGATATCAGATGATCAACAGGGCCATTTGTTATGTAACTCATTCAGGCCTTTTATGAGACAATTGTTTTATTATTGATGGACGTATGAAGGTACACTGTTGAGAGGTCATTCCCAAAGCACTATTTATCTATTTAAATGAAGTTCAAATGTTTTATTTATCAACCAGGAACTGTTAAAAGTACAATAAATTATTAAAATGATGTTAAAGCAGCAACTATGAATATGTGTCTCCAAGTGGTGAGCATCTCTTCTGTATCATTTCATTGTCAACAACTTGATGATGTCATTGATGTCTTGATTTTAGTGAGGATATTGGAGTTCAGCCCACATGCTAATGTAGCCCGCAACATTTCCCCAGTGCCTGTCCTGAACTGTGAACTATTTATGGCCCAGAGCCACACGGAGAAGGAGTTCTGTCCTTTCATGAGACTTCATTTTGGGGTGTTTTCCCTGTAAAATGAGAGCAAAGCCTTCAATTGCTCTCTAAGCGTTGCTGAAAACTCTCCAAATATCTGTGGTGTACTTTGGGATGAGTGCAAATGTGTGGCTCGGTGGGACCAACTCCGGAAAGCAGGGTTGTGTTTTTAGGGATTGGTGTCACAGCCAGTCTGGAAAATGTCCGAAAATGAAGCGTAAGCCTCCAGCTCTCTGGTCAGTTTGCCTTCAGAGACAGAACCCTCCACTCTGTGGCTCTGAGCGAGGTGATAGAAGACCTTGATGCCAGTTGAAAGACTCTGCAGCTCTTTTTATGCTTTCTTATATTTCAAAAAATAACTGACAGAAACTATTATATTTTTTGTACAAATGTCACAAAATGATGGTTGAAAACAACACAAGTCTTCAAGGGCTGGAGTTGTTTCCAGATCATTTATTTATCTCAAGGTTATTTTTGGTTTTTTTCTATTTTGTTTACGTGATTTTTAACTGTCAGCACTGTAGTGTACATAATGAGTTTTGTAAGGAAGAAAAACTTGTAGTGTGGTTTCTACTTTAAATATGAGCCTAGCTAATAAAAGGTTCAATGTATGGACAATGTTGGGGTGTTGAGTTGATGTCTCCTGTAGTGTGTTCTATATGTTTTAGTGCATGTTAATGGTCTGCAAAGGCTCAAATCCCTGTGTTCCCTCCAGAGGGAGTTTCTCTCCTGATTTCTCTAAAAAAGACATTGCGGTTTACTTTTTAAAAATGTTTTTTTGGCGCTTTGTACACCACAATGAGGGACTTCTACTTGCATTATATTCAATTGAAGGCTATCCAAATATCACCAACACTCAGCATCTCACACCTCAACACAAGATGAATAGATTGCACTAAGAGGGGGAAAAATGATTTGGGGCTGAGAGACACCTGTTTGACATTTTAAAGGAAGCCTTAAGTTTATTTATAATTTAAAAAAAGTAATACCTCCGCCTCGGTCTAATGTTCACCCAGCTGTGGTTTCTCTTGTGTTGTTGTTGCCTCCCACTCTGCAGAAATAACCACAGCAGCTTCACAGGTCCAGATTTGAGCAGACATTTTGTACACAGCACAATGCAGAAGCCCTGTAATCCGGGACTGGTGTGTGTCAGGTCACATGTGACTCAAAACTGCCTTTTCCCCCTCTTTTCATCCTTTCATGCACTCTCTCACACACACCAGGAATGCCAGAGGAGCTCAGCTGACCTTTACAGAGTGGGAGTGAGGCAGGAAGTTGGAGCAGAGAGACAAAGACTTTTGGAGGGAATTCTCGGAAAAGCTCAATGAAACACAGACTGTGCAGACTGAGCACACTGCTGCCTCTTACAGTGCCATGGTGCTAATTATCTAGAAACAGTACTTTTCATAGTTAAGTTGAAAATAAATGGGGGTAAACTTTGTTTCCTAGCCCTAAAACACTCAATACTGGAAGTATAAAAGTCCTTCCATAAGGAAATTAATATCACAACAATGTAAAAAAGCTGATGAGAAATCCCTACTTCTGTGTATCTGTACCAAAAGTACCAGAAGTTCTGATGTAATACTACATCATGAGTATTTTAATAGTTTTTGTAACAGTTTTCATTCCTTTATAAATATTTAGACAGTCGCCAGTAGTAATTGTACCTGTGACATATAGTAAAAAGCAAATATTAATATAGAGAAATTATAATATAGACAGAGTAAAAACAAAAATGTTACTTTGATTGGTTGAGTAAACACTCAACTAAAGCACAAATACCAAAACAAAAAAAGGAACAGAGTAAATGTACTTATTTGACTTCACCACTGCATATATGAGATGTTGTGGTGCAGACTGGTGTATATTTACAGCAGCAGCAGCAGCTACCTGTAATGATGTGAGGCTCAGCTAGCTCCGCCACATTAAGCTGTGTTACGCCTCAGTGCTTTCTGCTGCTGCTGGTCATGTGGGGACAGCTACAGCCAACAGGAACGTCCATCTCACACTCTGTCCCACAGGTCCTGGAAATATGTGAATTTGAAGGGGGAAAGATTGGACCATTCGTTCTTTTTTAATTGTTATAGTTTGTGCCATAATAGAAATCCCAGAACGTATTGATTAACATTCCGAACCACAATACTTTGTTTTGATTTGTTGTAACTTACTTGATGCTTCTGAGTGTGTATATGTACACAATGTTGTATTTGTATGACAATCTGAGGAAAATATCCACAACTTAATATTCAGGATTTGTTTATTTTTTTACAAGACGTGCAACAATCATGAAATACTTTTGCTCGTAAGACAACTCGTCCCCTTAATGTTAACAAAGTGCAAAATAACGCAAAGAATGTATTTGAAATATTCATAGAAAACAATATGGCACAATACAAATGTCACTCATAGCCGTACAAGAATAACTGACATTTGAAACACTGAACAGAGCTGGAAGAAAGCATTCTGACGCATGTTCAAACCCTAATAATTCAACTTAATATACAGTGGGAACACGATATTTATCATTATACATGTCATGGAGTTTTTCCCAGCGACTTTGGACCTTGTACCTACAGTAATAACAGCTTACTGATTTCCAATGGGGCTTATGATGATTTACATGGTACAAAAGAGACATTGAACAGAGCAGAGGGCAGCCTGTGGAAAAATCACAAGTTGTTCCAAGACAGTTTTATATCCTGCAATTTCCTTATGTGATTGCAGCCAAAGCAGGCTGCTGTCAGCATCACTTATAGAGTACATTTATCAAATAAAATATGGCTGACTAGTACTCTGCATAGCCCAGAGCTGAAAGGAAAGAGTGTGTGTGAGTATAGACAGTATGTAAAGCATACATAGCTAAATGTACATCCAATGGTTGGTAACAAAACTGATCAGCATGCAGCTGAATAAAGAAGGGGAAGACAAAGCGAAAAACAGTTTGCTTCCTCCAGATGTGCAAGCTTATCTACATTGAAAACTATTCAGGAAAACGAACTGAAAATGTTGAGTTCTAAACAAAAATGACATGTTTACGTTTCTTCCAGTGTAGATTTCACAGTAGTCTTAGAATACATTTACAGTTCATCCCATTGTGGCATTTATTTTTCCTTTGTAAGGAAAGATAGGCCATTCATTTGAAGTTATTTTGTAACATTTTAGATGTTAAGGTTCCATGGTGAAGCCATCACAGGCTACTCCACTGAGGTCTGAACACCCCATGATTTCAATGTTTAACACAGTGTCTGTTTTGTTTGGATGAATACTGATATCTGAAATAATGATTTAATTCCTTCTTGAGTCTTAGTCCTCTCTGGAAACATAACCAGGACAAAACAAAAGCTCATATCCCACGTTATCTTGGTCATACAAACTCAAATCTATTCTCAATGTGTTTTTTTGAAGTTCCTTCTAGGCCTCTCTCCTCTCAGGGAAGATGTTCAGCCCCAGCTCCACCAGCGCCCCCAGTAACATGGTCCACAGCGGGATGCACACAAACGTCAGCTTCACGTCGGCCAGCTTCTCCAGCTTGGCGCACAGCGTCAGGCAGAAGCCCAGCTTCAGCAGCATGGCCGTCAGGTACCAGGCCCGCAGACGCAGGTCGGGGGAGCCGTTGCGGGGGTCGTACCCGGGCTTGCAGCGGCCCGCCATCTTTATGGCAAGCATGAGGATGAGGATGCCATCAAATACCCAGACTGGGAGGAAGATGAGGAACCAGTTCCACTGCACCTGGAGGGAAGAGAGGGAAAAGATCAAGTCGGTGACATCATCAAGGTTCATTCCCTATCTATATCAGTGTGCCAGGTCCAATTGTAGCTGAAGTGGAAAGATATGAATACTGATGGTGATATGAGATAGAACAACAAAAACCAGTAGGTAAACACTCTAACTGAAACTGCAAAAAGAGGAGACTTTTTATTAATAGAATGATAACCTTACCTTCCCGTCCAGTTTCAGTACCAGCATGATGAGGAAGACCAGGGTAAAGACCCAGGTCAATAGAACCCTCTGAGCCAGAGACATCTCACTGCCTGGACACCGAGGAGGAAACAGACAGACAATAATAATGATCAACGTTTGCTCTATACATGCAGTATTTTTTGCAACAATAACGACGTATATGAATAGACAGCCATGTTGGACTTGCTATTCATGGCTATTTCAAATGTACTATTGTCAACCACATCAAACAACATGTACCTAATAATAGCTATATCGAATTATACAATAATGATTTTCATTGATCCTTAGTTAGCTTACAAATGACAGCTAGCTTTTATAGCCCAATAGCATTAAGCTAACCGGTTGTTGTTTTATTTAAGACAACGTCTAACTTACTTCAGCGTGTATCTACATCGGTAGCCGGGATTGTCGTCTTCCTGTAGGGCAGACACAAAAACTCATAACGTTTCTGATAATAATTCACATATTTATCAACAGACGTGCACGTTAACTGCAGCAGACGGAGGGATTTTTGGGTCCGTTATCTGTGTTTGTCCCGCCCATCCTGGAAGCCAATTGGTCCTGGTTCCGTTACGTCACGTTTGTTTCACGTCCGTTATTCTGAAGTCCAACCGTAATTATTTTGAAAAGACGCAAATTCGTTGTTATATTTCCTGTAGTGAGTTTAACGGCCACTAGAGGCTGGTAGAGTTCTTTCTATTTAATTCTGAGTTTGTGTATATATGCGGTTTTCAGTATCACAACATAAAACAGCGATATTTTGCTGAGGTATTTGGTTGCTTTGTGGTTAATTTGCTCGTTGCAGTGGCATGTGAGCCCGTTTTTCTACATTCTTGTCTTCGCTTATCGCCTGCGGCAGTTTAAAAATGTAATGGCGCCTCTACACAGTGGTTTACGGGCAGGAGCTGAAGTTGTATTTTTACAGTGAGAGGCTGAAAGGAAAAAGCTAATGCTTCAAACATCGCGGAGCAGAGTCTGAGCATCTCTTCCAGACAAGTGGACCAGGCTGGATAGCAAAGTGTAGTAATAAATTATAGTTTGTGTCTTTGCGGGGACTCGGAGCTGTCTGAAAGGTAAGACTGAGCGGCTGCATGTTGTGTTAGGAAACCATTAATCAGGCTTCAGTATTGTCCAGCTGTGTGAGCTCTTTGTGCAGCCGGTAGCATAATGCTAGCTTAGTAAACGTTAGCCAGGCTGAAGCTAGCAGCAGGAGAAGACATAAGACTGTCTGAAAACACCGTGTCTGCATCTACACAGAGCTAGCTACAACATTAGCTGCCTTTAGAATAATTCATGGCGATGCAGAAACATGTCCTTTTTAGGAGTGAATACACAGTGTAACGTTGCTTTGGTGTTACGTTACTTAAAGACTAACGTTACTGACTATAACGTTAATTGACACTCATGTACTTAAAACCATTATATTTAGCCTCACCTAATCTCCACTTAAATTCTACTAAAGCTGCAACGTATTTGTTCATAAAACAACATGAATGAGGATATTTACTGCCTCTGTAAAACACTGTATTGGGTTCCTTCAAGGTAATCCTCTGAGGTCACTGCTAAAACTATTCCAAACATTGAGTGGAAGGAATATGCCTTACAACGAATCAACCACCAGGCTGTAAGAACTTACATTCTGGCATTTTGCAAAAATCCTCAATCTTTAAAGTGTTTGGGTATTTTTTCATTGCCCATTGAATGTAAAAAGTCCTATTTACACTCTATTTCATTAGATGTTGTCCCACCCGTGTGCCTCCACATCTGCTCTTCTCTACTCTTGTATTCTATTTTATAGCCTGTGTACGTTTTCTCCGCCTCTCATGTGTCCCTGGGGGATCAGTGAAACTTTCTCAGTTTGGCAGGTCATCTGATTATCCAACATGATTTGCTATGCAGCCAGCCTGTCTGATGCAGTCTCCGCCTAACGCTGTCATCACTCACCCAGATTTTCCACCGCAGTCATAATTTGACCCCTAAAATAACCTTCCTCATTATTCCGGCAGAGTCCTGTACGCAAACATTGATGTTTGTTGCTTTGTAACAATGAGACAACCCTTATTTAATTTATGCTGAATCCTTTGGGAACCACATGTATTTTACGCAACTTTATTCCAGGACACGTTTATAATGTCAGATCATTCAGGTGTCATATTCCTTGAGCAAAGATCTTCAGTATAGTTCAGTAGCAAACAGCAGGAAGCTTTGTTTTCACTTTGCAAACAGGCAGTGTGTTTGTTGAAAGATGGGAGATGAGCGCTAAAATCATTGTTGGTCCATATTGCGTGTTTAGAAGAGCGGCAGTGTGTTACACCCAGAGGACGTCTTACAGGATTCCTGGAACACTCCTGCATGAACACACACTTAAGGACTACACAGTCTTTGAGGCATTGATTGAAGGATTGACAGTGAGGCCAGTAGTACTTGTCAGTCAGCGTGTGTGTGTTCGTGTAACTCTAGCATCTATACACCCAGACTGCTGTCTATTGTCTGACCAGCGTGTTCTCTTTGTCTGCCTCTCTGTTTTACACTTTTTCTCGTTATTGTCTCTCACACTCTTCAGTCTGTCTCTGTGACGATGATGCTGTGTATTGTGCCGCTTCAATCTGCCTGCAGGGCTGGTTACATCATTAGCTGCAATGTAGTTACATCACAACTCTAGACTGCCATATCATCTTTGTTTCATCAACTGCAGAACAGCCTGCAGAACAGCCTGCAGCGCAGCGATACACCTCACAGACATACAGCCATTGCAGTAAAGAGCGCGGGCAGCAAGGTCAGAGGGTTCACTCTGCAGTAGAGGGACACATTATGTTAATGATAAAGAGGAAAGTGTTAGGATGAGCCATTGCTGCTCAGGATGGGGATTCTACAGCAGGTGCATGTTGACTCTGGACCCTATCAGGCTTCTGTTAAATGCTGCAATGTGTTTTGATGAAGCCAATAGTTTGTATTATTTTATGGAAATAGGCCTTTTTTACAGAACACATTTAGCCAGGAAAGAGGAAATGGGAACGGTGTGAATCATACCATTTAATAATGAGGGAATTGCTTCTGATTAGTGTACATGCTGGCTCAGTGATGTAGCTTTGCTCTCCTGCACACTTGAATAGAACCGAGCACGGTCAATGGTATTAGTCACACCTGTGTGAATAATAACGGTGTAATTTGTCCCGCCCTATCAAGTGTAATGGAGCTCACAGGAACGTGACCAATATGTCAATCAAACGCAGTCTGTCCACGCCAACCCACAGCCTGATCTAATCAGCAGAATAATTCCAGTCACCTGTGCAGGCCTTTAAGTCTTTGAACTAAAGGGGCATTGATAAGAGTAAAACATTCCAAATCAGCCATCGGGTTTTCCCTCAAACTTTCTTCAACTAAAATTCCAGTTCTTACCCTTTTTTTAAGATGATATCAACCACCATCAATACAACTTGAATGTTGTATGCAGTGAAACCACAAAGCTATCTGAATGTAAACCCCTCTGCCTTGTTGCAGTTCTGTTTTGATGAGTAACATTCATCCGTCTTCCTTTCACAATACTAATGAAGGTCAATGCAGAAATTCTTGTGGTTATTTTACTAATCATCATTTAGTTTGTGTACTGGCAGTTCATTTTTATTTATTTGATATGACTGCAAAGACAAGGACAGCATGTGTGTATTGGGATTTGCATGCTGAAAAAGCTAATCATTCAGAAGGGTAACCTACTCCTGCATGTGTTACTAAAGGGTCATTTGATTGCCTGCATTTATATTGAAATGTGAGTTTAACAACTTGATGTTACTGTAGGGTCATGCTGAGGAATACTTTCAGCTGAAAGAATCTTTAACTGAGACATGTTGCATGTTCTTCCCTGGAGTGGAAGTTTTCAAAACAGATTCAAGTGTAATATTTATAATGCTAACCGCAAAGTGCTCCTTATGTCTGACGAAATGAGACTAAAGGAACAAATAAATACAAAATGTATATCTGGAATATTTGTGAGTTGTCGGACAGAAACTTTATTTGTAGAAGATCTATGACGGCCTTATTCAACTCGGAACGCCCTGAACTCGAGTCGAATGCGTCCAAAAAAAAAAGAGTTTTTATCGCTTGAAAAGAAAAAAGTACAAGGACATCCCTCTGTTGGAGGGGCAAAGGTGGGATTCTTTTCGGAGTATTGAAGATCGTTTCCCCGACATCGGCCTCTTTTCAGCTTTTCTTATCTTGGACCCACGGTGCCTGCCACAGGACAACACGGAACGTGCGCGATTTGGACATGATGAGCGGTGGAGCACGCACGTGAACTGCGAGCGCCGGAGCACGCGCGTGAACTGCGAGCGCCGGAGCACGCGCGTGAACTGCGAGCGCCGGAGCACGCGCGTGAACTGCGAGCGCTGGAGCACGCGCGTGAACTGCGAGCGCCGGAGCCTCGCAGCGGCGAAACTGAGGCTCCATGGTAAACTGTGGTAAAAAGAGCCGGCTCTTCTTCTTAGTGAGCCGAGCCAAATGATCCGGCTCACTACAAAGAGCCGTTATTCCCATCACTAACGTAAAAAGATATTATCTATAAGGGACGGCTCAATTCAAAATTCAAGTCACCCCCCCCCACGCCCTCTCAGCCCTGGTCTGGCGGAAACACTGGCTGTCACAAAGTTAGAAATAAGGCCTTATGTAGAGGGTATTACAAGATGCCTTATTAATGAAACGATCAATGATCTAGCTGATCAGATGGATTTGTGGCAGGTCAGAAATGTCGGTCGGCTGTCTTGTGGAGAGTCAAGGTCCGATTCATCCCATGTCTGCTGTGAAAACCTTGGTTGTAAACTGTAGTGAGCTTGATTTAATATAATTGGAGTTGGATGTTGTGGCTATATGATCGCCATATGATAAAGCCCTGTATAGATCAAGCGTAGTGTCATTTTGTGTTACTTGAGCTGTCAGGGATTCTCCCTACATGATGGAAAACATGATCCCCATCTGCGACCATTTCACACACACTCTCAGAATCCCCTGACACCCTTGACCCTTCATCGCCGATTGAACAGCGTCACATTTCCTGTAGGCATGCAAACAAACACACACTTACTTAAACACACACTCGTGCCCCCCCCTGGCCCGGCTCAGAGATGTAACCTGCACCCGTCATGAAATATTGAGCAGCCCGAGAGAGAGGGAGCAGCTCGTGTTACACATCACGAGTTACCAAACTCATGAAGGAGGTCTACTCTTGTGCTCAGGCTTTCATTAAACATCCCCGGAGGAAACATTACACTAATAGAAGAGCAGCAGACACAAGAAAGATAATCTGCCCTTTTCTGACATCTTCCTATTCTCTGATGTTCAGTGGAGTTGGACTGTCTGACTGCCATGTTCTGCTTACTCAGTCAACAAGCAAAAGTCATTTGTTTTCTTCACAATTTAATGTATTTTGCTGTGGCTGACTTGTTGCCTTGACAGCGATGTTTTTAAGCAGATTGTGACACATTTTCACAGTCAAACGATTATAAATGTGTATTTATAAAGCCCAATATCATAAATGACACACTTGTCACCCTTGCAGCGTACAAGGTAAAACTCTTAAAAATACCCACCATTAACGGGAAAAAATGTAAGAAACCTTTGGGTGAGCAACAGAGGAGGGATCCCTCTCCTAGGACGGACAGAAATTCAAAAGATGTTGTGTATTACAAAAGATAATACATTTACAACATAGACAATCAATAATGTGACGTATATTTAAAAAAAAAGGATTCGGTTGGAAGTCAAAAACCAAGTGCCACCAAAACATAATCACAGCTATCTGAGCCTTGCCCAGTCTCCATATAGAGAGCAAATAAAGCCTGTTACATGATCCCTCGCCCTAAACCTAACATCAAAGTTCATCCAGTTGAAAAAACTCTGATGCAGCTGCAGCAGATGGAGGGATTAAGGAGTGTATTCAGCTGCACATCACAAGGTTTAGGAAACACACTCCACTGCTCTGCTAATCTTACATCCACAGAAAACATATCATACTTTTATGGTATCATTCTGCCCATGGAGCTTTAAAAGGTCATACAAGTCTATGCTTGATTAAGAGGTGGCTTGAATGCTTTTATTCCTTTATCAAATAAGAAATCTAGTAGCAAATCCTCTATAATTCTGTTCTCTTTATCTGACATTTGGGGAAAAAAGGGAATCTGTCTAGTCCGTTTCTGTGTCTTTACCTTTTTCCCTACCTGTCCATCTCTTGCTCTGAGGAATAATTGTGAAGTGAATGCATGATGTGATCAGTCACCTGACAGATCTTGACACTTAAAAGTCATTTTAATTTGTAATGATGTGGCTTTTTGCTGGAACAATACAACTCGTTTTCCTCAGGAGCTTATAAGCATATATTTGTTTTAAAAGAAAAAGTAATTTCTTATCTGACATTGGTGGAGGCTCTGACCTTTAGAGTTAAGAGAAAAAGTGTGTGTGTGTGTGTGTGTGTGTGTGTGTGTGTGTGTGTGTGTGTGTGTGTGTGTGTGTGTGTGTGTGTGTGTGTGTGTGTGTGTGTGTGTGTGTGTGTGTGTGTGTGTGTGTGGTGTTGTGTGTGTGTGTGTGTGTGTGTTGTGTGTGTGTGTGTGTGTGTGTGTGTGTGTGTGTGTGTGTGTGTGTGTGTGTGTGTGTGTGTGTGTGTGTCAGTCAAAGAGAGAGGGGGTTGGAGGTTGCATAACCAATAACATTGCATTTAATGACAACCATTATAAATCACACACATGACTCACACAGCCACTTTTTATTAGACACACCTAAAACACAGCACACTTTTTAAGCTGTAGCGATTGTTTCTGTGTAGTTGCTGGGAAAAGCCAATGGACACAGTTTAACATGGATATTTATTTGTAAAAAAAACACCTTGTAATTAATTTTCCAAATAAGCCAAGACGTTCATTTAATTCTTGTTCCATAAATAGTCAAGATCAGTTTTGACCAAAAATCTTAAACAGTTATACACTGCCATATAAGTATTACGCTCTTTTCTTTTAACGGCCCTCAAAGGCAGCACAAAGCCACATGCACAAACACACACAGCATTCACCCCATTCACATTCAAACAGTGGCTATAAAAAACATATGGCTTAGGGAAGACCATTTCCTGCTCACACACAAAAACACATGCATCTAAACTTGTGACACACAAACACACACACTGTCAGTGGCACAAAAGGAGTCCTCATAAACACTGGCCTACATAATACACACTGTCTACTCTCTGTCTTTCTGTTAATGGGTCAGTTCAGTCAGACGTGTGTGTGTGTGTGTGTGTGTGTGTGTGTGTGTGTGTGTGTGTGTGTGTGTGTGTGTGTGTGTGTGTGTGTGTGTGTGTGTGTGTGTGTGTGTGTGTGTGTGTGTGTGTGGTGTGTGTGTGGTGTGTGTGTGTGTGTGTGTGTGTGTGGTGTGTTGTGTGTGTGTGTGTGTGTGTGTGTGTGTGTGTGTGTGTGTGTGTGTGTGTGTGTGTGTGTGTGTGTCATTCTTTGGGAGCTTTGTAATAGGGTGCGTTTGTTTGTAGCCTTAGTGTTGTGAAAAATAACTTGTAGATTAAATCAAATCAAGCACATTAAAACTTCTGAAGTATTTTCTTCGTAAGGAAATGTGGCCTCTAATCTAGGAGGTTCACAGGAAAACGCCTAGAAATTCTATATATATTCTGGTCACAGGAGTCAAGGACCTTGGAAAGAAAACCAGCTGTGTGCATCTGTTGTCTAGGCCCTGTTCCCTAAATACCCTTAATCAAACCTCAGTGTATTTTGGGAACACTGGGAGTGTGTGGTTTTGGAGAAAGAAAAGTGTGTTGGGAAATAACTCACCCTGCCTATTGCTTCTTGTTATTTTTTCCAGGATAAATAATAACACAGTTTACAGCTAATCCTGTGAAATTGGGCAATGGTATGAGTCTGTGTGTGTTTCTCTCTGATAATGAGTGTGAACCAGTGCTGGTTTCCCACTGAGGTAATGAGGGGATTTGGAGGCTTTGAACAGGGAGGCTCCGTCTGTGTTTTCTTATCGCTGCCTCTGCATGGGGATTGTCTTTGAGAGTTAAAAACAGTAACCATGGCTGTTTGTGGAAATGCTCTAATGATGGGTTGTTGTTTGTCTGCCAGGATAAACGTCTTGTTTTCTCTCTCTGGTCATGCTTCTGATTGTTGTGCTGCGCACTCTGATACGTTGTCAAAGCAGGAGTTGTTACGAATTGTAGCTCCACAGTAATTGGACACCAAGGTTTTGTGGGGACATGCACAGTACTGTCTAAAATAAGTGCACATGTTTCTTCCTACAAAGTGCTTTGAACTTCTTGGATTGAGTTTTATGCAGAATGTCCCTCCTCTGGTATGTTAGCAAGACAACACAAGTGATCAATTCTGTTTATTTCAATTTATTTGACCAAAGAGCAGAATAGTTTGTGTCTGTTAGAGCAGCCAAAATGTGTATTTACCTTCCTTCTTCCTTTCACTTTCTTTGTCCAATTTCCTTTTTCTACCACTGCCTCTATTACCTCTCTACCCCAGACTGTCCACTTACGTTTTAATATGAAGGCCATTATTGACACTGTAAACCCATTAGCTCATGTAGCTACTGCACATAAAAAAGCACAAACCGGCATGCTTCTTCTTTATAGCCTTGTCTTTTAAGTTCACTGCCTTTCTTAAATTGTCTGTATGGTGTAATAGCAAAAAGCAAGTGTACGATATGTCAGGAATTATAGCGTGGCTCAGCAGTGTAAGATGGAGGGAGGAGTGATGATCGTTATCAACAACAGCAAGCAAGAGTCTCTTCCTGTTGCTAAAAATGTCTCCTGGGGCAGAAATGCATGTACACACACACACACGCATGCACGCACGCGCGCGCAACTACACACGCATCTCTGCAGCATGCATGCAGGAACAGGGTTTTTTGGAGTGTTGTGCATTAGTCAGATGGTAGTTCCGTGTTTGGTAGCTAATACTAGCAGACTTCTGTGCTTAGCGTACAAACACACTCGGCTCTGAGCAGAACATTTCCTGCTTCACATTCTCACATTCTTGACACACTGAGCCTGCTCTCTGTGCGGCACACAAGGTCTTTGACACACTGGCACTAATACTTCCCAGTTTGTTTGAAGTGGCACCTTTATCACACTTGTAAAAACATTAAGTGTTTCCACAGATAAGCCGTGGAGCCAATAAACGGTCCTGGAGTATGACTTCTCTCACGGTAAACTGCGTCAGACTGTGGATGACAGCAAAATTAACTCAGTAATTGCTTTAAAAAGAAAATAGCAGCACTTCTAGGAAAAGCAATATTTGAGTGAAGAGGGTGACACAGATCTCAGTGGAGGAATTGACTGAGGCTGGCTGCACAAACAAGCCTTCACATGCAAAGCAGGATGCTTCACTTGTTTAAGGTTGGATCTCTGAGTGGAAAACTTGTGAGTAAAAAGAGTCAAGTTATAAAAGCCATCATCAATTATACCCCTTAAAAAAGGAAGGAAACACTAATTTTTGCAATATTTTATATGATTTAAAGGTCCCATGTCATGCTTTTCTGGTTATTACCCGTCCCCTTGTGTGTTATGTAGCTTTGTCTGCATGTAAACGGTCTGCAGAGTCACAAACCCTCAAAGTACAGCCTGTAGCGAGTAAAACTCTAACACAGAAAAGAGCTGTCTATGCTGCCCCAGAACGCCTCGTTGGAGATTTCTCTTTTTCCATTGTTTTATTCCTGGGTTCTGTGACGTGCCCATACCCAAATGGTCCAAATGGACCAATCCGTGGAGCCGTTAAGTTACGTCCGCGGAGCCGTTAGGTTAAGTCCATGGATTGGTCCAAATGGACCAATCTGCGGACTTCCTCACACACACTCAATCTTTTCTCAGCTGCAGCTCCACCGATTTCTTCTCCCTGAGACGGCGGGACGCGGCGAGGCTGTGAGTCGGTGTGTGTGAGCACACACACAAACTCCCAGCCAGGCTACGGGTGTGTTTGTGTGTGTTCGGGCTGGTTTCGGGCTGGGTTTCGCTGTGTCTCGCTGTCTCGCAGACGGCCACTGGGCTCACAGGGAGGGGGGGCAGGAGCTCCAACAAGCCGTTTAGGACAGAGAGTGAATACACATACTTTACAGAGATGCTGTATGAGAAACCAATGTGAGTTTGGAACATTGCACAATATAAATCTATTCTAGTAGACCTCAACAATGGAATTATGATCAGTAGAAATGGCCATGACATGGGACCTTTAATAATATTTGTTGAAAGCTGCAGTCTCTGACCTCCAGCACCCCCACTCACAAAGCAGCACTTTGCACTTATGTAACAGACACATAGAAAAGGGATACAAATGGATAGAAAAGCATAGGAGTAAGGCTGAGAGGCAGAGAAAGAGGAGGGGGAAATAACTGAAAAGTGTTTTCTTCACTTAACCGTTCATTTCTATACGCATCACATCTTCTTCCCCCTCCCCCTACAGAGAGACCATTTTAGTTTTGGTGTTTGAACCTAAATTTAGTTTGAGATAAAATAAGCTACATTAGTCCCTTTTTTCTTTTTGAATGTCAAATCCCATGTGAAGCATCCCGTTTAAGTATCTCCTGGTTCCCAAAAACCATAACCACCCAGCTCAGATCACCAGATGATCCTGTCTCAGAGAGGACTTTTCACCGACTGTAACACTGACATATCTACATTTGACGATTCAATAAAGCACAAACAAATTGAAGTTGCAGCAGCCACAAATGATTCATTGTAATGAAATCCTAATAGGCTAATGCATTACATTACATGTTACTAGTTAGACGCTTTTATCCAAAGCGACTTTCATACTCAATACTGTGGACAATCCCCACAGGAGCAATTTGGGGTGAAGTGTCTCAGGGACACAACGACATGCTGACTGCAGTGGGGTTTGAACCTGTGCTCCCGTGATCCGAACACCAACGCACTGAGCCACACGCCCCCCCATAATGCACTCATGACATAAGACATTATGAATACACACAATATAAGCAATATGATCTAATTTCAGCGAGAGTACTGTACAGATGTTCTAGTGACGCCAGCTCAATGCAACAGTCCTGTGCTGTAACAACACGCTGGCAGGCTTTGGTTGTACGTTCTGTCAAAAGATATAAAGATATTTTGGTCTGGTAGTATAAGATTATAATTTAAATGTTAGTTTGGTACATATAATATTATAATTGCTCCCATATAAATGTGTAATTGCATTAGAACTTTGTTTATCCTCCAGGAATCGCATCCTATTGGTCTTCTTTTTGTAAAGATAAAAAAAGAATATACATGTTACTTTATGAGCTTTCGAGTTGCTGGTTGGTGGGTTGTGTTACCAGTGAGGGAGCAGGGAAAGCTGACATATTCAGCCGCAACATACTACTTACCTTAACACACACTTAATACTCTTGTGTTTCTGTGGTTCAGATGCTTCAATGCAACGCCAGCTCTTCATTTGAACTGTGTGTGTGTGCTTACGAGCCTCTCTTCCCAACCAGTCACTCACACACCCAAACTGCTGCCAAGAAATTAACAGACATTACCAACATTTCCCAGAATTCATGGGGGTGTGTGCTTGTTTGAGAAGATTGTGATTCAGTGGCAGCAACCAGGTCTCACCACCACCAACACTGAGGTCAACTACTAGGTAGACTATTTGTTTGTAAGATGGGTGTAAACAGAGACAAGGGGGCTTATTACTAATGTGTGTATAATCAGGCGCTAAATGTGTTTTACGTAGGAAGAAAATCAAAGTGTGTGTGTGTCTTCCCCCCCGCTCTCTCCTTCGTCAGTGTTAGGACACACCTTCCTGCCAGGTATATAGACTCAGTGCTCTCTCTCTCCTCATTACTCATACTGCTCTCTCTCTTGCTGTGTGTGTGTGTGTGTGTGTGTGTGTTTCAGTCTAAGATGCCCTAGGCGGGGAGAAGGGAAATGTAAATGGCTTCCAAAGTAAAAGATGCCGTGGTGTGGTACCAGAAAAAGGTAAGAGGCTGCACATTTCATACATTTGCACTCTGGCATGCATGTCATAAAAGAAAGTAAACGCTATACAAATGTTTATGCTAGTTTTTAAAGTTTTAATTCTTACACTTTTACAGCAAATGTTCTTTTAAATATTGTAACTGATTCTATCTAGGCTTCAGGAAATGCAGAGTTACTGTAGAGAGCCTGGCTTCATGTTGGATGGTCCACTTGGTTTATTCTGAATAGGCAAAGAAATCATTCATAAACCCGTGTGTTTGCTCACGGATGTACAGATGTGCGTTGATAAGAAAAACCTAGAGGAGAGGCTGCTCTTTCTGTCTCCACGTTAAACAAAACATCCTTTTTTTTTTAAAGCATTTCAATGTAGTAAAAAAGCTTGTTTAAAGAGTTGCAATGGCAAAACAGAAGTATGCAAAATAAATTAAATATTTTAGTTAATTCTACTTTGTCAAGACCTAAATAGACTCTTGTATCGAGTTGTAAATGGTAATATCTTTTATCTAAAATCATCTTTAGAATTTAAAAAGAAAGTGACAGCAAATCTGAACCTGCCCCCAGATCTGTTAAAAATAATTGTATAGTGCAAAATGGATCAGATATGACTACATTTTAAGTTTCTAAATCCATGAATGGACAATGTGATGCTCTCAGAGTGTCTCCTCACTATTTAAGAAGTGCTGAGTGATTAACTAAATGATATTTAGAAGCAACAGACATAAACGTTGCTCTCAAACAAGAACAAAATGAGTTTGCTTCATGTAACTAATGTTAACAACTGTATTGCACATTAGAACCTGGAGGCACATGTATGATAACTCCATAACATGACCAAAGATGATTCCAAACAAGTTTTACTGAACGGGACATTTTACAGTAAGTAAAAGTATTCTCGGGTAGATAAACTATTATCAAAATACTAAATGACCTCAAACATATGGATGTATATGCACCACCCTAATATCAAGTTATCCCTCTGTGGCACATTAAAGAAGCAGAGCTAAAACTTTGTTCATATTTCGCCCTTAACACATAAAAGTGATTATAATTAGGTGTGCTGACTCTCTCTGATGCACAGTGTTTTGGCGACGGCCTCCTCGGTGGCACAGTGAGAAACAGCCCGGTTTAGTGTGTCTTCTTGTTCCATGGTCTCAGATATCAGATCCTCTGCTGGACTCCAGCGCTGCTCCCCCTGCAGCTCTCAGCTTACACCCCCCGTCTGTCTGTCCTCACTGACCTGTCTGTCTGTCATCTGTCTGTCTCTTCTGCTCGCCTGTCTGTCTGTCTGTCTCTCTGTCTGTGTGTCTGTCTCTCTGCCTGCCTGTCTCTCTGTCTGTCTGTCTGTCTCTGTCTGTCTGTGTGTCTGTCTCTCTGCCTGTCTTTCTGTCTGTCTGTCTGCCTGTCTCTCTGTCTGCCTGTCTGTCTATCTATCTGTCTGTCTGTCTGTCTCTCTGTCTGTCTGTCTGTCTCTCTGTCTGTGTGTCTGTCTCTCTGCCTGTCTTTCTGTCTGTCTGCCTGCCGTCTGTCTCTGTCTGCTGTCTGTCTGTCTGTCTCTCTGTCTGTCTGTCTGTCTCTCTGTCTGTGTGTCTGTCTCTCTGCCTGCCTGTCTGTCTATCTGTCTGTCTGCCTGTCTGTCTGTCTGTTCTGTCTGTCTGTCTGTCTCTCTGTCTGTGTGTCTGTCTCTCTGCCTGTCTTTCTGTCTGTCTGCCTGCCGTCTCTCTGTCTGCCTGTCTGTCTATCTGTCTGCCTGTCTGTCTGTCTGTCTGTCTGTCTCTCTGTCTGTGTGTCTGTCTCTCTGCTGTCTTTCTGTCTGTCTGCCTGTCTCTCTGTCTGCCTGTCTGTCTATCTGTCTGTCTGTCTCTCTGTCTGTCTGTCTCTCTGTCTGTGTGTCTGTCTCTCTGTCTGTCTCTCTCTCTGTCTGTCTGTCTGTCTCTCTGTCTGTGTGTCTGTCTGTCTGTCTGTGATCTCCTGCTTGCACCTGGCTGACGTCAACATGAGCTTTCACTGGAATCAGATCACACTGAAAAATGACTCATATGAGACTTTAATTAAAGGTTGAAACTCTTAAACACTGCTTTCTGCACGATATATATGACTATTGTCTTTTGAAAAAAGTGTGTTTCCCAGCTTTGCTTCATTATTTTGGATATTAAATTAATTGCAGGCAACGGTAAAGGCGGAAACCACTTTTGGAAATCTACAGAACTATAAGTCTTTACTAAGGTTCTGGATTACAAACGGGTAATTCATGTTTTTTCAATAATTTAAGTAGAAACTTGAAAAAAACACACGAGTGCCTTTTTTAGCTGAGCTTGTCTGGGCAGAGAAGCACCAGTGACGACAAGCGCTGAGTCATGAATGAAAGAAAGCCTTCTTAAGTCGCAGATCACACCTGTCTGAAGTCTTTCTGTTCCCTTTAGCTACCATAATGTAAAGGAAATAAAACAAATTAACTTGTTTGTGTTGGGCATCATAAACTGAATTTATTGTATTTGCTGTTTGGATTCCCAGGACAGGATGCGCAAATGCTCAAATGTAAAAAACACAGCTAGAGTTCTGTAGCCACACACCTGAAATCAAGCCAAATGAACAAACTCTGCCCTCAGAAGAGGATTGAGATGTGTACATTGTTAAATAAGACTGTGGCTCCCCACAAACTCACATGGTGGAAAAACCTGTTGTGTTTTATAGCCTTGACTTGTCTGTGTTGTGGTGAAATTCTGATCAGGAGATCATTTCTTTTGTCGTGTTAACGCAGTATATGACATGTAGAAAACTCAACAACAACAGAGACAGTGCACATTAACATTAATAAACATTTCTGTAAATGTGCCAGAGTGGGCCAAGAGGCTAGATATTTGGGTGAAAAAAACCCTTTGAATCAGCCATTGTATAAGTTGAATCACATTCCAGCTAAGTTATTTCTTAAAAAAATTAACTACAAGAAAAAACATAAAATTCATGAGTTTGAAGGACTTGCATTGTCAGTCAGAAAGGTAAAGGACCCTCACCCCTTCAGACTCTAGGATGGCTCGGTGTATTCTTGCGTCATGTCTGCAGACAGGCTGCATAAAGACTCAGTCAGGTGTTGTTCTCACTGTCATGCCATGTCACAGTGAGGACGCATGCAGCTATGTTACAGCACCACACACACACTTTGTTTTTTCTAACTGTCTGAGCTTAAGAATTTGCACCGTCATAAATCAGCTTATAGCTTATTTGTGTGGTGGCTCTAAGGCTTTTTTAAAGATCTCTGCAGGTTAAGGACCTTACAGTCTCACACAGAGTAAGTCTCAGTGTGAAGAGTTTATTTATGGAGGACATGTCACATGACTAGAGAAGAGGAGACATCACAGGAATGATCAAGTAGCTTCATAAGTTATTTATATACTATATTGGTAGTTATGTATGTATGCTTAAAGTGAATGGACCATGGGTGCGGTTGTGATAATGCGACCACAGTTGGTATAGGTTTAGCATCTAGACTCTCTTTCTGACAGCCTTACACAGGGCTGAGGTCAATTCAGATGGATTTGCTGTTGTCTTGCTGCTACAAATATTTCTCCTTAGTCCATTTTAAAAATGGTCAGTCTGATTGAAAGCTGAAAAATGAGTTAATAATTGATAAATCAGACAGATAATCATTTTATTGTTTAAGTTGTTTTTTAGGCCACGTTTTCATTGTTTCAAGCCTTTATGATATGAGGGCTAGGTGCATCGCTTTGTCTTATGTGATGGTAAACTAAATATCTTATCTTATTATATTTTGGGCTGTGGATCAAACCGTAAAACGTTTTCTAAAATGTGAGAAAAGGATGGTGGAAATGTGTGGTTCTTGGCAGATGAATTGATAGTCAAATAAATAGTCATTAGGTGCAGCCCTGCCCTCCTCATCATCACATACAGGACATTTACAGAGTGAGTGGAGAGATTTTTCAATCTGTCAACACACACTTACTTGCTGAGCTAAAAATAGACCGTACACACACTCCAGTTACTCTGTGCGTTGCCATGGACACACATGAAAACACAGCAGAAGGTTAATCTGCATGCCACAAGCAGCTGTCTGACCCCAATTCCTTTTTAATTGTTCTTTCCCCTTCATCTTTTTCAGTTGTTGAATCTTATTTGGGGTTTTGTGTTCACTCAAATATTACTTTCTCTTTTTATTCTGTGAAGAAATCACTTTTTTATGACTACATTTTTGATTGAAATTCTCAATGTGAGTAAGTAGGTCAGTTTGCTTTATGGCCTCGTCTATGTATTACATTCTGGGGATTTTTTGGCTATCTATTTATTAGTTATAGTTCATTATTTATTGAAGGAAAATAAAAATAATCCCGTAGTTGAACCTTTACTTTAAACCAGGGGTGTCAAACTCAAGGCCCGTGGGCCAAATCCGGCCCGCGACCTCATTTCATGTGGCCCGCAAGAGCTTGCAAAGAATATTATATACAATAGGTGTAATTGTTGAATATTTGCTTTCAATTATTTGCCCTAGACTTTTGCTTTCAGACGTACTTAATTATGAAGTTATTACAGGAACTGTTAGTAATCCAATGCAGAGCCAATCATTTAATATAATACATTATTTAATATATTATATATTTATATATGTATATTTATATAGAGAAGCCAAGAATGTGCAAAGCTGTGATCGAGGCAAAAGGGGGCTAATTTGACGAATCTAAAATATAAATAATATTCTGGATTTTTTAACACTTTTTTTGTTAACTAGATAATTCCATATGTGTTCTTTTATAGTTTTGATGTCTTTAGTATTAATCTACAAAGTAGAAAATTATTAAAATAAATAAAAACCTTTGAATAAGAAGGTGTGTCCAAACTTTTGACTGGTACTATATATTATAAAGATACAACCGGCCCTTTGAGTGTAACCATAATGCTGATGTGGCCCGCGATGAAATTGAGTTTGACAGCCCTGCTTTAAACTATGCAATTCATTTTAAACAGTTTCAGGATTTTTTTGTCTAGCATGATATTTTGTATCATTAATTAAATCCTTGAAAATGTTCCATTTATTGCACACACCAGTCTAAAGTGAAAGTGTCCTTGTACACACACCAGCAGCCACCACACCTCGTCATGTACACAGGTGATTCCCACAACCAGGCGAGGCCTTTCCCATCACAACCTGATCAACAGCGGAGAATACCATGTTTACAATCTGAAGGAAGTAGTGAGAAGTAAGACGTATAGTTTATTGGAACATAAAATAGATTTAGTTGATTAGTTTAACGTTGCCACGACCTTAAGTACAAAAAGGAAGGGGGCTTGAGTTTTATAAGGTTTTATAATTTCTCTCAGCTGGATTGTGAGGTCTATACGAAGCTGGAACATTTACAAAAAAAGCCAACACTTCCAAATCCAACATAACTAAAACAGCTAATCCTCATGAAGTGAAACTCCTACCAGCTAAATTAAGCTATTGTGTGCAATGCAAAAATACTCAGAAACAAGCAGTACTGTCATTAGAACCTTTTTGAAGCAATTCTCGAGTCCCGTTTCTATCCACCGGATAAAAGCAAGTCTAATATTTTCCGTGCTTTTATCCGTCTCTGTCACCACAAAATCCAGAGGGAACCATCTGGATCTTCAGCAGATAGCACCTCCATTGTCACAACAGATATACCCTCAGTCAGCCAATTCTGAGCAGGACAGTGTTCTTTTTTTCTTCTTTTTTTTACAGCTTTCCCCCCAAAAAATGCACCTGCTGGAAACCAGGCTGAGAGACAGAACCACACAATGCAGCCGTGAAACAGAAACAATGAGCTGTGTAGAGCTGAAGGGAACTGCAGAGCTAGTCGATAATTGTCTGTGGCTCTGTCCCTACACCTTTCTCATCACAATATCATTATAAAATATTGATTAGAGCAGCTTTTAAATCAACAATCAGGGCTGAGCATGCTCCTCGACTATCTGATCATTTGTTTTGTGGTAACTTCAAACTACAATCTCAGCTAGTCTGTAAAAACAGTTAGACACTAGGACTAACTGATGAACACTGCTGACTAATTATTGACAGCTCGTGTGTTAATGTGTGAGAGCGTATGATTGTCTACTGCCGACACACACAAACCTCCTCTTACTAGCAGCAACACCCCCTACAGTGTAGAGGCAGTTGTTATATAATTTTGTTGCTTCGCCAACATAATCCCCCTCTCTTTCCCTCCATGGATCATCCCTCCATCCGTCGCCATGGTGACCCCAGCACTGCCGCAGCGGCACATTTGGCCTCATCATCTTCCCTTCTGGTGCACCCTCGAGCTTGATTTGGTTGTCAAAATCTGCAAAGTTTGGGATTTTTCTTAGGGAAAAGTGTGGGCCAATTCCCAAAAAGTGAGGATATTTTTTATCCCTGGCAGTCCCTAAAGTTATCTTACAGGGAATCTAAATGCCAAAATAAATGGCCACTGGACAGAGGAACTGTTTTGTTGCCTAAGAACTCATTTATTTTGAGTAGGGGTGATCATGCAGATAGTGATGTAATCTGCAGTGTGTGTTTGTGTGTATGTGTGGGGATAAGAGGATTTCTAGCACTGTAAATCCACTCGGTCAGATCTCAGTTACGGAATCACTCCATGAAAGTAATGAGGCGTGAGTGTGTGTCTGAAAATTACTCCTCCTGCTCTCCTCCTTATCTCCACCCTCTTTCCTTCTTAATCTTACTGCTGTGTAGGGCTGCACGATTTGGGGAAATAATCTAATTGCGATTTTTCTGACAGATATTGCGATTCGATTTGCGATATTTGTTTTTAAGCGACCCAACGGAAGTTTATTGTAAAATGCGGCCATATCTCAGCTAGGAAGGTCGTATCAACGTGCTCCCGTCTCTAGCACCCCCGCAGCCCCAGCTACGAGTGAAAGAACTAAACTACATGAAACTTCCGTTGGGTTGCTTTAAAGTCAAGCTTCAGTTTAAGATTCACCCTGTAATAGAAACATGTGATGGAGCATTACTAACCTGACTCAGATGGTTGGTTTCACCAAGCCATCTAGGAAGCTCCATTGGAAGCCATTTGGAAAGGGCAGGCACTTTCAAAAATACTTGGCAGGTGATTGGATCAATCTGTCTATCGCCTTCTATCATGGGCCACTTCTGATTGGTTAACAATGGCTGGTACATGTGGAGCACAGCACTTCTGATTGGTGTGGATGACTGACACACAAGAAGAAACAAATGTAAAAAAAAATGTAAAAGAAAAAGTTTTTAAAAAAAATCGCAGGCTTTGCGAGTTGATAATCGCATCATTTCAAATCACGATTTATCGATTAATCGTTCAGCCCTACTGCTGTGTAGTCTGGTCATGTTTGGAAGAAAATGAATAATATGGGCCCACTTTAAAATAAATAAAACATATAGCGGCACCCTAAAAAGAGTTAACTGATTGAATTAACTGAAGATCTCAGCTGTCTTCCTCTTCTGTGTTGTTACTCCAATACGTAAAGGCTGCAGCACCTTTGACAACTTCTCTCCACATATCAAACATACCGGTAAGCCAGCATCGTTTGCTGTGAAAGCATATAACTCTGTCCACGCAGAATTAAACCCTCTGTGTTCCTCCCATACTTTTCTTTTCTTTGATTTATCCATAGTTCGCTCATCGAGCCGTTTTTTTTATGTGTCACAGTATCACCTCAAAATACAAGATACGGAACATTTTCAACCGTGCAACAAAATATAAATAGTCCTACAAATATTTTAATTTGATTTCCTTCTTATTTTTGTCTAAGCTCAAGGGAGCCAGAGCAGAGGGCTTAAAGAGCCGCATGCGGCTCGAGCCGACCCCTGTCCTAACTGGTGGAGCCTTAAAATTGACATTTAGCAACAAGTCACAGCCCAAAGCTCATGTCACATTTTAATCTGACATTAAATAGATTATACAGTTGTGTGACAGTGGTATGCGTGGCAACGGTGTCATGTCAGTGGCATGGTGCATAAAAGATCAGTATTCATAAATGAAAGAAACACTCTAAATCAGGGATGGGCAACTTGGATGGTGGTGGGGGCCACATAATTCATGTACTGGCCGCAGATTCACTTGGAACAACACACACACAAATTCCATGTATTGTATGTAATTATTAACAAATATACTAAGTCTGACATCTTCATTGACATTTTACAATCTTTCAGGAACATCCTCTAATAAGCTCACTAAACAAATATCAGTTCACAGAAATGTTATTTAATTTTACAAGTGGCATGTTTGTATTGAACAGGTATTTAACAGTGGAATAAGGTGGACAGGTGTCTGTCTCTGCATTCCCCTTATTCCACAATAAGGGGAATGTCAACACAGAGACCTCTGCTGTTCCTCAGCGCCACTCCCCCTCCCTCCCGCTGAAATTATGAATGTAAAGCGTATAGTAATCATACATGTAGATAACACGGCAGGGTCCGTGACAGTTTGTTTTCATCTGATTTCAAATAAACAAAGTATTGGTTTTTAGAATATTAAACTTGTTTCGCCAAATTCAGATGATAAATACAACTTTGAAGCTTGTAAAGGCATAATTACAAGCGGTAACTTAACGTCACAGCAGGCATAACAACAGCCGGTGTTTCTTGTGAGTTTCCCCGGGAAACAAACACAATACACACAAACGCGTCACAGATTATTTTGCGGTATTTGGCTGCCGAACGAAATCATGTACGCAGCTCGTGACGTAACTAGGAGTCTAGTGGACGGTATTTTTTTTTTTTTATTATTATTTTTTTTTTATGAATTACGTTGTTTATAAATTAATCTGAGGGCCGCAAAAAGAGGAGGTGCCTTTTGCCCATCCCTGCTCTAAATGGTAGAACACTTTAAAAATAAAAGTTGTGCTTGAGATAAGGGTGAGACGCAGCACGGCTCAATGTGACGCACTGCCTGACCCACATCTCACACGGGTGGTATCCCCTGTTAACCACAAGATAGAAGATACCAGTCATCAGGGCTAGTGATGGCAAAATGAAGCTTTGAATGAAGCATCGAACCACTTGGACAATTGTGTCGGAAATAGGTTCATTTCTCGAAGCTTCAGTTACAGCGACCTCTCCTGGCGAAGTGCAAGGCTGCAGTGGGTTTAACGTATCTTTGCCTTGAAAAATATTCGATGCACACACACACTAAGACTGAATATCATGTTCTATTTGCAATTAAAGATTGATAATTGTGTGTATTGGGTTATTGAGAAGAGACTAGAGAGTGCTGGACATTGTTTTGGGCGGAGAGGGCCTTTTATCAGTTATTAAAGTATTAAAGTTGAAAAGCAATGATTAAAAGTTCATCTGTTCCGAGCTTTGAACCAGCTGCGCGGAGGATATCGCAGCATTCGGGCCGTCGGCTCTATCCACTGCGCTATCTATTCCTTAAACAATTGAACTGTTTTTATATTACTATTTGTCTTTTTGTTCACAACTTCACATTTGGAAGTGTTTCCCGAGCCAGAACGACCTCTCTTTCTTCCTGGCTTGCTCTATAATGATCCAATTCAAATGCAATACCAACAACAACTCAACAGCAACAACGCAAACTACGACAACAACCCACACATTGCGCATTGTTTAGAGCGGTTATAAAGTGTTGAAGCGCTCAAATTCGAAACTGTTTCAACCTGTCACCTGTCAGAATAGAGACGAGACTTTCCTCATCAATGACCCCCCTTCCTCTCTTTCTATGCATCGTTGATGAAGTCTCATTAAAGATGCAGACTTTCCACTGGCAGGAACGCAGGGTGACCCAGACTCAAAGCTTTGCACACACACACACACACACACACACACACACTTACTTGCATGAATACACTGATCTGCTGAGGTCAGATCATCAGCTGATCCTGTTAAGTCTCTGAAAACACACACACTATGAGAAAAGTAAAGAAACTAAATGATGTGACTCCCAGCGACCTTGTTCTCTCTTTCAATTTCATCAATGGAAGTGGAGGGTTATCTGCTAATTGTGACAGTGTGTAATTTGTACATGTTGACATTGCGGCGCGTTTGTTTTGTTCTTTGTGTTTCCTGAGGCCTGTACGACGAAGCCGGTTCAACATACCCTGGATATGTTTTAGTTACCCGGTTTACCTAATCCAAAACAAACGCGCTCTCGCTAAGCGGTCCTACGACGCTGGTTATCAACTCGTTAACTCAAGCCAGCTTTGCCCTATCTAGTTATGTGCGCGTTCACATGAAAGGGGTGGTATTCGACCAATCACAAACATGGAGAAGCACACTGACAGCGCAGCGTCATACTTCCTGAATGAAAAGTGAACTATAATATTAGACAAATATGAAGACGTTAAACTTTAAACATCCATGACTTAAACACTTTATCCAGGATAAAAGCCACATAGTTGCTGCAAGGTGAATACAGCTGGTAAAAAAAAGTGGTTTTAAACATTAACAGGTTTATGATATCACTGCCCCGTCTAAGACACGAGTGGATCTGACTTTAATTACATTTGACTCGAGTGTTTCGTCAACTTAATGTGTTGCTTAAAATAATACTTCTGCATACAGTATGTGACACTGTGAGTGTTGTACGGCCAGATACGGCTCAAGAAGCTGACTCAGATAAGGGAATATATGATACATTATGATGTGATATGATGTGATATGAATGATAATGGGACACATCGACGTCTGCACTCACAGTGCCGCGGACTGTACGTAATGTTACTATGATCCGGTTACTTATGTTAACTTGTGGCAGATATTTAAGGAAGCTTTCTTAACGCTAATGTTATAATAGTCAGATTGCTCTGAAGATGGGAGGTGATATTCTATTCATTTTCACGTTCACACAGTCGGTGATTTTTGCCGGCCGTCTTTCCTGCAACGGCAGTTTTTCTGTATTTCCTTTATCCTGTAATATGACTTGATCGCTTTAAACTCCGCACACTGAGCTCTGATTGGTCAGCAGGCGGTGCTTTCACTGAGTTGATCTCTTATCCTGGAACCAAACCTGCTCCGGACCAGGTTAGCCGTTCAGCATAAGTTACCATGGAGATCTAGCCCGGTAAGAAGAGAACCAGCGTCGTAGGACCGGAAACCCAGAGTTTTCCCTGAAGTTAGCTCGCTAAGCCAAAATCCGGCTTCGTAGTACAGGCCTCTGGTCATATCTGACATAGTACAAACCTATCTTGTCCCCACAATAACAGCACCTTCTGTCCATCTCTGTCGTGCTTCAATCTCACACACACTGAATTTTCGAGTATCACTCATACATCTTAAGTGTGTATTACCCTCCCCTCTCTGCACACACTGTTCTCCTCCACAAACAGTGTGTGTGTGTGTGTGTGTGTGTGTGTGTGTGTGTGTGTGTGTGTGTGTGTGTGTGTGTGTGGTGTGTGTGTGTGTGTGTGTGTGTGGTGTGTGTGTGTGTGTGTGTGTGTGTGTGTGTGTGTGGTGTGTGTGTGTGTGTGTGTGTGTGTGTGTGTGTGTGTGTGTGTGTGTGTGTGGTGGTGTGTGTTGTGTGTGTGTGTGTGTGTGGTGTGTGTGTGGTGTGTGTGTGTGTGTGTGTGTGTGTGTGTGTGTGTGTGTGTGTGTGTGTTTCTAAGAGTTGGTTCCACATATATGGAGCATAAAAGCTGAATGATTAACACAAAGTAAACTCACACTGCCGGTGAAATGTTGTCCCTGGTGACGTAGCTCTCCTGTTCCTCTGTTGTTTTTCCCTTTTTTAAAAGCTAGCAAAAATATCTGCCAGTTTCCAGGGTAAATGAGAATAAAATGTTAAAGCCTACAAGATGTCTTGAATATCTCCACATTCACAGAAATCTTGATTTAAAAAAACATTCTTGGGTTGAATGTTCGTTAATGAAGCTTCAATGAAATGTAAAACAAGTTGGTACAGCAGATGTTATTTGTCAGAAGGTGTGGCACAACAGGATCTTTTTTTAAAGCTACTTAGGATTGTATTGAAGTGCAAAGAGGTGTGTTTAAGGGTTTAATTGGTTTTTGGTAAGAATTCAACACAGACGCTAGACTTGTCCTAATTTATGATGCAAAGATTGATCAGCGTATATCATCACCCCCGACACGCCTGTAATCATTGTTTCATGAGATCATGATAGCTCCAGTTGTGAAGCAAGAGCTTTCCAATCCTGAATCCTACACAAAAAAAACGCCACACCATAATGACATGTTTTTGCAGACTCATCACTATCTTGAAAATCCTTTGTTATGGAGATATAATCTGGCTTTTAGTCACGATAATGATGCAGCCGAAAGTTTCTTCAGTTCCCTTTGACTTCATGAGAGAATTGTTTTTATTTAGTATGTTGATCCTTCGGTGGTGGGAAGTGAAGCTTCTTAGTGTGTCTAAGAAATCCTTCACTGTGGGTCACATCTTAATTCCTCTTCCTGTTAACTCCAGTACGAAACAAACTGTTACTCTTCTCTATAACTCATCTTGAATCCCTTCTCTTGTTTCCAGATTGGCGCCTATGACCAACAGATATGGGAGAAATCAGTAGAGCAGCGAGAAATAAAGGTACGTTTGTTTTATCCTTGGTTTGCGCCCTGTTTCTGTTGTTTCATCTCATTTTCCTGTTTGTGTTTCTTTCAGCGCTCTTCTTATTTTAAAAGTCTTTTTTTCTTTTGGCTCCCCTTTGCCAAGTCATTGTTTTGTCCTCTCTGACTTTCCTCCATCTTTCTTCATTTGGTTCAGTTCTTGCTGTCTCTCACCATGCTGCCAGTTCTTTTCCAGTGTTTTCTTTTAACTCTTCCCTCTCTGCCCTCACGGCTGGGTGTCACCTGCCCACCTCTCCTCTCTTCATCTCCATCTCCACCCCCTCCTTCTTCCATCCGTCTTTTCCTCCTCCTCTCTACAGTTTATTTCTCTGGTGAGTATGCAGCGGGGAGGACGTCCCTCTTGTTGTCCCACAGTGCACGTCTGCTCACCCACGCTGTAGACTACTAGACTGTGATTGGTTGGTTTGATCGCTCATTTCAGTCGCCTATCAAAACCCCAGTGTGTTTTCATATCCCCACTCTGTGTTCACACTGTAGCAACACTGCTTTGTGACCGGCTGTTTCCTTAACGTACATCTGCAGCCAGACGGGGGCCTGTGGTGTGAACACACAGCTGGATTAGCTCAGAAACGTTAGTCTTCTTTCACTCCTAGCAGCAGTTTTCAGTCTAAGGTCTTCCGGACTTCTTGATGTCAGTTAATATCCGAGATTGAAGAAAGACCAAACAGTTTTCTCAGTTATCTAACTGTGTATGTGACCTGTCAGTGCTGACTGTTTATCCAGGACTAGACATAACGAGATCAGGTAGAGAGGTGTATTCCAGTGTCTAGTTCACATGTGCACATGCTTCATGTCCTTAGAAGGAAACCTGCATTCCCAAAAATAACACTACAACATAAGGCAACATATCATTGTTCTACCATCAAATTAGACAGTCAAACAATAATAACAGTGCTAAAAAAGAAAAGATGGCAAGTTATGTAGATGAACATCTAACTAAAGAGTGAAATGTAAAGATGAAGTCAACTTATGAAAACAAAATGGAAGTTATAAAGGTTAGTAGTACTAAGAATTGGAGACACGTTGAAAGAAAACCACCTCCTGTCTTTCATTTTTCTAAAGCACTTTGAAATGCCTTGTTTTGAAAGGTGCTATATAAATAAACTTGCCTCCTAAACGTGACTCATTTCATTAAATAGCTCATTGGTTCCAAACAGATCAAGCAGAACTCGTATAAATGACCTGACACTAACCTCACCCAAAATACAACTCCAGGAATGATCATTTGGATTTTTAGGACACTGGTGCGTTCTTGTTGCCCCCTGTTCTATTGCTTTGTGATATCACTTTGTAATGTTATCACAGTTCCATGACATATTAAAAAGTGTCTACGTATACATTAAATTAGCAACTGATGAGCCGTTTCTACTTTCTGTCCCATCTCTACTCTTACCTCCTCCCCCCCCCCCCTACTGTACCTCCTGTAAAGAGAGGTGAAACACAGCACTCTGTTTAATGAGCTCAAAGTCCAGACACACACACACACACAGCGCTGTGACCTTGCTTCTTGGTCAGTGCAGTGATTGGTTCCCAGAGTTAGCAGCTGAAACAGACAGTTTCTCTCTGCATGGATATACGATGTGTCCCCTCCTCAGCCCTATAGGGTGCTAACTGTACTGTTTACAGCCTCTTAAATATCTAGATCCACCAATTCTTCTCATAAATCTATGCAGCTGTCTATAAAAAGCACTGATTATAGCAGCTGATACGGCAGTGATGTCATCATTTAAGTCTTAATAATACTCTAGATTTATTTTTATAAAACAAAGTACAATGCTCATTTGCACAAGCATTATCAATATGTAATAACAGAACGGATAAAGACCAATAAGCAAAGAAAGAGAACTGAAATATGTTTTGTTATGGCTGTGCAATATCTTTGATCTCCATATACGTAGGGACACGTGCGTCATTTCATAAATCTATACAATTAATATCACAATTAAGCATGTTTTTATCGTAAATAAATCAAAATAGTCATAGTGTATGTGTTTATACTGTTGTGAAATAAATACTTGAGAAATAAAAAAACAAGTTTTTGTTTACATTTGATTTAAAACTCGCAATATGAGTTTAATGGTCATATAATGAAAATGTAGAATATGTATTTCCAGCTGTGCACCGACTATGTTTAAATGCATGCACACAAATGCAGAGTCATCAGATTAAGACAGCAGTAGGATTGAACTACACTGGGGTATTCAAGTGAGCAGAAATGGTGGGTGTAGGCATTCAGGAGTTAAACATAACGCTGAATGAATAAATAAACACAATCTTGCACATTGTACAAAACATTAACCACTGAAGCGACGTCTTGTAACTGGAGGAGGAGTTATAGAGAGACTGTGAATAGCACAGAGATAACAGCTGTGGCAGCAGAGTTGTGTGTGAAGGACTCCTGCTGCGGGAACTCCACCGCCAACAGGAACTTATTGATCGGCTTCTTTCAGCCCTGCATTGACACACACACACACACACACCTCTCCTTCCCTTCTCCTTTCTCACGTTTTCCCTGTCTGTCTCAAACACACATACTTGCACTCCGTATTAGCTCGTTGGTGTTGCCATCTGTAGATAAGGGCCCCCATCATGCCTCTGTATCAGACCATTTACTGATAACACAGAACCTGATTGACCTCTATGTAAATATTGTCCGATCAGATTTAACTGGACGGCTCTGTTATTTGAATGAATGTGAATCACTCATTTGAAATGTACAGTATACACAGGTAGTTTCTCTGTACACTGATAATGAAACCCTCCAGTAGCGCTGGGAATAGTTTGAACGTTTTCAATACCGGTAAAGATATGATTCCTGATTTTGTTGTGCTGATACAAAAAATAGAAATATTTTCGATATCACACTGTCTTCAATAGTAGAGCAGTACCAGTTGCCTGACCTCAGATATTGCTGCTTCCTCATAGAAACCACCACACCGTCAATACTGCACTTGAGTCAAATGTTTTCCCCTTTCACATGAAACTAAAGAAGCCAACACTTGTGAATGGTTGTTAATGTTAAAACTCTTCATAAGATCAGGCTAAAACATTTGACAGAGTAATGTAGTGTCAAAATGAATTACGATTAGTTTGGATGGGGCTGGGCAGTGTGTTTGTCTTCACATGTTGATAAGAAAACCTCATCAAAACTAAACTACTGTCAGGCTGCTCACCATAGAAACCAAGTCATTGTCGTACTCACACAAAAGCACACCATTTTAAAATGTTCAATTTCACGAGTGCTTTCCCGCTGTCACTCACAGAGGAAGGCTGTCCTGCACCACATTTGATGTAAATTAATCATTTAGAGCTAACAATAAAAGTTTCAGGAAAGTTTGTCAACATGGTTGAGAGAGCAGTCTCACACACCCAGATGCACAGATGATGCGTGTGTGTGCAGCATAAAAAGGAAATGACTAGTTGGCACAGGAAGTGAGCGTGCCACGGGGGTGTTAGAGCCTGGCTCATACAACGCACACAGCGCCATGTTGAAGCTGATGGAGAGAACCTGGCTGGAGGAGGCTGCTGCAGACCTCTGAGAAATGACGCATGTTTTCCCTTTATCCTCGTGAATTCTTCAATAAATGCAAAGCAGCAAAAGAGATGTTTACATTCAGACCCACTTAATGCAATAAAGTTCAGAACAAGCATTCCAGATCAGTAAAGTCTAGTGTTTGTGAGTAGATGCAGTGAAATGGAGAATAGAGCCAGTAGCTGTGTGAGCCTGAATGCACGGCGTGCCTCCTCAAACACTGACTGTGTGTGTGTTCATGAAGGCATTAAGTGCATGAGAAGCCTCCTGTAGATCCTGTGTGTGTCAATATGTGTTTATTAATAATCTGTTTATTATTGACTGTCTCTCTGTCTCCCCCTGCAGGGCTTGAGGAACAAGCCAAAGAAGACAGGACATGTCAAACCTGACCTTATAGACGTGGACTTGGTTAGAGGTGAGAACAAATTGTGTCTGTTTTCAATCAAATGTATCCTTTGTTGTTCAATTGTTGCACGGTTAGACTGAATAGATACTCAAGAAAGAAATGAAGAATGAGAGTAGATGAATAGAAGAAGGGAGATCTGCAGAAAAAACATACTGAAGGAGAAGGAGGCTTAGAAAGATAATGCTGAATGTTAAAATAAAGTCATTGTTCTCGTTGACCTAATGTCATTGTTCTGTTCCTCTGAAGGTTCGGCCTTTGCAAAGGCCAAGCCAGAGAGTCCGTGGGCGTCCCTGACCCGGAAGGGCCTGGTCCGAGTGGTCTGCTTCCCCTTCTTTTATCGATGGTGGATCCAGGTCACCTCCAGAACCATTTTCCTCTTACTGCTGGCTCTCTACCTGCTGCAAGGTGTGTGTGTGTGTGTGTGTGTGTGTGTGTGTGTGTGTGTGTGTGTGTGTGTGTGTGTGTGTGTGTGTGTGTGTGTGTGTGTGTTGTGTGTGTGTGTGTGTGTGTGTGTGTGTGTGTGTGTGTGTGTGTGTGTGTGTGTGTGTGTGTGTGTGTGTGTGTGTGTGTGTGTGTGTGTGTGTGTGTGTGTGTGTGTGTGTGTGTGTGTGTGTGTGTGTGTGTGTGTGTGTGTGTGTGTGTGTGTGTGTGTGTGTGTGTGTGTGTGTGTGTGTGTGTGTGTGTGTCCAGACTGTTGCAAAATTGCGTATCATTTGTTTTTTTAAAGGGACTATGACGTTCAAGACTTAAGAGGCCAGCTGCTGCATCGCCTTTTAACAATATTACTGATGAATTTAGTATGCATGCAGGAACCAGTCCTCAGATGAAGTCTTTAACCAAGGAGCTATTTCACAGGACGTTCAGCAGCTGATACTCTGCGTCTAATCTGCAGTTTTTCTTCAAATGTCTCTTTTTAATCCTCTCACTTCCCACACATGCAGCATAAAAACACACACACAACTTCTCTTTGATTTACTACCAGATTCAGCAAGCGTTCATGGCTGCGAGGGAGCAGAAATATCAAACGCACACAATCGCAAACAAAGAATTCTGTTAATTGGTCACCTGTTGTGGCTTACATGTTAGCAAACAGTTGCTTAATACCACACGGAGCAGACACAAAGCAACACGTGCATCCCACGTGACACCTGGTGAATGGGAGTCCCACAGTCACTCCAACTTTAGATCCTTTTCCACAAAGTCCCAGAATAATACGTGGATCCCTAGCATCTTGACCTCCTTTCCTGCAGGATTGTAGTCAAATGCACATTGCATGCCTGTGTGAGACTAATGGAAGTCCATATGATTGAAGCGGTGTGACTGAACCATGCAGTAAATGTGCAAACAGGAAAACCAAAGCTGTGAAGAGCTTCAGAGTGTTGGTGTCCTTTTAAATAATCTGTGTGTAATGTTGTAATGAAGGCCATTTGTCCTCCTCTCCTCTGCAGCGGCAGCAGCAGTCCTGTATGTGATCATCCCACAGCCTCATGGGATACCAACCACCGAAGTGTTTGGAGCCATCTGGCTCATGTTGCTGCTCGGCACCGTCCACTGTCAGATCGTCTCCACCAGGACGCCCAAACCTGCCTCCAGCAGCGGGGGGAAGAGACGCAGGTAGGCGGAGGAAAGAAAAGAAACAGGGAGACCTGTCCATGGAAAACAGAGCAGAACGTGACAAGTGACAGAGAGAGGGGAAGGAGGAAGGATAGATCCAGCAGAGAGAGTGGGAGAAGCTGTTGATGCTAGAAATAGATTAATTATACAGAAATGGAAAAAATATGAAAATATTAGAGGACACAACACCGAGAACATGGCACTAGAAGAGAACTGGGAACATGGCGAGAAAAGTGTGAGCTAGAGAAAGAGAGGAGGAAAGCTGTGGAAACAGAAGAATGAATAGGTCTGTTTGTCCTGCTCTGTGCTTTCTGATTCCTCTCTCACTGAATACAAGTGTCTTTATCATGGAGAGACATTCTGTCCACAGACTGTTTTCAGATTTCTGACTCAATTTAGTATTTAATTCTGTGTGTAATTCTAACAGTTATGTTCTTTTAAAGAATTAGGCATAAAGTAAGGCATGATTGTCTAAGAATCTCTCCATGATGAATCTAATGTCACTGGTTAGACAAATGGGATTCATGTGTGTGAAAGTAGAAAGTAGTTTGCTCCCCTTGATGTGAGTGTTTTTTGTTTTTAGAAGCGAAGTTTGTGGTTTGAAGCTTGTCAGTGTGCGGCTGCTGTTTCTGGTTCACGATGATTGAAGACAATTTTCAGACTCTTTGGGAAGAAAATTGGAACATGCCACAGTTTTGGAGAGGGAGTGAGGAAACAGTGTTTCACTGAATCAGCCTCTGGTCTTTATAAGAGGAGAGTCATGAAAGGGTACAAAGATATTTACACAAAGCTGATTCTAGTTCTCTTATATTTCTCTGTCTCTTTTCCTCTTTTTAGTCTTATTGATATTTCATCTCATAAAGAAGCAGAAGGCAGACCGCGGTACAATCCAATGATTCATACCCAGCAATTATTCGACTTTATTTATTAGCAGTGACAGATGAAGGCTTTTTTTTAGCATCCTGTTTATATTGCTTTCTGATTTGAAAATCAAAAGACAACGACCCAGCTCTTCCCCACTCTTTGTCCTTTAATCAAATCTTCAGGGGGCAATTCTGCAAAAATCTAACTTTTATGTTCAAATCCTGCAAAAGTTCGACATTGAACAAAAAGTTCTTCACAGAATTTGTTTTAAATGTGATTTCAATTTGAAGCTGGAATAGTTTTCCTTTTTTAGTGATTTCTTTTAAGCCAAAATATTGTCTCCAATGAAATGGAGAAACATGAGATGACTAAAACATTTCTTAATATTAAATTGCCTCTTATTTTGGAAAACTAATACATTTAACTAACAAGTTTATTTTTTTTACAAAAACATCCACTTTGGCAGAAACCAACCTAAAAGAGGGTTTTGGTAGAACCAGCCTTTAACTGTATCAGCCTGTGTCCAGCGGGCCTGGGGTTTAGTTCCAGCTCTTTGCTGTTTAATGACTGCTGGTTAAAGGACAGTGGGGGGAGGCAGCCTGGCCCCGCGGGACACCCTGCTGTAGCTCAAAGTCTTCTTAGTCTCCAGGAACCTCTAAGTCTCTCTACCTTCTATTCTTTCCAAACTGAAGGAAGTTGAGGAAGGCCTCTCAGATGGAGGTGCATAGGGAAGGCGACGGGTCTAGCACTACCGATAACACACAGGAGGGGGCGCCACACTCCCACTCAGCCAGCAGCACATACAGCCTGGGCACTCTCTTCCAAGATTTCTGGCATGATATCTGTAAAGCTGGGTGTGTATTTCGTTTCACAACTTCCTAAAATGAGATGATGTGCAAAGACAGGACCGGGGTTCAGTTCGCTAACCTTTTCTAGCATTAACCAATTTAAGGTGTAATATGTGTTAAGTCCAAATCTAGACTTTCATCAAATAATGACATTTTGTTCAAATCATCTTACTAAGAACTGAATCCCAGCCTGGACTCAGATCTAACCTGGGAGTCTTCAGCTGCAACATCTCCTCCTCTCCTCTCACATCTGTAGCTCTCTCTCTCAAAGGTTGACCGAACACATCTGATGTTGATCAGCAGCATTGGACCATTGGCTGTTCAACTTTAGGTTCCTGAAATACCTATCCACAGAAAGAATCTAGTACTACTGTGTTTAGTGAGGGACGGAGGGACTTTGCAGCTGATTTTGACGTGCATGACTGATGACCAAGCTGTGTTCAGGAGAAGCATGGCCCGTGTTGATTTCCTTGAGAAAGATCTAGGATACATGATCTAAAACCATAAGAATAAATCGTCTATCATTGGAAATGTATCTTAACTTTCTCAGACAGCAGCTTCCTCCCCATGCTTCTCCTCCACAGGCTTTCAGCAGACTGCAACACTGTGGAACGTTCCAGAGCACTACATCTGCCGCACTCTGTGCCCTTCCTCCTCTGCCTCTTCCTCTCCCTCAGTTCATTACGCTCCACTGGTTGTCCTTTTTAACTCTAATTTAGAAATCTTATTTATTGAGAGGTTATTTTTCACATGTATCCTACTTCATGTTGCATAAGACTCATTCATAAATTCAATAAACTAAAGGGCACAGAGTATATCAAAATATTTTTTTAAAAGCCAGAAATAAAACATCTCCATTCAGTAAAACATATTTGTAAAAGTGTTCACGCTTAAGACACTTAACCCATTCATTTATGAACGTATTATTCGACTGAATGGTTCTACAGGAGGTGTATTGTGTGAATGTTCCACAGTGTTGTGTTTGATGCATGCTGTCAGTGATTCCTGTCTGAACCGGTTAGTCTCTCAGCTGGGTTTATCTAAACCTCTGTCTGTATCCATCTGTCCATCTACACGTCTCTTTTCTATCAATCTTTTCTTTCCTGCTTTTCTTCCACCCTTCCCCTTTCACTTACTCCTTCAGATCTAAAAAGTCCAAGCTGTCCATCGACAAGTCCACAGAGACGGACAACGGCTACGTGTCGCTGGACGGCCGGGTGACCAATCGCAGCAGCGAGGAGGGGCTTCAGCTCCACGAGCAGCGATGCGATTCGCTGAACAAGACTGACGAGGCCTGCTGGACCTCTGTGGTCCCGCCTGTGCACACTCAGCCCCCCCTTAGCACGGGGCTGATACTGGCCAGCAGCAACAAGGTGACCCAGAGACACAAGCACTGCTACAACTCTCTCAGGATTTGCTGACATTTTCCAAAAAGAAGAAAGGTCCAAGGCACTCTTCCTCGTGCCTTTGGCCTTTTGTCTTTTTCTGACCTTACCAAAGAGCATCTTTATGACACTTGTTTGAACTTCCGAGCACTCCAGACCTTTTCTTTTTTTGTCTAATGTGTGTTCTGTACTTAGGAGCCAGCTTCAGACGAGGCGTCCAGTGAGGAGGACCCTGAGGCGTCCTACAGAGCTCTCCGAAGGGGGGTGGAAAGAATGAACAGCGACTGTACGCTCAGAAACCGCAAGAATACACACCACTACAAAAAACACTACGCTGTGGAGGTAAAGCAGTCAACCAGCTACAACAAACACTAGATGTTGTTTTCAACTTTTCACAAAACAACAAACCCTCCCTCTGTTTGACAGGACGTCCCCAAGTCTGGCACCAGCTGCAGTTCCAGATGTTCCAGTCTTAGGACTCAGGACTCGGAGAGCACTCGACACGAGTCAGAGACAGAGGACCTGATGTGGGAGGACTTCCTGCACTGTGCCGAGTGCAGGTCCTCCTGCACCTCAGAGACAGGTCAGAGGAGCTGGACCACATACACACAGCTCGTAGTTTGATACCTGCTCAAATCATTTCAATATGTTTCTGTTGTTCCTGAAACTAATGCTCTCACTCTGTGACTTCACAGAGGGAGAAGGGGGAGGGACGCCTGTCTGCCCCCCGGCTAAAAAGGAATACA
This sequence comes from Dissostichus eleginoides, assembly GCA_031216635.1. Lineage (NCBI taxonomy): Eukaryota > Metazoa > Chordata > Actinopteri > Perciformes > Nototheniidae > Dissostichus > Dissostichus eleginoides. The sequence goes on along the minus strand of CM062283.1, from coordinate 21,174,084 downwards.
GAGACGACCCTTTCCATCAGGTGTGTAAACCCTCCTACATGTGGCCTGGATGGTCAACATTGAATGTTTAGAAACGTTTTGATGATTAGCAAATATTAATAAGTATCCAAATGACTTTATTAATTTGTTAGATCTGACCTGATTGACACTAAATTAGTCATTTAAGCTGTTGGAACATATATTTAAGTTTTGATTTTCAACCAAATGTAGCCCTGTTTCAACCCAGACATCTTCTGACCTTCAAATAACTGAGACATCTCGTTGCTTTCTAGTCTTAAAAAAAAGTACTATCTTATCTTCTAAAAGAACATATCATTGATGTTTCCTTTTGTGTATTCTTCCCCTCAGGGTCACTCCCCCTGGCTGCACAGCTCTCACCCCGGTCTGGAGAGAGTGAGCGCCATAGTGTGGGAGGGGAACGACTGTAAGAAGGCTGACATGTCTGTCCTGGAGATCAGCGGCATGATCATGAACAAAGTGAGTTGTTCTTCCTTAATAATATGAATACATAAATACAGAGCGGTTATAGAAGGTACTCACTTCTGTTGTTCTCCTTCACAGGTGAATCTCTTCACTCCTGGTATTGGTTACCAGGTCTTTGGGAACCTGGTGTCAGTGACGCTCGGCCTCACACCTTTTGCATACAGGTATCATATCATAAACCCTCTCAATAACTGTAGTTTGCCATTTTCCACTTTATTAACAGGAAGTGTCGATACACATGCATCTTAACTCACGTCAGTCTCTGTGGCTCTGCAGGCTGGCTCAGTACCGGGACCTGGATCAGCTGACGTCTCTCTCAGCCAATGAGCTGCTGTCTGTGGCTCTGGGGGGCGGAACTGGATCAGATGCCTTGGTGATCACCATGGTAACACTCAGCTTCCTGGTGCGCGTCTGCCTTATATGGCTCTTCTTCTTCCTGCTCAGCGTGGCAGAGAGGACTTACAAACAGGTGAGACAGGAATGGATTTGAATGTACCTAACAGTCTGAACTCTCCTAGCAGGTCTGATATTGTTATGAATTTTGTTATGCTCGGTTCAGAGGTTACTGTTTGCCAAGCTGTTTGGTCACCTGACTTCAGCCCGCAGAGCCAGGAAGTCTGAAGTCCCTCACTTTAGGCTGAAGAAAGTCCAGAACATCAAGATGTGGCTGTCGCTGCGCTCCTACCTCAAGGTACGTCTCTCATGATGCTCACATCCTTTTCAAATGCACTGTGCTGGTATTCCTGAGTGACACAATCACAATGGGCTTTGTTTACCTGGATACAAATTGCATCCATGCTTTTTAATTTCTGTTCACATTTGGAAGTTGGGTACATTCACAGCTATTTGGAAGCTGTATTCCCAATAACTGTTGGATGTGTTGCAGAGGCGGGGTCCTCAGCGCTCGGTGGATGTGATCGTGTCGTCGGCCTTCCTGCTCACTCTGTCTGTCGTCTTCATCTGCTGCGCACAGGTAACTCCTCCAGAGGGCAGCACATGGGACTGGGTGGTTCACGAGTGCATTGCGGTCTTCCGGAATGTACACATAGTGGCTCTGGATAAATCAGAAAGCATTGACTCTGAGGTCTGGAGTGAAGCCCACCTCTCCTCAGACTGAACAGTACTTCCTCTCTCCCCCCCCCCCCCAGCTGCTGCACGTCCACGAGACATTCCTGGAGTGTCACTATAACTGGGAGCTGGTGATCTGGTGCTCCAGCCTGTCTCTGTTCCTGCTCAGGTTCGTCACGCTGGGCTCTGAGACCAGCAAGAAGTACAGCAACACCTCCATCCTGCTCACTGAACAGGTACACAGAGATACAGGCATCCCCCCCCCAGCAGACTCCTCTCCACACACTGACACCCACTCTGTGTTTCTACAGATCAACCTGTATCTGAAAATGGAGAAGAAGCCAAACAAGAAGGAGGAGCTGACACTGGTGAACAACGTGTTGAAACTGGCCACCAAACTGCTCAAGGTGCCTCCACAACTCCTTTATAACTCACTCTGAATGAAGTGTTGAATATGTCTCATCCTAACTGTCTCTCTCTCTCTCTCTCTCTCTCTCTCTCTCTCTCTCTCTCTCCGTCTCTCTCTCTGTCTCTCTCTCTCTCTCTCTGTCTCTGTCTCTCTCTGTTTCTCTCTCTCTCTCCCTCTCTCCCTCTCTCCCTCTCTCTCTGTCTCTTTCTCTCTCTCTCTCTGTCTCTGTCTCTCTCTTTCTCTCTCTCTCTCTCTCTCTCTCTCTCTCTCTCTCTCTCTCTCTCTCTCTCTGTTTCTCTCTCTCTCTCTCTCTCTCTCTCTCTCTCTCTCTCTGTTTCTCTCTCTCTCCCCCTCCCTCTCTCTCCCCCCAGGAGCTGGACGCTCCCTTCAGGCTGTACGGTCTGACCATGAACCCTCTGCTCTACAACATCACCCAGGTGGTCATCCTGTCAGCCGTGTCAGGGGTCATCTCCGACCTGCTGGGGTTCAACCTGAAGGTGAGCAGCTGTTTGAGAGGTCAGAGGTCAACCTCAGTCAAGTCAGACAGTGGAACTGGAAGCTTTGAGATGTAACCACTCCTGCTCGGGAACGCCTCAAAAAGCAAATGAGTAAAGAAGAGCTCTGCTCCATCCACCTCTGTCTCTGACTGACTGAAGACCTCTGGGACTGGAGTTTAGGGGGTCAAAGCTCAAGATCATTTTTGCTATTTAGCACCATTTCACAAAGTCTTGTATGACATTTTGGCAGCTCTCCTAACCTCTGCTTCTTGTTCCAGCTGTGGAAGATTAAATCGTGACAGTGAGCAGAGGGGGCGGGGCTTGGCTCGCTGACTGACTCTCTGATTCGTCGACTGACTGAAAGACCGGGGTCTCCACAGACCGATCCTCTCACCTCCAACGGTCCCACTTTGTGCAATTGGAAAAGCTATTTATTTACCCACTCAGTGTTTTGACTTTGATTTGAACTGTAGTTTGTTTATGATGCTATATTTGACCTGTCTACAACAAGTGTTAGTATTATTCAGCATGAGTCATGTTTCTAACGTGACGGATCAGTTCTCATTTGAAACCGTTTCATTTCAGCTCCGTCTCAGACGTGAAGGCGGAGAGCTGTGGATGGAATGTGATGTTATTATTATGTTTGTGTTTTATTTGCTTTAACTGAGAGTTATTATTTATATATAAGTAAATACTTCAAAACAAAATTCAAACCGTTGCGACCCTAAAGTCTGTTAAACATCTTTGTCCAGTGGTTTCTTTATAAAAGAAAGACATTGAATCAGAATGACCCTCTGGTTAAATGCAACCTAATGGTTATATTCAAAAACATTTATTTAAACCTTCTTTAAACCACAGAGTATATCCTCATAAAGTACAGTTACAGTTATTATCTGAGCTGTGGCTGCTTTGGTTCTGTTCCTGCCATTTGAGAAATGAACCTCTGTTCATACCACTCCCAAATGAAAGAAAAGTTACATTTTATATATGTTATGCAGGTACAGTTATTTGTTTGCTGACTTACCAGAGATGCTTTTGTTTGGCATTCCTCAGCACAGCAGAGAAACAATCCAAAATAAGACGTTTCACTTCCCGACCCGTATGGGTGGGGTTGACAGTATTTCTACACATACAGGTGTTTTGTAGGTGGTCACATGTCATTATCGGGTATAAATGACCTCTTTTAGGAGCGTGTGATGACAGTGTGCTGTGCAGACGCCAGACTCTGCACAGCACACTGCTTCCTGGTGTAGTAAACGTACAGTAAGATGACTCCCTTCTGTTTCTGGGGAGCTGCACACAGACTCTCTCTGTGGTGAGCGCAGGCGTTTAAGAGCTACTGTAAGTCTCTAAATGCTCTTTACGGATACAAAGGAGATATTGCTGTCCCACAATTCCTTGCAGCACATTGAACATGAGTCACATGTCTATAACTTCCTCTGATAATCATAAATCCTAGAGTAAATCTGTTTTCTTTTTCTTAGTCCTTATACTTTCTCCTTTACATCTTTCTTTGACCCTCATTGTATTTCCCATCAAGATCCAGAGAAGTGAAAAAGTTATAAAAGATCATTTTTGTACTATTTGAGTGCAGTATATCTCAAATCAATCCTTATTTATCGTCCACTCTTTCTCTTTGACGCAAATTAAAAAAGGTTTATAAGTGCCCGAAATATAAATGTATATTCCGAACAGCATTAAGAGTTGAGCTCCTGAACATCCGTTGTCTCAGTGTCACTCTTTGATGACATCAGACTCCCATCAGGTGACCCGGTAGATTAATTTGCATGACTGTGATCTTTAGTGAAGCCTCTGTCTGTCACATGTTTAGAAACACTGCAGTCAGGACGTGATAAAGATATGCACTTTAATAACAGATTTAAAATGGAAGAATAGAAGTTACATCTTGTTTCAATGTCAGGAGATTTCTATGTGTACCTCACCTGCTGACAGAGTACCTGCTCAGAAAACTCTGGAATAAACTCCACAAGGTACATGAAGAGATGAAACCACAGAAACATCTGGACTGTGACTCCGTTTGCCTCGTGTTAGCTCTGACTGAAACTAACTTTATTCATAAAAATAAAGTAATGGTCTTCAGTGTGTGTGAGGGGGGGGGGCGACCAAAGTGCTTACTTTAATGTTTGTTTTTGTCTGCTGGAAAAAAAGAATGTATTTGCAGCATTATGCTTTAAGATATATTTGTTTCCCTTTGGAAATACTTTAAATGTGTGCTTTTTGTTCGTTCATTTGTAAAGGTTGTTTCTCACGTTTGCTAGAAAGAGCGCGTTTTACTGTTTTTAAGGAACAAATACGTTTGAAATGTACGTATGAAAATGAATCTAGGTAAAGGACTCTGTTTTCATTTAGTTTTTAAAGAGTCTGAATATTTTTTGTGATCTGGTCTGTCCACAAGGTCTTTTTTTAATAAAAATTTAAATAAATGGATGTTGATTCGGTGAGTATTTTGTTTTTGCACATTTCATTTACATACTTAACTATTTAATGGTCCCATGTCATGCTTTTCCGGTTATTACCCGTCCCCTCGTGTTATGTAGCTTTTTCTGCATGTAAACGGTCTGCAAAGTCACAAACCCTCAAAGTACACCCTGTAGGGAGTAAAACTCTAACACAGAAAAGACCTGTCTATGCTGCCCCAGAACGCCTCGTTGGAGATTTCTCTTTTTTCCATTGTTTACTTCCAGGGCATACTGACGTAACGAAGTCCAAATGGACCAATTGGTCCAATTTCCGACTGAGCTAGCCGGACTAGCAACAATACTGAAATAGGCCAACATTTTGAATTTCAGATGGAAGGGCCGATTGCATTCCGATTGCAAAAAAAGGGCTACAGAGTTTGATTGAAGGACAATCCAAAATACCCTTCTCTAGGCTTTCTCATTTTGCCCTAGTTCTGCCGTGTACAAATTGACCCAATGAACCCAACCTGGAGGTGAAAGGTTCTAGGTTTTGAAACAACTGGTCTGAATGATCTAAGATTAATATACCCTAAAATGCTACCGCCCAACGGGGGGCTAAAGCCCAGGTAAAACACTCTGTCAGGAGTGGGATTTGAACCCACGCCTCCATGTGGAGACCAGAAGTCCCTTTGCTCAGGAAGGAGCCAGTCCTTGAGTCTGGCGCCTTAGACCGCTCGGCCATCCTGACATAAAAATCTGCATTATTCAGTCTCAACTTTACAAATGACTTGTAAACAGACATTTAAGGCATTGCAGGAGAAGAGGATGCTGCCCAAAACAAGAACAAGGTCTATCACACCTGCAAAAACATGTTGGTTGAGAACAGAGCTTATTCAGCCAAATACATATAGCACACCTTACAGCAATTCTGTTTCCTAAGTTCTCATGATTTTGTTCAGTCTGTGTGCTACTAGTACATGTTCAAGGATATCTTGTTTTACAAAGAAACAAAATAATTAGAACCTATAGTGTTTAACGCAGAGATGTAACCTGCTAGTTTTTAAATCACTAAATGGCTTAGGACCGAGGTATAAAAAAGATCTTCTGCAAACTATGAACCGTCCAGGAGTCTCAGGTCTTCTGGGTCGGGTCTGCTCTCTGTTCCAAGAATAAGAACTAAACATGGAAAAGCAGCTTTTAGCTATTATGCCCCGACAATTTGGAACAAACTGCCCGAATCGTGCACGTCCGCTGAAACACTTCCTATTTTCAAATCCAGACTAAAAACGTATCTATTTGCCGCTGCTTTTAATTGAGCTGTTCATACTCACACTGCAGTATGCCTTTCATTCATGTATTTTGTACCTGTTGTGTTTATTTATTTCATTATCTTTGCTTTTTTATGCCTGTTTTTAAATGCCATTTAATAATGTGTTTATGCTGTATCTATTCTTAAATGTCTTTTGTTTTTATTTTGTAAAGCACTTTGAATTGTCGCGTGCTGAAAGGTGCTATATAAATAAAATATATATATATAAAATGCCTTGCCTTGCCGTGCCGTGGGATTTGAACCCACGCCTCCATGTGGAGACCAGAAGTCCCTTATTACTCAGGAAGGAGTCAACCTTGATTCTGGCGCCTTAGACCACTCGGCCATCCTGACATAAAACCAATGTCCCTGCCTAAAGTTTACCATGTCTTTTTAAAAACTAAACTAAAAGTGTACAGACTCATTGGTGACTTAGATAATCAACACCCATTGAGCAAGTCGTCATAGATCTTCATTGTAAGGGTTTTTCATTATAAGGGTTTTCTGACTTTTATTGCTGTACAGAAATAAAAGGTTTACTGGTTAACCTATGGGAACTTTGAAATACAACACCCACTGAGCTATTTATCAAAGTTTAGAGATTCAGATGGAAGGGCGGATTGCATTCCGCTTGCAAACAAAGGGGTACAGAGTTTGATTGAAGGGCAATCCGAAAAACCCTTCTCTAGGCTTTCTCGTTTTGCCCTAGTTTTGGGGTGTTCACATTTACTCAATGAACCAAACCTGGAGGTGAAAGGTTCAAGGTTTCGAAACAACTGGTCTGAATGATCTAGGACTAAGACACCCTAAAACACTACAGCCCAACGTGGGGCTCGAACCCACGACCCTGAGATTAAGAGTCTCATGCTCTACCGACTGAGCTAGCCGGGCTAGCAACAATACTGAAATAGGCCAACATTTTGAATTTCAGATGGAAGGGCCGATTGCATTCCGATTGCAAAAAAAGGGCTACAGAGTTTGATTGAAGGACAATCCAAAATACCCTTCTCTAGGCTTTCTCATTTTGCCCTAGTTCTGCCGTGTACAAATTGACCCAATGAACCCAACCTGGAGGTGAAAGGTTCTAGGTTTTGAAACAACTGGTCTGAATGATCTAAGATTAATACCCTAAAATGCTACCGCCCAACGGGGGGCTAAAGCCCAGGTAAAACACTCTGTCAGGAGTGGGATTTGAACCCACGCCTCCATGTGGAGACCAGAAGTCCCTTTGCTCAGGAAGGAGCCAGTCCTTGAGTCTGGCGCCTTAGACCGCTCGGCCATCCTGACATAAAAATCTGCATTATTCAGTCTCAACTTTACAAATGACTTGTAAACAGACATTTAAGGCATTGCAGGAGAAGAGGATGCTGCCCAAAACAAGAACAAGGTCTATCACACCTGCAAAAACATGTTGGTTGAGAACAGAGCTTATTCAGCCAAATACATATAGCACACCTTACAGCAATTCTGTTTCCTAAGTTCTCATGATTTTGTTCAGTCTGTGTGCTACTAGTACATGTTCAAGGATATCTTGTTTTACAAAGAAACAAAATAATTAGAACCTATAGTGTTTAACGCAGAGATGTAACCTGCAGGTAAAAATCACTGTCAGAAGTGGAATTTGAACTCACGCCTCCATGTGGAGACCAGAAGTCCCTTTTTACTCAGGAAGGAGTCAACCTTGATTCTGGCGCCTTAGACCACTCGGCCATCCTGACATAAAACCAATGTCCCTGCCTAAAGTTTACCATGTCTTTTTAAAAACTAAACTAAAAGTGTACAGACTCATTGGTGACTTAGATAATCAACACCCATTGAGCAAGTCGTCATAGATCTTCATTGTAAGGGTTTTTCATTATAAGGGTTTTCTGACTTTTATTGCTGTACAGAAATAAAAGGTTTACTGGTTAACCTATGGGAACTTTGAAATACAACACCCACTGAGCTATTTATCAAAGTTTAGAATTTCAGATGGAAGGGCGGATTGCATTCCGCTTGCAAACAAAGGGGTACAGAGTTTGATTGAAGGGCAATCCGAAAAACCCTTCTCTAGGCTTTCTCGTTTTGCCCTAGTTTTGGGGTGTTCACATTTACTCAATGAACCAAACCTGGAGGTGAAAGGTTCAAGGTTTCGAAACAACTGGTCTGAATGATCTAGGACTAAGACACCCTAAAACACTACAGCCCAACGGGGGGCTAAAACCCAGGTACCTCTGTGAGGAGTGGGATTTGAACCCAGAAGTACCTTTGCTCAGGAATGAGCCAGTCCTTGAGTCTGGCGCCTTTTTAAAAAAATCTTTTGTTATCAAAAATAGACATTTAACAGTTTGAATGATCTAGGGTTAGTGGCAACACATAATCACATCTTGTGCCCTCTGGGGTCATTTTTGACCCCGTCTAGCTTGACTGTTATTTAAAGCATAAAGTATAACATGTCAATCAATTTTGTGTTACACCTTTAGTTTTGCTTCAGTCCAACCCATTACCACACATGTTTCCCTTTGTTTTGGAATTTAGGGCCATAAGACCTTATTTATAGGAAATGTTACCGTTTTCTGAGTTAAAAAATAAATGAAACTATTTGATAATTTGAACATATCGTATTTTGACTATTTCTCTTATCACAGACTGGTATATGTCAAAGTTTTGTAAGGATAACCTTTTTGAATAATTTATATTTTTTAAATGGCAACACATAATCACACCTTATGCCCTCATGGGGCCATTTTTGACTTTTCTGTGTTATTCATTTAATTGACAACCATTTCTTTATTCCATTTGGAATTTAATGGAAAATTAGAGCTAATTTACATGAACTCTTACCTTGTTTTTTAACCTGTTAAGCCCCGCGGGGGCTATCGGGCTTAACAGGGCTTGGGTCTCAGGGCTTCTTAACAGGTTAACAACCTATTAATGTGTCATACACACTTAACGGGAAGAAACTCAGCAAACTGACGATATGAACCATTTTTACAGAAACAAAACACAAGTCTAACGCCGAGCCTCTGAACTAGCACTAAGCAAAAGATTGCTAACACACTTAGAACATAACTCACGGTAGAAATATGTTATACTTCATCGGATCTGCACAAACAAAATATCATATGAAAGCTGAGATTCCACAGATTCCAATGGTATAAGTATCATCACTGAGCGACCAAAACTCGCGGCAGCGAAGGAGAAACCAGACAACACACAACGTAGCTTTACGGGGCCAAAACGGAAAATACGTCTTACCTTTGCTGTTTTCTGATCAAAAGTTTGTTCAATGGCATTAAAACGCATAAAACGCTGCTGAAGGTTAATCCAATGTCTCTGTGTCACTTTGAGATGATTACTGATAATCCATCATCATATTTATGGCAATAAGCCTAGTTTTCAGTTTTCAGAGCGTAACATAGCTTTCGTTTGGGCAAGCTGCATGCGCATCATCTCACTCCTCAATTGTAACCAGCCATATAGGTCGATTGTTCAGCAGCTTATTACGACCCATAGTCACGTTTGAAAGTGTAACACCTCTAGTGGTCGTGTAAGAAACAACATGCTCCCGTTGATTGCAATCGCTCCGGAGATTCTTTTATTCACAAATAACCCTCTCTGGAAAATCCTAAATTGTGCAATAGTTTGGCCATTAAAATGCTTTTTGATTAGGTTTCTAGCGAGAAGTGTATATTGTACTTTTAGAATCTACGTCCAGTGGATGTGTAGGATCTATAGTTTGATAGATATTACGAAGATGATTTGAGGTCTCGCCAGGAGAACGTGTATATGCGGCAGCTTCCATGTAAAGTTAGCGTGGGTGAAAACAGTATTTCCGGTCTCGAAGTTTTCATAATAAAACCGGAAGTATTCCCCTCATGTCAAATGATTACACAGTGATATCTGCATTACTCATCCACTAAAAAACATCAGTTTATCTTTGTTAATTACACAATATTGTTTGGTTTAAATTGTGTACAATGCTTTTGTGTTTTTAACCTTCGATTCGGAGAAACAAATAGTTTTTTCGGAGTTTAGACACTACAGAGTTTCCGAAGACACTACACTACCCAGAATCCCCAGCTATCGTTTGGGACTACAACATCCGCTCTGCTTTACAAACCCCGTGATTAGTCCTCAAGCTCTGTGATTGGATGTTGGAGTGGCAGTGCGACAAGGTTACGCCGAGCGTCAAACAGCTCTTTGAAATGGAATGGAACCACGGCAGACTATCCAAAACTGGACTCGACGGGTCCCCAGCCCCCCCCCCCCAGAACTACACATGCTGGCTATTGTGTTTCGCAACATGTTCTATGGCACGTCTCTACTGGGAATTGTAGTTTTAAAAGACGTTTTCGTATTTCCCATAATTAGAAGTTGCCAGTATTAAACTGTGTACACCCCTGGAGGTTTAGGGGATACGAAACACATTGGTGTTATCAAATTTAAAACATATAATTAATAAATGGGTGAAAATTGCTTGTGTCCATAATGGGCAGCATTAATATACCCACATGACAGCTAAGGTCAGAAGAGCTTTATTTAACAGCTGGTCTTATGTCTGTGACCCCTCCTGTTGTTAATTGATAAGCCTGAAACATGCACTTGTCAAGGTTCAGAGGCACATTTTGCAAATATGGCAGTAGCCATCGATCATCTTAAGATAAGATAAGATAAGATATACTTTATTGATCCCAAGTTGGGAAATGTTTTTGTTACAGCAGCATGTACTACTTTGTTCTACTCCACTACAATTCAGAGGTTAACCTGGTATTTTTACTCCACTACATTTATTTTAGTTACTTTGCAGATTCTGATTAATGATGTGAAATATAAACAACCCTTAAATCAGACTTTAGTTACACCTGAGTCAAATTCAGGGAAGGTGATTGTCAAGTGCCAAAATAAACTATGCAATATATTAGACGTTAAGTACTTTGTCAAACTTAATATTTATCTGTTAATACCCCCAAAGTTTTTTTCTTATTCAAAAGAAGACCTTAACTTAAAGTATTCTTTAATGTTTAAATAAAGCCTTATTAGTTTGTCTGTTTTGCACATCCTCCTATTAATATCTTTGGACGTCCTCACTAGCTGTTTTATTGTAGAGATCACTACAGTATCTTCTTGATATTTTCTATTCTATATTTCTATCATTGACCTTCTACTTTCCCCCTATTTTGTATGTACTCTTAATATTTAAATGTTTTCATCAAATATAACATTCAACAACAAAATTCAATAACGTGCTTTAACCACTAGGCGGTGCGGGTTAAAAAACCAGTGGTCTAGTTAATAAAACATAATAATATCAAACATAATATTACTATTAACTTTATTGTGAAATTAAAACAGAACGGTAAAGAAAAATACAGTTTCAGTCTCTCGATTTGAAGCTTATGCATTGTACCATGAACCTGTATAGACCTGTAACAGTCAACTGCATGAGGAGTTGGAAAGGTAGTTTCTGAAGATGTTACAAATAACACACAGCATACAATGCCATAATAACTTTGTATTATTAGTGTAGGACACTTATGTATGTATAACATCTGAAGATGTGTAGTTTTATTCATGTTTTCACATAATTGTACAGGATATTGCTATAATATTTCACATATTGTAGTTCTATAGAACTACAATATGTGAAATATTATAGCTGATAATGATTATATATATATATATAATGTAATATATCAGATATTAATGTGTATACACATTAATATCTGATATATTACATTATCATATATAATATATATGATATATATTTGTAAAAAATGTGTAAAACATCACAGACAGAAAGGTATATCCGTCATTTAATGGTAAGCTATTGAAATTCTGATTCCATGGATGTGTCTCCCATCACCCAAAACCCCTGACTATTCTTTCAACTCAGTATTTACATTCTTATTCAAAGAAAATCAGTAATATCTTTAAAAACTACAAGTCCCTTTATCAGCTGTGCACCGTTATGGTGTAAATATAGCCTATCTACCAATTGGATCAAATAAAAAGTCAGCCGAATTATGTGATACTGCAAGGAGATGTATTGTGTGAAGAGAAATTGAAGATGTTGTTTAATTGCTGATATATTTATGATCCACGTCACGTATTCAGTTTCGGCGGCATTTCTTCCAGTTTGTCCAAAGGTCTTCTAATCAGGGCTCTATAAATAAAGAACTACGGCAGATGTGTAATATTTAATGCAGCCGAACCGTGTATTACAATGCCGTTATGTGATGACTTCCAAAGAGAAAAGCAAGCACACTCGGAATAAAGTATTATTATTACTTTTTTTTAAATGTTTTCCGATTTCATATCGCATAAACACCATATCCCAACGTGCATTGCGGCTAAAACATCCAATCACCAAGCTTGAACGGTAGGTGAGGATTATGGGTAGTTCGATGTTTTAAGCCTATCAAAACCTCTGAAAAAAGAAATGTGTCTCTCAGAATCGAAAGGGAAAAACCTATTGGAAAAACACAAAAGCAGTGTACACAATTTAAACCAATTAATGTCGTGTAATTAACAAGGATAAACTGATGTTTTTAGTGGATGGGTACTGCAGATATAGCTTTAAATCATTTGACATTGGTTTTATTATGAAAACTTCGAGACCGGAAATACTGTTTTCACCCCGTGAGGGTTGACGCTAACTTTACATGGAAGCTGCCGCATATACACGTTCTCCTGGCGAGACCTCAAATCATCTTGGTAATATCTATCAAACTATAGATCCTACACATCCACTGGACGTGGATTCTAAAAGTACAATATACACTTCTCGCTAGAAATCTAATCAAAAAGCATTTAATGGCCAAACTATCCTACAATTTAGGATTTTCCAGAGAGGGTTATTTGTGAATAACGACCCTCGTACGTTTGCATCAACGGGAGCACTAGAGGTCGAAAACTTTAAAACGTGATTATAGGTCGTAATAAGCGCTTGAACAATCAACCTATTTGGTCGTAATAAGGGCTTGAACAATCGACCTATTTGGTCGTATGAGTTGGAGGACTTGTTGTGTAGATGTTAAAGAGAAGAGGCCCCAAGATGGAGCCTTGAGGTACCCCACATGTCATATTTGTCAACTCAGATGTGTATTTACCAAAAGAAACAAAGTTTTTTCTGTACTTTAAGTAGGATTCAGACCAGTTTAGAACTGTTGCCGACCCAGCCAGTTTTCCAGTCGGTTTAGTAATATGTTGTGGTCAACAGTGTCAAACGCAGCACTGAGATCTAATAATACTAACACTGAAGTTCTGCCACTGTCTGTGTTTAACTGGATGTCATTGAAGACCTTAACAAGAGCAGTCTCAGTGCTGTGGTTTGGACGAAAGCCTGACTGGAACACATCGAAACAGTTATTTAAATTCGAGAAATTACTCGACTATTGAAAAACAACTTTTTCAATGATTTTACCTAGAAATGGGAGATTTGATATGGGCCTGTAATTGTTCATTACTGAAGCATCTAGATTGTTCATTTTTTAAGAGCGGTTTAATGACTGCAGTTTTCAGGGCCTGTGGAAAAACACCTGGGTGAAGAGACTTGTTTACTATAGGAAGTAGATCTGAGGCCATGCAATGATCTCAGATCTTCTATAAAAATGTGCTTGATTTTGTCAGCATACCTTACTAGCAGAGTTGGGTGTTACTGTAATAATATTACTTTTGTCGGTAACGGAGTAGTGTAACGAGTTACTTTTATAATTCAGTAATCACACTACAGTTACTAACATTGCCCCGACACGCGTTACTTCGTTACTTTTATAAAATCAGTCATAATCACACTGAGAGACAAGAGGGGTTTCCGGCGCAGGTTTATATGTACGTAATCTGCGCGATTTGCGCGTCCACATCTCCACTTGCAGTGCTGCATAAACATGGCTGAGTCAGCGATAACTTTCGAGGGGTGGAGCGGAGGTATGCCCATTATTTTGAGTTCGTCCGAAGAATAGACAGGAATGTGACGGTGAGGTGCAAACTGTGTCCAGGCCAGAAGCTGTTATCCACTGCTGTAAACACCACGTCAAACCTCAACAAACACCTGCAAAGAACACATGCTAAGGTGAAGCTAATAGCTAAGGACCCGAACCCAGAGTGAGGATGTTGTTTTATACAGGCTATTTATTTGTAAAGTATTTGTTTATTTTGCCAGTGTCACATCACATTGATATGGCCCACTTGTTCCGTTATTACAGTTTTTCTCTTGAAATGCTCTTTACGTTTCACAGACTGTTAGCTTGTTGTGGTAGGCTGGTAGCCTATTTTATTAAAGAGCATATAATAAGAAAGACTTGTGTTATGTCTTCCTTATTGCAATAGTAATTGGGGTGCAAGTGGAGTCTCGCAGAGGCAAAACTGTGGCGCGCTTACACTGTAGGTGCGCCGCAGTCTGCGTGATCTGCCTGTAGGGAGGGGCGGGCCGGCCCTGCGAGTAAAGTAACGAGTAAAGTAACGAGTTACTTTATGCAGAGAGTAACGAAGTAGTGTAATACATTACTTTTTTTTAAAGTAATATGTAATATATAACTTTTTTTTAGTAACGACCCCATCTCTGCTTACTAGACATTTAGTTAGAGTTTTTGACACACTATACTATTTTTCTACGAATGTCAATTTTATCACTTTTTGTTTTAGACATACTACACCAGGGGTCGGCAAGCTTTTTGATATGAAGTGCCATTACAAAAAAAATTGTTATCAGCGTGCCGATGATCGTGAATTATCAACGGGGGAGGGGGGGCGTTGAGGAGCTTGACGCTCGTGAACTGTCAACAGGAGGGCGGGGGGAGCCTCGCTGCGGGGAAGCAGTGTGTGGACCTGTCAGCGCAATTTACATGATGCCAAATTTAACAAATATATTTAAATAATTGGTTTAAACGGCATAATAATAATAAGGACGATCGTCCGTTCTGTGATTCTCCAGAACACACATGTTATGATATTAGGGTCATGCAGAGTGAGATGAGATCGCTGTCCCTTTAAGAGAGAGAGAGAAAGAGAAAGAGAAAGAGAAAGAGAGAGAGAGAGAGAGAGAGAGAGAGAGAGAGAGAGAGAGAGAGAGAGAGAGAGAGAGAGAGAGAGAGAGAGGGAGAGGGAGAGAGAGGGAGTTGTGGCGTGTGCGTGTGTGTGTGTGGATGGTAGAGCGAGAGTGAGCGAGCGTGTGTATGTTTCTGGAAGTGAAACGAGGCAGCAGAAAAACAGAGGTCTGTGATGTATTTTGTGAAACAGAAGAACAACTAAATAAATAAATGCAACGGCCTCCCAAGAAGAGCTCGCCTCTCTCCAGTCAGAACCTGAAGCTTGTTGCTTCTGCCCTGGGAGACGACAGAGAGTCATCCCCCCTGTTTACTCGACTACGGTCTGGGAGCCGACAGGAAAGTTCAACACACAGATGGCCAGTCCGCCCCTTTGTAGCATATTATTTCGATGAGAGATGAGCAGATCGCCACTTGGCTTTCAACTAAAGACACTGCGGCATTTGTACAGCTCCTTATGGGTAGCCTACTGCAATTTGTGAAGTGTTTTCCTCTGTGGTGAAACGATCAGCACTGCACCACGGAGGAAAGCGGCAGAAAGTCGACTGGAGTTAAAGAGAGTGGGGCTGCGTTGCGTGCATGGCTTCCTTCTGCAGGTAACGGGGAGACGCGCCCTGGCCCCTGGCAGCGGTCTCGTTCAGGATCCGAAAATAAAATTTAAATATTTTGCACACTTATCCCACTTAGTCCTAGTGTGCCACTGGTTACGGTGCAGCGTGCCAGGGGTTGCCGACCCCTGTACTACACTATAACTTTCACACAACACTACATTTCAAAACGTATTTGAATTTTCAATATATACATTTCATATCCCTGCAAGCTGATTACATACAGGATTTGAAAACTATATATTTAACATCTTTTAAAACTATCAGTCGTTAAAATAATTGTTTTTATTAGTATGATTATTATTACGAACAAGATATACAGTATAAATAACATGAGCAATAATCTGAAGCTTCTTATTTAAAGTGTGTTATGTCGTGCACAAACTCAGCACTAAAGACAAAGTGACAGATTCAAAAACCTTTTATTAGAACAATACAGCAGATATAAAGATCTATTGCAAACACTCCCATCACACAAATGGAACGTGTGCTTCAACAGACAGAACGCCCTCCCCATGAGAAAATAAATTAATATGAGATAGAGAATAAAGAGAAGAAAAGAAGAAATATGACACAATGTGTTTGAATTCCTGCTCAGAAAAAGCTGCCATCAAATAGAAAGGTACAAACCTACATTTTAAAAATAAATCATAGAGTTCATGCTTCGCTAAGAATTGAAGTTTTTCCATCTTCAGGAGCGACATTTTGGTATTAGCAGGGAACACATTTTTTATTATTTTATTTTCCAGGCAAAGTCTCCATATCTGAGGCGGACCCTGCTTTAGGAGACCCTCTGCTGTTCTGAGGGGAGAGACCCTTGGTGCCCCCCTCACATGGCTAAAAGACACAAATCATTGATAAATAATAGAAAAGGAAAAAAAGAGAAATGAAAGCTTGAAATAATACCAAAAACAGCAGCCAATCCAAACGTGTTTCAGACGGGGTCTCCGAAGGACCTGAACTGTAATTACACTGCAGTTTAACAGAATGATAGATATAAGACTCAGG
This sequence comes from Dissostichus eleginoides, assembly GCA_031216635.1. Lineage (NCBI taxonomy): Eukaryota > Metazoa > Chordata > Actinopteri > Perciformes > Nototheniidae > Dissostichus > Dissostichus eleginoides. The sequence continues at coordinate 21,157,256 of CM062283.1, read as the reverse complement.
GGCCGTGTTTATACAAAATATCTCCAAGTTATCCATGATATGTTTGACACTGAATTAGAAAAGAATGAAGTGTTCTTGGTGACATGGATTTCTTTTTATCTATACATCACAAGATCAAAGAAAATGGCTACATATCAGAGGACTGGTTTACATCATGGTTGGACTTTAGATTTGGTTTTTAAGCAACAATGTTCCCATGATCTGATATCTGACAGGTTTAAAGAGGAGAGGACCGGGTAGAGGACCCCCCCCCCCAGCTGTGTCCTCGTTTAGATGTTAAGGTTGTCAGGTCAGAAGGTGTAGGTTACCACGGAGACAGCAGCATGTTTAAAGCTGCTGTGAGACTATATGCAGATGTTGTGTGTCTCCACCCTGCCTCCACCATGTTGATGAAGCACTTCCCTCCAACTGCAGTATTATAGACCCCCCCCCACTGCTAGAGGAAGTGTAGATACAACACCCCCCCCTCCTCATCTAACATATTCATTTTTTTTTGCATTTTTTATATATATATTTCATACAAATCTATAACCCAAACTTTAGAAATCTTATTTACATGGAAAAGGTTTTTTGTTTAACTTTTAAAAGAGACAATTACCCCCCCCCCCACCACCCTAACATGTCACCCTGCAACCTTCACAATCACAGAAGAAATACACTCGTCTCTTTTCTTTCTTCTTATCGAGTACTCTAAAAGTTTGACTTAGAAAGCGAGGTTCAGCAAACCCCCCCCCCCCCTCAAATGTCTTCTTTTTTTTTTTTTTTTAAAAGCCACAATAATGAATCCTTTTCAAATCAAAGCATCACACTCCTAAAGGTCAGACTCACACTGAGGAGAAACGGAGCATTATTGAGGTTGTGATGCCTCGCCCCCCCCCCACACAGACAGAGACACTTCCTGGAAAGAGCAGAGTCTCAAAAACTGGTTTAACCCCCCCCATCCTGGAGAGGATTTATAATCAAAGTGCCAGAGGAGGGAGGGGGGGACAGACAGAGGGACAGAAAGACAATAAAAACCCTCGTCAGTCAGTTTTAATAGCGCCCACTGGGGGGCCCTCCTGTGTAGTATGCATGTAGTGTGTGTGTGTGTTTGTTAGCATTATGTGTGTGTGTTATTCTGTGCATATTATAAGAACCAGTGGCTCCCCGTAGTGTATGTGTGTGTGTCAGACTGAGTCAGTGTGTGTGTCAGACTGAGTCAGTGTGTGTGTCAGACTGAGTGAGTGAGTGTGTGTGTCAGACTGAGTCAGTGTGTGTTAGAGAGTGTCGTCCTCAGCGCACCCCCCCCCTGCCTTGAGACGGAACTCCTGCAGGTTGGAGACGCCGTGGAAATGAACGCACGCTCCGGCGACCACCAGGATGTGGAACAGCTGGTGGGAGTGGAACTGGGGAGGAGATTAGTCATTATTATTATTTATTGATTTTAAAACATTTTTTTCATTATTAAGATTTAGTTTAAATATTTTGTGTGTGTGTGTCTTACCCAGATGTCACACTTCCCGGGGAAGAACCTCTCTGGGATGCGGGCTGCGTACAGACAGGCTCCAGTGATGTAGAGCGTTGCCATGAGCAACAGCCAGCCCATCTGCCCCATGGTGGTGGCTTTGATCAGACCCTCGCTGATGGTGAAGTGCAGGGTGGGGACCACGCCGCTGAGACCCAGGCCCACAAACACTCCTGAGCACAGACAGGGGGGGGGGGCATTGTAAATGACAGCGTTTGGTTACGGCCACCAGGGGGCAGTGCAGCAGAGACACAGAACAACACAAGCAGGAGTCATATTTCTGGTCACACTCAGTTTTGTCAGCAGCTAAATGCTCCGTTTGTGCACCAGATAGTTCCTGTCGGCCAATCGGTGCAGAGCAGGGGGTGCACAGTGGTTTAAAAGCTTTTTATTGTGTTAAACAACACTAAAGACAGAGGTGAACCAGAGCTATCAGCTGGAAGATGCTGTGCAGGGCTGAGAGGATTCTCTGTGGGTCATCGCTATGAGGGATCCACTTCACATCACTTATGATCATTGATCCATAGCTTATATAAAACATTGATTAGAGCAGCTTTTAAATCAATCTAAAATAAAAATATAATAGCTGTTAACTGTCATCACGCTGCCTGTGATGATGTCATTATGTTTGTAAAGCACAGTGTCTGACGACATGCTGTGGTGCATATATTAATACGACATGAACATAATAAAAAAAGAAAAACGTTTAGGAACTGGCTGACCATTTCTTTTGAGTGGAAATTAAGGTTTGTATCATGTCACTGTACCTGCTCGGACCCCCCTGTACTGCGGCGTGGCGAAGAAGTCGCACTGGGACACGGTGATGGCGGACAGGCCAAGGATGCACACCACGATCAGGTAGATGAAGCGGGGCTGGGGGGAGCAGTAGAAGGAGTAATACAGCCAGGGCACGAAGGAGCCCATGATCAGGAAGGCGATCCCACTGTAGTCCAACCTGAACACACACATGCACCGTTACAGACGCTGTACAAGGACGTCTTTTGAATGTACAGTCTTAGAAATCTGAGAGTTCCTGGGCTGTGGTCTTACTTGGAGAAGACCCTGGAGACGCCCTCGGAGTGGCAGTAGACCGTGTGGAAGAGCCAGGAGAAGGAGAGGCAGAGAATGGCGCCCAGGAAGAACATCCCGATCACCACCTTCTCCTGGACCGGGGCCACGAAGGACATGTTGGGCCGGAACATGTACATCAGGCCCAGGAGGAGGAATAACAAACAGCCTGCGGAGAGAGAGACACGGAGACGCAGGGAGAATTCAATATGAATCAAGATACTACAGACGCAGCTGTTCCCACTGAATCGACCAATTAAAGCCACTTTATAAATTGTACAGACCTTGCTTACTCAAGCCACACAGACCAAAACAAGAAGTAATCACTATTAACAGAGTCACACTAAAATGACCAAAGCATGTAGGTGCAGTATCTCTGTTGAACCACTAGGTGGGGGCAGAAGACGCCAAACTAGCTGCTAAACAATAACAGAAAAAGAAATGGATGTGTCGGCTTCAACAAAGTGTAAAACAGCGCCCACCCAACGTCAGAACTACTGCCCTGGTATCTGATGAAGGACTTGTTTTGGGAAGCTTTGTATACATGGTGTATTTTTATCACGGTACATATTATTTGCATAACCAGAATAATCTGTGTGTCATGCGACATAAATAAGTAAATATACATGGAGAGGAAGTTCTATGAGAGAGAGTGTTTGTACAGTAATGTGTTTGAGGGAATTCCTGATCATATTCCTTGCTAGGATAGATAGATATCTTCTATTACCATAAAGACATGTAAGAGGAATGATTGTGTTTTGAAACAGAAGTACGAGATAGCTCATTGAGCAGCTGCAGAAGGGAGGCTGTAGGACAGTGATGGAGCTGAACCAGGACGCTACATATTGGTAAGTGAAGCTTGTGGGGAAGTAATACAAAGACAAATAATAAACAGCCTGACCGTGTAGTGTGTTCAGATGTGTTATTTGTCGGTGTACAGTACTTTTAACAGATACTTTTCATGTTTGATGCCTACTACCTAAGTGTTTGCCGATACTGAGACTGAATGTAAAGCTAAGCCACCTAAATGCTAAGCCAGCCACCACATGAATCATACTGCTGCTTCTTGGTATTCAAACTTCCTGGAGTGGATTTATAACAAACTTTTTACAAATACAGCAACTGTAATTGTTTAGCACCATTTAAGATACTCATTAATGAAGTATTGAGAATGACATATGAATTATGATTCAATACTCAATGTGGCCTATACCTCGATGACATCTTTTTTCTACCGATATCGATACAGGTTTACTGAATGGGTCGAGGTTATGATGTCATTACTGGGTTTGAGGATCTAACAGGTGTGTGTGTGTGTGTGTGTGTGTGTGTGTGTGTGTGTGTGTGTGTGTGTGTGTGTGTGTGCTACCTAGCAGATGTGTCCAGATGTTTCCCGTCTCTGTGTGGATTCTGAAGATGCTCTTGAAGCAGGCGCGGAAAGAAGGCATGGGCGGCCTGTGGCCGTGAAGCAGGAAGTCGTTGTCCTTCAACCAATCAGGGAGCACGTCGTGAGGCATGACCCGCCACCGGCCTTCCCACACCTGATTGGTTAATAATGGACACAAATAGCAACACCATAAGTTTAGAGAACAACTGGAGTGAATGGAAAATGTTAAGGAATAAATGACCTCTAATCAAATTGTCCTTTAAGAGAAGCAGCTGTTTGTTTACTGAATGTCCTATAAATAGGATGTGTGTGTTTCTGTGTGTATGTGAGAGGGGAGTACAGTATGTGATCACAAGTGTGTGTAGTGTCAAATGAACAGCATCGGGGTCAAGTGGTGCAAATAAATAAACTGAAGGTGGATACATGCCGGCCTAATGGAGAGAGAGAGAGAGAGAGAGAGAGAGAGAGAGAGAGACTCTGAAAGGTTCTCTGCAGTGATTTATCTCCCCAATTTAAAACCTGCTGCTTGCAATTTTAGCAGGCTCTCAGTATATGTGTGTGTGTGTGTGTGTGTGTTTGTGTGTGTCCAGTCCAAACTAGTGAGTCCATGCGAGTCCAGCAGTGTCCTCTTACAGACACTACAACCCTTAGTGTCACCGTGAGCCTACTTTGTCCTTTTCATTCAAAAACATCAAACCACAAAATGTGCTGAATGTTTCGATCAAAGTAAATGATACTAAGGAGCAGTTTGTTTTTTATCAACTTTGCACTCCCAAATGACGCTGTAAAAAATGTCTTATCACGACTGTACTGCTCCATTTCTGCAAGTAACTACCAAGTACTTTGGACTTTTGATCTGTATAAGACAGAAAGCAGAAGTTAACTAAATGAAAAGGTAAACCCCAGCCTATAAACTGTGCAATCGGGACACTAAACTCTGCTTTGATGGTTTGATGGGGTTCTTTTACTATGGGGCTAATGAATGTTGATTTAAAAGCATCTTGGTAGAACAAACATTGCTCTAAGGCAGGGGTCTCCAACCTTTCTTCATCTGAGAGCTACTTGCATCACATCGCTTCCATTTATTCACATAGCCCTCATCAGTTGAATTAAGCTATACTTTTGTACACGTGTGAAATTGCAATACCTAAAGCTTATCACAAATCTTAACTTCACATCAAGGTCCAAGAAAACGACAATGTCTCCCATATTAGTACGGCCCTCATAGGGAGTACATCACTGAACATTCACATAAATGTCCTTAATCACCACCTTACAAGCATCTTATAGCACATGTGTAAAATAAGTGCATTCACTCTTTTTCACAGTCAGTGAGATGACTGGCCCTGCATGGAGTCCACCATAGAGGGGTCGGCTGGACCCACTTAGGTTCACTCTAACAGAGTCATTTAAATGTTCATCAGTTCTGTATTTAGATTTCATTCATGTCAGAAAAAGCTGCTTCACAAAGGTATGTAGAACAGAACCAAATAAAGCAGACATGTTCAGTGCTGCTTGGTGAATGTTCTTAGAGTTTTCTGGGTCTACAAGGCTCCAGAAATGTTGTGAGTTTGGCTGAGACTCAAGCTGAACATAATTTTGGAGATTTATAACCTCCATCTCCACAGGATTGACACTGAACAGTGCAGCCATCTTTTTCTTCTTCTTCGTCTTGACATGAAATTATAAACCATAATAAATCCATTGTATAGGTCTAGCCTCCCTATATCTGTGTGTGAAATTGTTCCATCCTCAAAAACAAAAAACTAATGCTTCTGTAGTCTAGCTGCAGCTTCTACGGTCTTCTGTTAAAAAAAGACACTGAAGGTCCTGAATGTGGCATCACTAACATGACTTAAGTCAGCATTATAAAAACAAAAATAGTGCATGTGGGTGCACACTTACATTCTCTGTCTTACTGTTACATAAAGCCCATGAATGTATGAGATTAAGTTAGCTTCATCATATCTCAATCAGTGATTAAGTGAATAATAAAGTTTCTATCAGGTTACTATCAGCCTGTCACTCATTATTTTCAGGGAGGGGGCGGGGTTTGGAGGAACAGAGGAGACGGTGATCGCGGAAGCTTTCCTCCTGCCTTCACAAACTTTACACACGTATTTATCAACTGAAAATAGCAAGAGGACATTCATACTCTGCAATCCAAGACTTGATTAAATCCACCAAAAACCTGACATGACGATAACGAGTGTTATCGAGTGTCAAAAAACACAAATCCCTGCTGTGTGTCTCTGAGCCGCAGCGACAGGGCCTGATTCAGAGCGGGTCATTCTGCTGTTGGTTCTGGACTGGTGTTGGTGGAGAAAGCAGACTGCTCCGTGTGTGGTGTCGCTGTGCCGCTGTCACGTCTGTTCCTTGATCTCTGCGTCACCGACCAATTTTATATTCGTGTGACAGAAACAATTCAAAAAAAAAAAAACATTATTGTCCAGCCGTGGCCGAAAAATCAAGAAGCAACCTTACTACGCTATAATCGATATTCGAGCGGCGAGCTACTGAAAAGCTGCCCGCGAGCTGATCGACGTGTTGGAGACCCCTGCTCTAAGGGATATTGACTTATTTATGGGCGGTGTGTATAGATAAGTCATCAAGTGAGTTCCTTACCTTGTGTACGAACTCCTCCATCCTCTCCATGGCATGGTGAGCCTGCAGCAGGGGGGTCATCCCCATGAACCCTTCATCACTGCTCTTCCCCTCCTCTTCCTCCTTCTCCTCCCCTTCTCTTCCTCTGTCGTCCTCTTCACTTTTTCTCCTCTCGTCATCGCCCTCTGGGACCCTCTGAGAGGAAAACAAACACACACATGGTCAGGACTCAGGGCTGTTAGAGGACTGGTGTTGTGGTTTGAAAACAGCTACAAAATGTGCTCTCTGTCAAATAAACAGCAAAAAGGCAAACTTCAAACTTGTGTGATTTAAATTCTTGGGTTATTGGAGCTTTATTTGAAGACTTAATGTTCGTGTCACTGGAAGACCGAGGTGTTATTTGAACCTCTGCATGCCATCCATATGAATATGGAATGTTCCTGCACGCACACACTGAATTACTGCTGATTATAGTGATTACTGTGCATTTGCATATAACTGCATGCAAGCAAATCAGGGGTTTAGAATGATCAGAGCAAACAAAATGAAAACACAGAGTATTTAAAGAAATAATGGAAGTGGAACTGCAACCATTAGTACATCAACAAAAAAGTAATCACCAACTATATTGATCATCGATTAAAGTCATTATCCATGGTAAAAGGGCAGGAAATGCCGCCTTAGACTGTGGCTGAGATGTCCTGCTCTTATCTGTTTTATATCATTTTAAACACAATATATCCGGGATTATATCTGACAAAACATGACATTTGAGATGGAGATTTTCTACTAGCTTTGGAAAATAAAAATTAATCAGTGTAACAAGAAAATAATCTAGAGATGAATCAATGATGTAACTAATCGTTAGCATGCAGACGGTGTGTATTTGATCTAACACAATATCATCTGTCACAGCTGGGGAGCCGTGGACAGAGTTGAAATAGATGGCTAGTGCTTTGTGATGAATACACAGTCATTAATGAAAAGTGGAACACAAACTAACGGACACACAGCTGAAGGGACACTGACACACTGAAAGAGTGATGCTGGGTGTGGATTCAGGTCTGCTGGAACACACAACAAAGAAGTGTGGTAAACACAAAATATGCATTCTTCACTTTAACACACACTGGCCATGTTCTGCAAAAAAGTGATTAGAAAAGATGAGCTCTGTTGTTTTATATTACCGAGTAGGACAGGGGGAGGAACAAAAGCGAGACAATTAGAAAGAAAACACACGACAAAGATGGAGAACAAAAGCAGAAAGAGAAACAGGAGGAAAAGTCCTGTTGTATATATTATGCATGACTAACCCATTTTAAAGACCCACCAGCAAAATAAACTCCAACCTCCGAGACCCTGCGTGTGTGTGTGTGTGTCACACATTAAGTCTGTAGCCAGTCAACACTTTGAGGTTGCTAAAGTCAGACTTTGCCAGTTTGACATCTGCCTGTATAGTCTGTGTTTAACCATGCATGGGAATGAACCTCAGTCTGCAGCTAGTAAGAAAAGGACCCCCCCCCCCCCCCCCCACCCCCACACACACACACACACACACACACACACACACACACACACACACACACACACCACACACACACACACACACACAACACACACACACCACACACACACACACACACACACACACACACACACACACACACACACACACACACACACACACACACACACACACACACACACACACACACACACACACACACACACACACACACACACACACACACACACAGGGTCTTCTTTACAGAGAAGTGTAAAACCACATTCTCATAAATCCAGTGTTTCAAAGCCGAGATAAAGGTGACACCTGCCATCGAGTGTGTGTGTGTGTGTGTGTGTGTGTGTGTGGTTGTCTCAGCGTCAGTGATTGAGTATACTATGTGAGCAGAGGGTATCTGGGTGGCTGCCAAATAGTCAAGTGCGCTGCAGTCATTGTGTGTGTCAGTAATAGCCTCTCGTGTGTGCCCATGCATGTAATGTAGGTGTAAGCTAAAATCCAGATGCTGCCAGCCTATTGTGTGAATACCTCTGAGTGAGTGAGTGTGTGTGTGTGTGTGTGTGTGTGTGTGTGTGTGTGTGTGACAACACAGGGTGTCCTCTAGATGCCATCAGTAAATCATATACACTCACAGTCACACCTGCACAGATGATGTTGGACCAAATGTAGTGTGTTGATCCACTCAGATACACACCATACACACACACACACACAATACTACATACAGGGGAATAAGAGTGCAGCTACTGTAAAGGCTTTCAGAACAGATTGGAATAGAGGACAGTGTGCCATACACACTCTGTTTTAGTTTACAATATAATAAGTAGCAGCATAGCGGTGGAGATGGATGGGAAGCATTTAACCTACAAACCTATATGTTTAAGTGATGTATTATCTCCACCTTCACACTAGAAACCACATTTAACTGAGCCACTAATGTACACATTTTTCTTTTTAAGTCAGGCTTATCAGGAAAAAGAAAGCAAGAGTATGTGCTGGTGAAAATGAGTCATATCACTTTAAAGCCTTATTCCTAAACAGAAAGTAAATGCATCATTTATCCTGACAATGGTTAGTGATGAAACCTGGCCTCACCAACACTGGTGCCAATCAAACAGAAAGCATGTGACAGCATGGAGTAGATCATTAAAAAAAACATTATTAGATCGTGAGAAAACTACGTTAAAAAGATTCCAAGGACTCTCGATTGAAAAAAAGAAGCTATTTGTGGCCAATATAGCCTTGAACCGCTAGCCTCAAGCAGAGATGACCAGCAGGTAAAAGTGTGGTAAGCTCACATCTTTATTCAAATTAAATCTGCAACAGAGATTTCCTGCTTTGATCTCAAGAATATTTGTGCTTCACATATAGCATTTCACTGCCTACATGAAACGGAGCTGTAAAGAGGAAGCTGTGGGTGTTTGCACATATTCAGAGGAAAACTAAACCAAACAGGACCAGCTTGAGAAAAGAAGAAAAGAAGAAGAAGAAAGTGGTTTTC